>WEZZ01001595.1:58327-103331 GCA_013400585.1 Chloropsis cyanopogon
CAGTCTCAGCTAGTGTGAAGTTTTGACTTCCAAGGAACTTGCATCATTTTACAGCAGACACTCCTGTTAGACAGATGTTCACATAAGTAACTTTAAATTGCTATCTGTTGGTTTGTGGTATAAGGACACCATCACCACAGTTTTTCAAGAGCAAATGAGCAAAGAAGCACACTAGACCCATCCCAGAAGCATCTGGNCAACTGTGGACACTGACAAAATTCTAAAAGAAAAAGGGAAGTTTTTTTACTACAGGCAATACAAGCACCACAGCATGACAAAGTTGGCTTGTTGAAGGTCAGTATCCAAAAATCAAACAAAAAATCTGAAACATTTGAAATATACTGGGTCTCCTTCAAGTCTTCCTGGCATGTCCATTCTAGGTAAACCACAAATCAACCTGTAATTAGAAGAACACTTACACAAACCCATGGGTGTTTGAGAGCCTGGTCAGCTGTGATGCGCTTCGCTGGGTTTATCGTCAGCATCTGATTGATCAAATTCTTGGCTTCAGGAGTCACAGTGTCCCACTCAGGTGATGGGAACTAAAAGAGGAAGAAGGAACAGATGATGAACTGAATAGAAGTATCTTCTACTAGCAGAAGAGATTCTCCCCTGCTACACAGCTAAATTCCAGCCTTTGCCCTTTTGATACCAGGGCTAATACATTTGCAAAACCCACCGATTTTTGGGAAAACCCATACTGAACAAAAATAATCCAGAATCCAGCAAATGAGTGGTACCAGACAGCAGGACGCACCTGTACCATTCACCAGACATAAGCAAGAAGATTAAGAGTTTAAAAGCCTTTTAGGAATCACTCAGACCTTTGAATTTCTTTCACTCTCAACAGTTAAAATCACAAACAGTTAACTACAGCAAAACTGCATGAAAGCAAAACCCAGTAACAGGGAACATCCCATCAGGTACACTTTTCCCACCATACAACACAATATCCTGGAACAATAGCAGTCACTTGGGTGGAGCAACCCACCAGCAAGTTGTTAGCAACCACCTACCATACCAAGATCATTACTTGGGGGGCAAGAGAGATGTAACAGTGGATGGGAATACACAAGCATGAAAACAAAGGAAAGCATTTTAAATATTTCAGCTGCTGATCATCCATGAGGAGTAACTGCTTTCAGCTATAATTCCAGTAATGATAAAGATGAGATATTTACACCATCCCATAGAGGCTTGCATGTGGTATGGATGACAGCATGCTGAGATTAAATCCTATGAATCTACTGTACAAACACAGGTGAACTCCTGAGCACAAATATGCTGTTGGGGTAAAGCTCCCACTCTTTAAGTGGGAGAAGAAAATGGATTTATCCTGAAAACATTTCCTTACAGTACTATGTAATTTAGAAAAAGTTTATTCCATCTTTTTTTCTCTTGCTTTTTTATTGCTTTACTCATTTGGGTCATTACAATACACCTGCCATATTTTAGTTGCATATAATCTCATTTCTGCATTCGCAGCATCACTAAAGCATTATACAATTTGTTCTGCAAACATTGCAAGAGGATACTCAAAAATCATGATACTGAAGTTTCAAGCAAGGACACTTTTCCCACACTTGAACTCTGAAGTATTCATGGTAATGTCTTGCAAAACCCCTACCTAACAGCACAAACAAAAAAACCAAAACCAAAAAAAATTCACTGTTTTCACTGTTGCCATGTCCCCTCTGGTCAAGGGAGAACAACAGACTGGTCCTGTGCATACAGGCCCCTTGGTGCTGGGTAAGGACACCAGAGGCAGATGCATCAGTAAAATGCAGCAGTTTTCTATCAGGCAAAATGAGGGAAGAATCTAGAGAAATTTGCTCACTATAGATAAGAATTCAAAAACAATAGAAAGATAAGGAGGGATCAGGCACTTCACTCTTCATGACTTACAGAAAGAGGTATTTAATCTCTGAAGTGCTTTGAAAATCCCCATTGATATAATTAGTGCAAAAATGCTTCAAATAAGAACAAACAACACAAAAACTAGAAGGGCAACAAGGCACGAGGAGAACACAAGTCCATTTAAGGCTATCAAGTACAAAGACATCACTTTGCTTTCACTCAGGAAAGCCACTGAGCCACGACACAGGCAGACCTTTGTTCTCACCAGTACAGCTGCTCTCATGGTCTCAAGCACAGAAGCTGGGAGGTAACCAGCAGAAGGAGTCCAGCAGAACCCTCACCTTTTGGGGTTTTATTTTTGTTTAATACAAACCACAAGACAGTCTACAAAAAGAACTCTCAAACTTCTTCTTGATATTCATGCCCACAGGCTTTGAGCTAGAATTTCCAGGAGTTCCTTCTTCCCTCTCAAGCCCCTCCTTACATGGAAGAATTTATGTCAAACATTAAAGCTGTGGTACCCAAACTACGTTTTATTCCACCTTTGCTTCCCTCAGTACTAACCTCCTCGCTATTCCTCTTTCAGGCACTTTTTACACCTCAGTTTTGCCGTGCTCTAAGAAGTGTTCCATGATCTGCTTGGCTTTTTACCAGAGCCTCTAACCCAATCCACCATGCTGATCCCCATCACAAAGCCACCCCTCCAATGGTCCCCCACCATTCAGTCTTTTCACTGGGCTCCATGCTTTCCATGGACTATGGCACAGAGGAGTAAAAGACCATAATTTAAGCTATTATTCTACAGAATACATCCCCATACTTTTTATTAGGCCTTGACGAAGACAAGCTCCTTCATTCTATCTTCCCTCTACTCCACTGAAAACATTAGCATTACTAGAAGACACCACTTCCCACCCTCTGCATTTCCCTACCAAGTGTCAATGTTCTAGTGCCCACTGTGATGCTTTCCACAAATCCCTTCAGTAGCCCCAGGCAGTGTATCCCAGGCAGTGAAGACAGCGAGGTGTATGAGCACATCAAACGTCACTTTGCACAGAAGCTTGGGGCCTGCTGCTGCACACCAGGTAAGATAGTGCCATGTTTTGGATGGCTTCTACACCCATGCAGGTACTCAGCAAGAAAGTGCCCTTACGTCATAGGCTCCGGCTTTGATCTGCTGATAGAGTTTGTGCTGATCTTCATCCCAAAAGGGAGGGTACCCCACTAGTAATATGTACAGAATCACTCCTGGGAGGGAGAGACACAGATACACTATGGTTAGGCTAATATGCCATTTACTCCTTCAGCCCCTCTTCCTTCCCTCTTGACAGTCCCCAAGGCAATGATTGCTCCCTGTATTCATTTGCCATCATATTTAGCCTTCTGAGATAGCAAAACACAGTACAGATTTGTCTTTTGCTGAACCTCACCCCGGCACTTCACGTTCGGCTCTTAACACCAGTGCCAGGAGCTAGAATGAGCTGCATGATGTCCTTCTACCCTTCTCTGGCTACCATGGCTGGCAAGCCACAACTCCCAGCTGCTCTCAGAGTAAGATCAAGCCACATGTCCTAGGGTTCCTAGGCAGCAAGGGACATTTAAGGAAGAACTCTGTTTTTAGATGCTTACTGTGCATGGTGTTGGGACAAAAATGACACTGACAAAGCTGACACTCCTGGCCTGCAGAGAACCATTTAGTACATGTCAGGCAACACTGATATCATAAATCTTTAAACTTATCCGTCCCACATACATTTACACTTACTTCTTTTCTTTTAAAAAAATCATCCCTCTTCAGTATTTCATCTTCTACATAGTTAGTGCAATAGGAAATTGCTACAGTTATCTAAACAACTGACTCTGCAAAGCATAGACAGGTCCTTTCTCTTGAGTCTCAAACATCTGATAGATGGCCCAAGTAAAAGACTAGGAGCCAGAATCAAATGAGTTCAGGCTCCAGTATTCATTCACTCTACACAAGGTGCTTATCCTCAGTTGTGCCTTCGTATCTCCACCCAGTAAGAAGGAGCACTCTGCACCCTCCCAGCAACAGGCTACAAGGAATCAGTCTTTACATGGAATTATATTGTTTAAGAGTAAAACATTTTGTCAGAATCTTACCACATGCCCATATATCCACTGGTTTTCCATAAGGATCTTTCCTTAAGACTTCAGGGGAGAGGTAGCCTGGAGTACCAGCAAACCCTGCCAGAAAATGGATGACATGAAGTACTTACAGTACCCAAGAAGAGATCTTGCCGTATCACAAAATCCACAAGTGGTAACTAAAAAATTCCAAAACCTGTCTCTCCCACCCTTCATCTCATATTTGCTAGAGCTGTCTCTTGGTAAGCCAACAAAAAGAGACAAGAAACCCCAAAATAAAACAGAAAATCAGATGGGATCCAGTGCCTGTGTATTTCAAGAAAAACAGATAAGTAAGAGGGACCATGTCAACCAGCTGGCCACAAACTTGTATGCCAGGCCTTATATCATTGTTACATATAATGGCTTGGAGTTTGAAAACACAGACACAGATGGGACACATCTGATTGCTAAATGGTATGGGGAGACCAGGAGAAGAAGTAGTTTTTCCAGAATCTCTGCAGCAGTGCAGAGTATCAGAGCTGTTTTTTAGCCTGAAAAAGTCTCATTTCTAATTATGTTTTAGCTAAGCAAAGATAAGGTCAGATCCAAATGTGCCTGAGGAAGGCCAGGTTAAATGCATTTCTGTAAAGTGACCAAACAAAATTCCAGATGTCTACACTTCTGAGCAGTAGGAAAGTTCAGATCAGGGTCTAAACTTAGCAGCTGCATTAATCTCTGACACTAGCATCTACTGTAAACTGAGAAGAAAAATAGAGAAACACATAGCCATTTTTTCTGTCTTTATTTATCAGTTTTTCCTCTATTGCACCTAGGCTTGTGCCTAGGACTCAGAGGCTGTCATGCTTGAAAAAGAAACAGCCAAATACAGAGAAGTGTGCTGGAAGAGCTGGGAGAAAGTACTCAGGAGGATGCAACTCAACCAGCCACCAGTAAACGGGGGAGCAAAGCTGGGAAAACTCAAACAATCTTACCAAACCAGGCCTGCTGCTCTCCCTGGACTTCTATAGCCAGTCCGAAGTCAGCCAGTTTGACAGCAGCACCCTTACATTTACTGGCTAGTAGTAAATTCTCAGGCTGAGGAGAAGAAAGAAAAAAGAGAGTAAGAATGAAAGACTGACATCCTTGTTAAAACCTCTCATCTAGTATTCACACCACTAAATTGCACCTGCTGACTGAATTTAGCATGCAGTACTAAACCTGTTCAGATGAAGACACAGCAATAGCAACAAATGGCCTTGACCTAGAGTGGCACAAAATTGTCAAGTCTAACATAAATCCTCTGGCTCCTCTGTGGGAGACAGCCTCTTCCAACCCAGCCCATACATTACATGCTGACACCAGAGGGCACTGGCAGTACAGTTCCTGCAGCACTTAAGCCAAAATTCTATTCTGAGGGGAAAGGGAAGTGGGGGAAGAAGGGAGGGACAATGCAGGAGATACAATCTGCAGTGATGTTTCTCCCCTTGAACATTAGACAGTCCCCAAGGCACTGAAAAAGTAAATATGATGCTAATAAGGGCTGCCAAACACACTACTGTAATGTGGGAAGGCATCGTCTGGCTAGGCAGTAGTTTTCATCCCTTACAGAAAAAGCCTCAGCCTCAAACTGGCATAAGCAGCACAGCAGTGAGTATTCTTGTAAGCAATTTTTTCATGCTACACATTTACAGCAGCATAAAATATTCTGTCTTGCTACTGCTGCCATCACTTATACAAGAAGCAGCCTGTCACTTTTTCCATGTTCCAGGAAAGGGGGACAGACTTTTGACCCTCACATTTCCACCTTGAATGAATCTCACTCAAACCATAATTCTGTACTGTTTCAGCAGAGGGCTTTACACAACTCCAAAAACTGGACTGAGAATTGGTAGCTTCCTCTGAAGCACCAGAGCAGCTAGTTACATGGGACCCCTTGAAACCCCAAAGCCTTTAAGATGATGGCCATTATGGCTTTGCAGGACAAACTTGAAGACAGGCAGGTCAAACGTGGTTTCTCATCCTATCCTCTTCTCATCTTTTATGCAATTTGTATTGAGTTGATTTTTTTAACTGAGTAGGATGGAAGCCTGGAAATCCAGAAACAGGAACTTGCCTCAGTTTCACTAATCTGATAAAGGTCTTTTTTGGAACCTGCTCACTATTTTCACCCCACGGCAACTCTTCACCCCTGTTCTGCCTGAGAGGCACAAGATGCTTTGCTCACTCATCTGTCTTAAAGTACTGGGCATGTGCCTACTTCTGCTTTGAATGAAAGCAGAAAAGCCTTCCTCAACACAGTCCTTCCCATAAGCAGCATGGAAGGAAGGACAACTGGGTTTCAATACATTTGGATGCCACTGGCTTTTCACTATATGGCAAGAAGAAAAGATTGCAGTAATCAAGCTACACTAATGAAAATTCACCACTATAAACAAGACCCTAAAGCAGAAAATCAATTAAATATTCTGAAAATCCCTCCCAACTCCAGATTGCACCTAGGCTTAGCTTGACTAAGAGCAACATTTAAGACAGACTAGTGCTAGTTAAGCACTTTGAACCTCTATTTTAGAAGCAAACACCTTAAGGCTAATGGTGCTTATCCATGTGCACGTTTGCCAACATATGGGTTGTCTCAGGTTTCACATACTTTTTGGTGAGGATATGAATGCACTCCCTAATTTCTTACAGTCCCTGTGGGCAGCTCAACATTTGACATTCTTTAATGGCATGTCAGCCAAAAGACAGGCTTATGAGAGTGAGGTGCAAAAGACAAAACGTTACTTGAAGCAGGCTCTGCAGTTATTACACACTGACCCTAAAGGCCAAGCTTTTGGAAAGGAGCTAAATATTAAATAAAAAGCATAGGTACTTCATTGCTAAAAGGAATGGTTACTCCTCAGGCCTGGATAGTTTCAGTCAATCAGAGCAAGCAACAGAAGAAACATATTAACTACAGCAGGGAGTGTCTAGAAGCTGATAAATTCTGAACAAGTTGCTAGCTTTCCTACAAACAAAACTTTTGGAAGGAAACCAGATTATATTTGAACACAACAAAAACTTCTTCTGTACTAGGAAACATTATTGATTTTCATAGACTCCCTAATTTTGGGCAGTAGTGCTTCTTAGATATTGCTTTCTCAGGAGCTGGTGTTGTGTCTAATCAGCAGCAGCCACAGTCCACAGTAGATAATTTGCATTTTTCACAGTGTAGTGAAGCAGGAGGTCAAAAGTGTTGCATGGGAGTTTGTCAGAAACACAAAGAGTTCTCCACTAGATCAAAACACCAGAGGAACACTGCCACCAAGCTTGCAATGTGTGCTCTTTGCAAAATATTTTTCTACTTTCCCCCTTGTACATTGTTTAGCAAGCCCAAACCAACACTAGCAGCAGGTGTCATCCTGCATTAATTTAACTGGACTGCTGGTGACCATCACCATTCCCACTTTAGACAGAGAAGGCTCCAGGGCATGCAGACTTTCCTGCACAAATCTCTTCATTCTGGAGCCTGCCCAGCTTCCAGCACAGCTGCCCAGTTTGGGGAGTTAAGGTGACTCCACTGCAGAGGCTTAGGAGCTATAAATGTGTTATAATACGTCAAATGATTGATTCATCCAGTCTTTAACTGGCCAGCAGTTTTGGTTTTAGATTAAAAGTGCTTCTACTGATGAGAGAAGAAAGAAATAACACAAAAAATTCTTGTTGAACATCTCTGCCCTAGCTCAGTGGCATGTATTTGGCAACACTGCAGAATAAAAATATACATGCTCTGTGCAGACAAACTCATTCTGGCAGATTGAACAAAGATTGCTCCAGGTCTCTAGAGATCTCTTCAATCACAAAGTAGAAAGTGTCCTTCATTATAATGAATCCTACCCAAGTTTCTCTGGAAGCATACTTCTCTCCAAGATTCACAACTACCACCACATCCTGGAGCTGCCTCAGAGAGGCTGAGAGCTGGCAAGGTTCACAAAGACTGAAAACTTCCTTGGGAGTTCACATGCTCTAGCCCTCTAGAAAACTCTGAAGAAGCAAATTTGTGCTTCAGGAACCCTTGAACCAGTTCAAGTAAAAAAAAACCCACCAAAAAAAACCAACAACGACAACAAAAACAGAACAAAACTAAACAAAAAAACCAAACCAAAAGAAAAACCCAAACAAACAAACAAAAAAAACCCCAAACAAAACAAAACCAAACTAAAAAAATCCCCAAAACCCCAAACCCAAAAAAAGCCCCCACAAAAAATCCCTGCCAGCTGGCAACACAATATTCCTGTCCTGCCTCTTCCAATGATCTCCTCAGACTACAGCACAGAGGAAACATTACCTTCAAGTCCCTGTGCACAATATCATGCTGGTGAATGTGATTCACACTCTCCAGTATCTGATGAATACAGTGGCTGCAAGGTAAAAGGGAGAGACACACAAAGTTACGCACACACATTTAACATCTCATGTCATCCCAGAACTACTTCTCTAACTTTTATATTTATTCCAGGGGGCATCCAAGATCTCATCCTGAATCTCTTCATCATGACCACTGGATGCCACAGCTCAGCACCATCACAGCTGAACAACCCCAGCCCCCCCAGCAGCAGGATGCCAAACATCCTTTCTGCAGCAGGACCACAAAGCCTCTCTCCTGCCTCCCATCATTTCTTTTTCTCTTCCCATCATACTAAGCCTCTCACTTGTTCCTTCAGCCAACAGTGCCCACCCCACACAGAACAACCAAGGCATCTGAGTATCTTCAAACAGCAGCTGAAATTGTGCAAGCAAGACCAAATCGCTCCAGGAAACATTCCACTGGGCTAGTCCTGAGCAAAGAATAAACTTTGGGAGAGTAGCAGCCTCCCCCAGAAAATTCAGGATGATGACGCCTGGGCGCCTGCCAGTTTGCAAAGCTTTCAGAGCAGCATCTCAAGCACTTTATATACACAATGTGCACACACACCCGCTTGCTGGGTGCCTTTTAAGTACAGATCCCACTTAAGGGGTTAGTAATCTGAAAAGCAGACTCATTCCGTTAAGTGCAGTGTGCTGCACTCCCCCAGCTCACAGAAAACCCTGGCTCTGCCATTCCCACTGCTGTAAACCACAGGGACAAAAACAAGATGTTATTTACACCTGTCTCATAACAACAGCACAATCCACCCGTGGGTGAGATTTCAGGTTGGAACCATCTCTTTCACTAAACATTTACTTGGCCCACAAGGGTGAATGTGGAATGGAATAGGGATTTTGACAACTATGGCTGGGCAGTAAGCATGCAGATGTGGACAACTCAGAGAGGTCTGTGTCCTCACTGTAGGATCTCTCAGACCCTTCACTGACTTCTACAAATCTCAGAGGAATAAATTTGAAATTAGTGAAATATTTGAGGGAAGGGGGAAAGGCTACAGGACAAGATGGGAAGAGGGTGAGGAGAGGAAGAGGAGAGGAGGTACAGCACTGCGTATTTGCTACCCCCACCCCTCTGGAGCTGGCAGTATGATCCTCAGGGTCGGAATCCATGAAAATCTCCCTGCTCCCAAAACAAAAATGTATAATTAGAACAGAGCTGAGTCTGAGCGAGAGAGATTTTCTGGCCAAAAATGGCAAAAGTGTGAGGTGTCCCAGGCGAGCCAAACACGGCAGATTGGCACAGACCTCGCTCCCTTGCTCTCTCAGACTGCTCTGGAATTCAGCACAGCATGGGGAGAGAAAGGGAGGAGTTTCACTCTGTCATCTTGTGGGCACTTGGAGACCTGACCAGCTGACAGTCAGAGGGCTAAGCACCCTAAGGAGGGCTCACAGAGCAACAGACAGTCCTCCTTTTCCCCTAACCTTGCCATAATTTTCCTGAGCAGTGTCAGTCACTGACAGCTTTTAAGCACTTCAGGGAACAGGCACTGGCAAGAGGAACAGGGCAAGGATTGTGATTGATAACCTCAAAACTTCCCAACTTCAAGGCAGAGCAGCACGATTGACTGTGTATCCATCCGAGATGCTGTGCCTACAAGATCTGTACACCCCACTGAAAACATCTATGGGGCTCTCAGACCTCTCTGCCAGGAGCTCCAGCAGAGCTGATGAGTTCACTGGCCTTCCCAATCACCAGATGGCTCCTGGCAGAGCACACAGGGCAGTGCCTCATTTGAAAGCCTGCAATGACCAGAAGACAGATGATGTAAGTGAGCCACAGGGAAAGCAAATAAGTGCCTGCAGACTCCATTAGCAGTACCTACACCAACACCCCAGGTCACACTCTCTTTCCTTCCCTGCACTCAGTATCATCATCCTTAAACTACTGCCTACCAAGCTCAACCTGCCAGAGTACCCACTGCTTCTTTCTCACTCCTCCCTTCTCATGGTTCCCCTGATTTCTGCTTCAGCAAGGGTTAGTATGGGATAAGAACATGACTGGGTGTCCAGTCAGCAGGGTGAAATGTCACCATTGGGCCACTTGGAGGCTATTCAGCAGCAGAATAGGAGTGGCCTAATCCTGGCTTTGATTCCAGATGCTGTATGTCCAGCAGATGGATGGGTCAGACAACACTCTCAGCTACTGCTGCACATAACATCCACCCTGCATAAACAGGGACATGCATGTGCCACTACAGGAAACTCACGTGTGGAAGAGAGGGGACACATTCACGAACAGCAGGGCATAACTCTAAATCTTTTTAACATTAAAATATGAAGGTTGCTCTCTCATGTTGTGCCTTCTGTCACTGCACTGACAAGCTGACAATCAGAGAGGGCTTCCACAGAAACACAGCCTTCAAAGTCCCCTCTCCTCACTGTAAACCATTACCTAGACACAGGCAAATTGAATGGATCTGCCCAACAGCAGTGGCACATCACTGGAAACCCTGCTAGAAGAAGAAGGCCAATCAGCCAGCACCCTCACAGCTCTCCTTTATGTTTGCTCAGTAAGGACATACCGTCACCCCTCACCAAAAAGGCCAGATAGACAAAGCTGCTAGCAGTGGCTCTCCCAGCAAAGAGCATCTGCAAATGGCAGAGACAACAATGTCTGCAAGTGGGTAAGGGCTAGAGCTGTACTGAGTCAGGCTGTCTGGTGACAATTAAGTTCATGCTAATAGCAGAAAGAGGATTTATTTTATACAGACAAGGGGCAAGAGTGTTAGAACAAAGCCACATGCAGATCAGCAGTCAGGAAACACATTCCACTCGTACATGTACATAGAACATGCATGGAAGGGTCTGGAAACAATCTTACCTGGCATCTGCTTCACTGTAGTATTCTCTAGCAACAATATCTTCAAAGAGCTCCCCACCAGTAACCCTGGAGTGCAAAAGAACAAAGGATGTTACAGAGCCCATGCTTGTGCAGTTAAAGGCTGCACAGGGTGTATATGGGCACCCACCTGGGCCCTTTGCCACAGCCTGCATGGGATACTGCATTACAGGGGAACCCGGGCAGAGCTCCACCACCATGGCACCAGCACTGCTAGAGCCACAGGACTGAGCCCTTGGACCGCCTTTTCACCAGCAGTGTACAGGACACTGTTGACACACTGTGCACAGATTGCCCACACACCTCTGCTGAGCGTAGTGTATGCTGAGCTTGGGAAGGACAGCCCTCCTCTGACCCCTGTTGGGCTGCCTCAGAGACAAATATCAGTCTCCATACACAGGATAGACATTCTTTGCCATCCCACACTAACACCTGGTGCCAGGAGCCTTCCTGGTCTGTCCCCACCACACAGTCAATGGATTTTTGTCAAATAGGCCAGAGGTATTTACAGGTCTCAAAGGAGAAACAGAGAATTATACTAATGCAGATGCTTTTTATTCCACTCTTAGTCAACTACCAACGTGCCTGCATCACTGGTGAAGCATCAGAGACAGACACTTACAGATCAAAGACGAGGTAATGGAAACCTTCTTCTGAAATACTGTCATGGAGTCGCACTGCAAAAACATAATCAAGAATTGGAAAATTACAGAGCATGTAGCAAATATGACACTTCACAAATCAAACTCATGCACACAACCAAGTTCTCCATCAACCCACTCAGTCTATTAATTCCCCATGCCCTTTACTCTGTGTGCTCCCTTGGTGACCTATTTTCTTCCATTATCTCAAAGGAACAGATGGGTGTCCTGCACATACATTCACCCCTCTCCAGCATCAAAACAAGCTCTGAGTATTTCTGACCTGTTCATTCTTCCTCCCTAATGTTTCAGTACCCTCCTTTCACATCTGCCAACTTTTTCATACATGCTCTTATTTTGGCATCTCTCCTGATCCATTATTTCCTAAAACAAACCTTTTTCCGAGCTCCGAAACAAACCCTCAATCCATAAATTGACTTCTGACTCCACCTGCATGTCAGTGCCATTGGTCTCCTTTCTGCCATTTATCTGTAAGGCTCAATGATATTCTCTTCTATTGTTTCTTTTTCCTCACTTCATTCTGACTTACAATGGAAATCCTTACCCAAAATTCAGAACCAGTTTCTTGTCTCCTTTTTCTGACCTGCTTGTTTCCAAAGACATATTTGATCACATTCCGCTTCTCAAAATTTCATCCACCTTCAGCTATCTCTCCTTAATTCTGCTCCTATAGCCTAAATTAACTTTCATCTTTTACTGTTCCATGTCCCAGGCCCATGATGAGCCACTATCCCCAGATATTTTGGGATCTCTAAGGTTCTGTTCTCCTCCCCCATGTTACACATGGCAATAACTATTGTATCTAGGCATTCAGCATGGTGCTGTTTCCTCTTGTCTGAATTAAAATCTCCATTTCTTTGACCATTCTTGGATACCTAGGCACTATTGTAACCCAAGATGAGAAACTTCATATGGCTACATAAACCCTACTTTTTGCTTTTTTCCTCTGCTGCAGAACATCACTCTTTTCCCTGCCAATCAGTCACAAGTTAGCAACTCTCTTTGACTCTCCTAAGTCTTCACATCCTGACTAGAACAAGACGTCTTCTTCATATGACCATCTATAATCTCTGCCTATTGATTCACCCAAGTAAAGCAACTAGCTGAGACAAGACTGGGTCTCACTCACTTTCACACCTTGTAATTGAGTATTGACCAAAGCAGCGTTGACTGTTCTCATCGTTACAAGAAAAATGTCATTATCCTGCTCTGTCACTTCAACGGTACCTTTGCCTCTCTTCCCTATCTTCCATTCTCTTCCACATACAATGCAGCTGACCTGCCTTGATTTTCCCAGCATCATGATTTTCTTTCTGTCAGTATCAAGAAGTCAGTTTGCACCTCTTATCAGTGCATGACGTCAGCTACCATCACTGTCTTGGGAATGTTTCAAACTAGCACTTGGCACATATGGAACAGCTTTTGCACATGTTGTCAGTGCTCTTCTCTACTCTTCCTTGCAACTCTCCTTTGTTCAGGCACCCTTCCATGTGCATGCAAACACACTCAAACCCAGAAGACAGAGCAGCACAGATGTGCAGAGACCACTGCCAGTACCCTTCCTCAGGGGATTTAATTCTTTCCTTGGTTTTTTTTGCCTGTTGATTTTCATGTTTTTCCTCCCTTTATCTACAAGCTCTCTGACCTGGTCCCTTGGCCAGTTTCCTTTCCTTAGCATTTCTACTGCATATCTAACTGTATGGGTTTGGGAGGAGCACTCCATCCAGAAAAATGCTGTGAACAAGCCAGTACAGCATTCAGGTGCAACATGCTGTTCCTAATGCACAAGAACAGACAAATCACCCTGACCAACTATGTCCCGTAAATCACTTGCTGCAAAAAAAAAATTCTTCCAAGTCAGCAGTTTTCGTTGGGTTTGTAATAACTTTATTGCAACACAAATTCGTGTTTATAAGAAAACTTGCCTCCTGAGCACTTGGCAGAAACCAGCAGAGGTGACATTACAAAAATACAAGTGAGAAGAAAGGTATTTCCTAGGAGCAAAGATTTCCATTCAAGATTGGAAACAGGATGGAAAGCAGCTGAAAAAGACACTTGGATTTCCAGTGCAGGGCAGTTTTCACTCCAGTGAAGACTGCTTGAGGTGAAACCAGGACAAAAGCACATCAACAAGAGCTGAAACCAGAACACAGGCAAAAGTCTGTGGAGAGACGTTATGAACAGATGGAGAAACTTCAAGGAAAGCTGAATGTACGAACAAGGTCATGTTTGGTGGCGCTCAGTAGGCATGAAAAAGCATTCTCCTTCCTCTGGCACCTGAATGGTCACCAAAGAACTGCAAGAAAGACCAAGCACAGAGGAGAGTGGCGTGAGTGATATCACAGTGGAGGAGTACAGCCATCAGCATGCTGAGAACAGAGGCCTTGAAAAAGACATGTAAACATGTTGACAGGTAACGATAAAATTTGATGCAAAGATTTGGGCAGCAAATTACATCAGAAAATAAAACACAAATGAGCTGATTGGTGCTATTCCTTTGTCCTGAGAAAAGCATTTTGTCAGCTACATTATGAAAAGGGAAGGAAGTAGCAATTCAGCTGGCAGAGACTGGCAGAGGCAGCAAAAAGAGCCTTCAAGGACAGTAAAACACTACTTGTGTCCTTAGGTGAGGAACCATGACAAGACGACAGAGACAGTACATAAATACTGACGTTGTGCACCACCCTAGGGCTGCACAGCAAAAGAAAGCCTTGAAGGCAGGACACAGGTCATTAACTTAACAAGGGAGCTGCCTCCTCACAACAGCCCACAATGATGCTGGAACAAAATCTGTCTGGGATTTCATCTGCTGAGGTAATGAAGCTCAGGGAGTAATGGTAGAATAGCAAAATCCAGAAAAGCCGTGGGAAAAATTACACTGGGCACCACCACCTTGCACAGGAATAATGAGTGACAGCTCAGAATAGTAGGCTTTAAGTGTGGAGTGGAACAGCAATGGGGGGGAGTCAGAAAGGATCAAAATAAAAGCCTGAATATACCAAAACTCTTGTGACTCTCAATTCCAGCCCTAACTTCATACTAATGCAAAGAAACAAAAGCAATACCCAGTAGCAGAACAGAAAAAAAACCTAATGTCCTTTCACCCTAAAGTTTTGCTTACCTACCCTCCTGCAGAGCCACAAGAGCTTCCCTGACTAGCAAGGAGTCTGCAATGGACAGCTCTGAGGCCACGGTTCACTCTGCTGACATGCAAAGTTAAAACACGCTGCTTTCTACTACAGTGCTAACATCCCTAACTAAGGGATGATTAGCTTAGAAACATGACCTGCCTTTTCCAAAACTATTCAGCTAGTCCATGAAATGGCATATATTCAGAAGTAACTGAATGATAAAAAACATTTTAAAAGTTTCTGTGCCTTCTCTCCACTTTGGTGGTTCACAGATATGATCCACATTGTGTGAATATTCACCATGAAGATACACAAACATCAGAAAAAATCTGCTACCTTCACCATCCAGACAGCATAGAGCCCTCTCTGCTTAAAGATAACCTGTGCAAATGTTCTCCACCTGGAGGCAAAACACAAGCTCCTGAATGGCCAGTTCCAAGAGCGAAACTCAAGTACTGGGCTCTCCTCTGTTTCAAACATCTTCCCATGAAAAGAGGATCCCATTTCTTCCACAGGCTGCTGGTCCTGACACACTGTCTAACAACTCCTTTACTACCCCAAGTTCAGCTTTAACACAGTGGTTGAGCAGAGCCCACAAAAGCTGCTCAGATCTGTATAACCTGTTGACAGAGATTACAAGAGAGTGAAAAATATAATTATATGGGGACACTGGAGGGCAAAATACTCCCAAAACCTGATTATCCACAATATGAAAATCAGAGTAACAAAACCAAAAGTATTCATCCAGTTCAACTTTTCTTCAAAAATATTACAGTACTCTTTTTTTTCTCTCCTCATCAGGGGACCAGTGATGCATGTGTCTAGCACGGCAGGCTACACAAATGCACACATCACAAAAAGTCTCAAGTTGCAGCAAGAGGGAAGTTGCACAACAGTAACAGTGTCTTTCAAAATATGACCGAACTAAAAAGAGATCAGTACTTGCCAAGGAAACTCATCTCACTCTATTCACCAGGAGATGAGGTGGATTATTTCTATTAGCTGATTCTGTTACCAAGAAGCAGCAATTCCAACCGTATGTCCTTCCTAGCCAAACACTTTTAACACAGGGATTCTTTTAAATGTAGGAAATTAGACTCTGCCAACACCACTCACAGCTGGAGTTACCTGATGACTGCTCCCATTCAAAGATCTCTGATGGATGTACTACCATGGTTAGGTTCACAAGAACAGAGAGGGGAGTAAGAAAGAAAAGAGAAGCAAGTCAGACAACAAGGCAGACAACAATCAATTACAGGATATGGTGAAAGACTTCACCCAAAGTTTTATTCAGGAAAAAAAAAGGTTCCATCCACACACAAAAAAAAGAGGTTTTGTAGAGTTCACAGGCACATCTAATTTTGTAAGACTGACAAGTCTTACAGATAACTTTCTAAATAATACCTAAAAAACCACAGAGCGTTAGTAAGCACTGCCAGAACAAATGCCGTCCAAAGGAGCAGCATCAATTACAGACTGGTAGGCAAACTTTCCAACAAAACCAGCTGCTCAGCCAGGAGAAAGTGTGCATCACCACTTGGATGATATCCCCAAGAAGCATGTAGATTCTGGGAAGAATAAGCAGTGGTTTCAATACAGCATCTTGATGAAACAATGTTTTCAGCAAGCCACAAAGAAAGCCTAATGGTTTTTTTAAGTATCTCCTGAATCTGGTACTGCAGTGGTGCTCCACCAAAGGTGACGAGAGTCTGCTTCTCAAAGCTGTCCCTCCAATTTTAAATGCACACGTGTAACTGCACTGTTAAAGAGCTGTGAGGCATCACAACACACAAGACACAACCTAGCTAACTGCTTTAAGCATCCTTTTCTTCTCTCAGTCTTCTCTCCAGCCTTATCCTATGTAAACTGATTTTAACTGATTTACAGGGAGCATCTCCCACAATGCTGGTCTTTTGGAAAAGTAGCTAACAACAGAAAAGATTAAAAATAGAAAAGATACCAAATGGCTCCCTTTCCCCAAAACCTCAGATCTTCAGCACACCCTGCCAGTTAGGGGAAGTTTTTTCTGTCTTGTGTGGGTGTGTGTATAAGGTCCGAGGCCCTAACGCAATCCAGAGCATTTGCAAAGAGCCTGATACACACTGAGTGGCTCAAGGGGACGTGCTGCGGTTACTGAACCTATCAGCAGCTGTGAACCAGGAGTTCAAGCACTTTCTAAGAACATCTGCTGTGAATATTACTTTTCTCTGCCTGTTGTCTTCAGAGTCTCACTGGAAATCTTGCCTCAAGAACAGAACTTCAAGCTGCTACTTCAAAGTATTCCAAAATCCTTCTGCACTTACATTTTTTATTTTAGAAAGAAATATTACTGATAAGCTATTATATTAATGAGAGAAAATTAGACATTTTAGTGAAAAACAGCAATGCAGTAACAGTCATGCCATATGGTTTGCATTCCGTGACTGAATAAAGTGATCCTGCACAGACAGCCTCAGCTCTCTGATGCCTGAGTGTGATACAAACCAACTGAACATAAGAGGAAAATCTCCTTCATAACAAACTGCAGCAGCCTAACAACAAATGCAAATTGCTGCTGAGTCACGGAAAGCAAGGCTCTGTGAATGCAGAAGTTGCAGCAAATCAGGAAGAAATCAGAAAAAAGCTATCAAATTTTATAAAAATCCACCCAAACTACAAGAACATAAGACATTGAAAAGCAACAGGTATCTCATCTTTAAAAGGTCATATCTAAAAGGCTAATTGGTACTGGGGTCACAAACACAGAATATGCCTAGCTTTGACCCACATATCCCTTTCACTCTGTCCAGTGTGCTGAATATTATTATCTTTTTACTCTCAAGTCGAGCACAACAGGCCAGAAGAGTTTATGTCAGCCACATAAGCCCCAGGATGAACATTCCCTGTATCCCATATCCACAGGAAATAGGCAGAGCAAGGCTGTACAGGGGCTTAGCCCACGGTTGGGGCAGGCAGGCTCTTGTTAACATAGGGTGATTTCTGGCAACCTGCTGCAAGTAAATATCTTAAAGCAAAGAAGTTTCCAAAGTTGTAACAAAAAGCAAGTACAGAAGCAGAATTTCACAGGACAATTCCCAGTATCTTCATGCAGCAATCACTCATCGCTGCTTAGGAAAAGGTAACAAGGGCTGAAATCTGCTTGCTCCTACATATCAGTGGTCTTTTCCTGTCCTTAGGGAAAGTGTTCCAAGCTACAGGTAATCTTGTCTGTTAAATCTAGGTTCACTGGTGCTCCAAAGTAAAGCATTTTGATACTATGGGCACATAAAGGACAGTATCAGCCAACTACCTCTGCACCAACACACATCGAGTGACGTGTTTATGCAATATTTAGGGCTCTCAAATTACGTTGCCGGTGTTGCAAAGCCAACACAAGACAATGCAGAGGTTTATGGTTGTCTCCTGGGTCATGGTAATTGCAGCACAGGAACTCTTCCATGCAGCCTTAGTAGTGCAAACTCAAAAGTGCTCTGGGATCTTCTGAACCATGTTATTTAAACATCAGGCACTCATTAGGAACAACCACAGCTTCACTTTTCAGCAACTTTCAACCAGACATCAGACATCTGCCTGTATCATGGAGAAATGGAGGAGGTAAGAGATGCAGCAAGGGTTTATTTCAAGACACTCTGCATACCAGAAGCAGCAGAATAAAACTGGAGGGTAAAACCTACCTGATGTCCTCTTCCATTGATACTCTGCAACATGCCAGGAGGTATTGAAACTATTACAAATACACATGGCCCGACAGACTGCAAACTGAGCACTGTAGTCCATGGCAGCACAAGTGACAAATGAACTGACACAGATGGCTACCACCCACACTCTCTGCTTCCCCAGCTGCTCACCAGCCTGGGCAGCCAAGACAGGAACTGTCCTACCATCTCCAAGCCTGGCTGTGTGCCAGGACACTTCCTGCATGCTTCACATCACTCAGGATGTCTGTCCCGCGAGGAGCCACCACCAACCTGTGACTGCCTGTGAGCTGGGTGCTCAGCTCCCACCCCAGCTGTTTCTCTAATTACATTAAACACACAGAACTCGGCTGCAGCTGCTCAGGCTGCTTCCAAAAGGACTCTCCTTTTAATTAAAAATTTGCTATTAAAAAGCATTAAATTGTGTAATGCAAATAATCCTCTAGAAATCATCTGTCCCAGCAGCTAATGACCGGCTTTGTCAGAGCAGTAACCAGCAGCAGCAGGACAGTTAGCTAACAGGACACAGTGGGCTGCTGTTCACCAGCCCCTCAGAAACGTGTTCTCCTTCCCTCCTCTTCCAAATCTGACACAGTGAGGTCAGGGTATGCTGGGCATATTCCAGCTTGCTGTAAACTCCCCAAACACACAGCATTTCACACCAACTTCCATTTGGAAAATGGAAGAGAAGGAGGATTTGTTAATGCTTGCTCTGCTCAGGTTCAGGCGAAACCAAGCTGCTGCAGGCTCTGCAAAGAAAGGTAAGGAACTAAGGAAGTATGAAAAGGCCCACAAGCACAGAGGTGGGTTTCCTGTCCCCCTCACCATTGTTCTCACTGTAACCTTTCTAACTCGCCAGCCCTAAAAAATGAGGCTAAGGTAGTGCCCAATTGGGGAAATTCACAGCTTAGAAAGGAGCTGCAGGGAGAACAGTACCTTTCCTGTTAAGAAACCTGTCTTTCTGCAGAAGTAAAAGCAAAAGTAAAAAGAAAAAAACCCCACAAAGTATTTTTAAAAAACATTTCAGTACCAAGTAAATGTTATTTTTCCTTTGATTTTATAATGTCTGTATTGAAAAGCTGAAGTTCAGCACGATACATAACATCTAGAATGCCCTACTTAAACATTAGATGAGCCAAAAGAGTGCATTCACAGAAATATTTCCTGCTCTCCTGATAACAGTGCAATCACGTCCATCCAGAATTGTTATTAATAATTTCCTATTAGCCACACAGCAGATAAGCAAAGTACTTTTGATAACCACTAGTATTATATGAGAGCTTTTTCTAAAAAACCACCCAAAATAATAACAAGCCAGCTTCACTGGTGTTTCAAAGAAAATACCCAGAAAACACCCACTTTATTAAAATTAATAAAATACAGATAGTGGCGAGATGCAGAGCATTCTATGAGATGTGTTGTAGCCACGACAAATTGTAGATCTCTCAAAAAATGCTCTGCATCATTTCTGCCATCAGGGATGAATCCATGCAGGCAGGTGTTCTGCCTGCCATCCCCAAACCTGGCTGTGTGAACCTGATGTTCTCAACTCGTGCCTTGCGCTGCCCAGGACAGCCACGGCCCCTTGGCTCTGCTCCAAAGGTGGCTGTGCAGGATCTCACCAGAGCACAGCCACCCCCTGCTCTGATCAGGCCTTGGGCACAGGGAACTCAAGGGAGCCTGCCTCCCTTCCTCAGTGGGGGGGGGAAGGCAGAAAGGAGGGGAATCCTCTGAATTTTGTAATACCTTTGAGTGCACAGAATCTGGCCCTCATCCCACTATTTATTTTTTTAAGGGATTGCTTGCATACAGATAAATCTCACAGCTAAGTAGATGAATAACAGAATCCAAATATGTCTCTAGTACAGACCAGAGAGACATAGAGAATAAATATATCCCCTGGCAAGGAGAAAAATTCAACTATTACTTCAGTCCCAAATTGAGATGGATTATGGAAAAGTGGTTTTCTTAAAACTACAGGAAAAGCTATATGAAGAGGTGTCAGTAAAAGAAGAAAACATGCAGATGTAACTAATAGTGAAATTAACTGTGAAAATCAGAATGAGAAATGAGAAGGTGGACTGCCTGGGGTTTTGGGGAGCATTCCACCAGGCAAAGATGGCATGGGCACTCACCTAAATATCTAACAGTACAGAGACTGGAAATAACAAACAGTAACTTGCAGCTCAAAAGCTCAAACTCTCTAGCAGGAGCTCACTTCAGCTGATAGTCTGTTTGAGGGATTTATGGGCGTTTGTTGGTGGTTTTTTCTTCTTTTGGCAAGGCAGGAGGAGAGCAGGTAAAAGGTATAATTCCAAGACTATTATTGTTTGACATCTTAGGAAGCTCAGCAACTTGCTGTCCTCTCAGACAGCCCCATAACACTTCCAAGGAAAAGCTGCTCAGTAACTGAGAAAGTCTCAAAGCATAAGTCAAGGTCTCTTTTCCCCCTACTCCACCTTCCCCATACCATCCCCTCTGCACCAGGAACAGCCCCTCAGCAATAGAAATAGCAGGGCAGCAGATTTAAACATCCAACCATGGGAGCATCCCACTTGGACACCACTGAGTATCCACAGGGCAGCAATCATGGCCAAAACACTGGAGAATCCCCAGCATTTTAACTGCAATTCTTTGCACATCACCTCCTTTCTGTCCCAATTGCAAAGGCAGTCTGGATGCCTGCAGCCAAATGAAAACAAGGAAATCTGCTGTTTACAGCAAAACACAGCCTACAGTTTTTTTTCGTGTTCACTAAGGAAGCAATTCAAATCTCTTGTTAAGGAAAAGGTGACAGGAAAACATTCCAAATGGCAGCAGGGGGGAATACTGAAGGCTTTGTAATCAAGACTAGTATCTTAAAATGAGGAATGAGTGAACCTGAAGCTGTGGCTGACAAGACAACACTCCACCAAGACAACAACTCCAGTATGAAGTCTGCAGAAAAGGCCCACATGCCCTGTTTCCCACAAAGGTTCCCTATGAGCATTTTGGGATAATCCAGCTGGGCTGTACACAGAAGCATCCTTCTTTCTTGCCCCACTTCACACCTCAGTTGTAACCATCATTTTAGGGCACACAAACTGGAGCCCTTTTCTTATACACATCCATCAAAATCATTCCCACAACTCAGAGGTACTAGGAGGACAGGACACTTGTCAAAGGAAATAAAACTCAACAGGGTTAAAAGAAATCCTTCTAATTCACAGGAGATTTCTATACCATTTTCTCCCCATTTTAAATAAGGACATGACAAAAATTGTGGTTTTATGCTGAGAAAAGCCAAAGGATAGAAGTTAAAATAAGAAGAATTCAGGTGCAAGCATATTTTGGAGAAGAAGTCTGAAGTAGGAAAGACCTGAAAAAGCAATAATTCTGATAGATGCTGAGAACAGCATTTCACCACTGCTATAAATTCCCTCAAAGAAATTAACTCTGGAGCATTCAGCAGAGGATACAAAGGCAGAAATCAGAAAAATAATTTGGCTCTGGCTCTTGGGCTACTACCAACCTCTCTTAAAATATGTGTTTTTATTATTCTAGACCTAAGTGCATGCAGTTCTTCACAGCAATGTGCTGCCATGAGCCGGGGCACAACGACCAACCAGAAGTGCTCAGTTCCAACCACGAACAGAAGATATTCAAAAACTTCTTTTGTACAGTTAGACTAAAAATACCTACGAAAGAGTACAGATAAAGTGGTGACAAATCCAAAGAAGAGGCCCATATTTAGACTGCCATAACAAAAAAAATTTAGGAGAAGGGCAACACCCAACAATACAGTGGACAAAATCCACACACAAAGCAGACTTCTGCTACGTACACTGAACAAGTCACAACCCTACCTTTGTAGGAGAATGCTAGAAAAGACTTTTCAAAACTATGAATGATAATTTTGATTGAATTTTGCATCATTATTGCGTTGGGAGTCTTAAGACAGGAAAGGTCATGTTTAACACTTTTCTGAACTTCATATCTGCACTGAACAAACCAGCAAGAAGATTTTAGGGTTCCCAGCTCTGTTACTGCCTTAAACATTTGATGGGTAGCAGGAAGCATGGGGAAAAAAAAGAATGTTTCACATGAGAGTGTGTGTAGTGGATGAACTACAGGACTTAAAAATCAAATTCAGGTTTTCAGACTGACTAAAGTTTTCAACTAATAGAAGACCAAAAGAGCTGTTCCTGTAAGCAGGAGCTGATATTCAAGACATTTTAAGTTTAGCTCTGATCTTAGCAATTGCACAATTTTCAGTGGCACAACCAGCAAAGCATCTGCAAATGAAGGGTGAGGGCTATGAGTATTCTTATAGAAATTTGCCTCTTTCCAGCAAAACAGGGATTAAAGGGGAGGCAGCTCTATAATTGTCTTCTACATGTTCACAAATACATCTATGTCTAATGTCACAAGATCTATATGTAAGTGAGTCACTGGAATACTAGGTTGTTCTAGAAGTGGAATTTCCCATAGAGCCATGACTCTTGCCAACTTCCACAAGCATTTTATCTCTTTATGGACAGTGGGATTTTAATGATGTTGTCTTCTGCCTCTTTTACACACCCATATCCTCAGCAGTGGGTGCCTTTTTTTAAAAGAACGGATCACTGACTGATCTCAGTCCAATTCTGCTGTGTTTGATGACCATGGCTGGCAAATGGCTCTCTGGGTCAGAATACAAAGCTTTCTAGGAGTTGCCAGAAGGAGAAAGAACAAACTGAAATACAGGGAAAGAAGTCCTTACTCCACTGAAGTCTGACCAGCTATAATGACACATTCCATATAATGCATATCGTAAGTCAGAAATCAGAAGAAAATTGCCACAAGTCAACTTTCTTTTGTCCAGACAAAAAAACCCTTATTGCAACACCAAGCTTTTAGAAGGATTAGTCCACTGTGATTACCTTGGCCATAATGTGCATTTAAAGACAAGCCAAACACCCAACTACAGAGCCAAAGCCTGTAATTAGAGCTGATATTTGATGAAGGCATGCTAGGATAACTCAAAAAGCAGTCATTAAAAAAAAAAAAAAAAGGCAACAGCAAATGGAAATATCACTTCTACTTTGTATCTAAAGAAATCTTTATTTTTATCAGAGTAGCAGTGTTATGGTCAGTGCATTGCAGTCCAGAATCAACTGTCCTGCAGTAAATGCATAAGACTATAAATTCAATAACAGGCTTGCTTTATATCCTGTGAACAGGCAAGAGAGAAAAGCTGCCTGCCTCACAGGGTTCTAACTTTCAGTCTTCTGCTCCCCACCTACTACAGGCTCAGTCCGTGTCGATTTGCTGCAACACAGTTTGCAGCAAAAACAGTAACAACAAAACCTGAAATTGACAGCAAGTGCAAAAGCCGCAGAATTCTTCATGGTTTGTGCAGTGTTACTCACAGAACTCACACTGAGGCAACACAGCAAGTACTCACCCAGAAGAGTTTACAACATGGAATGCCAGTAACTAGGTGATTACTAACTGCTAATACACACTTAGAGGAGAAAACCCCACTATATCAGAACAACATGTTTCCATGACAAAATAACAAGTCCAAGGAACGTGGAAGCAGCAATGCATGTAGCATCTGGACTTCAGCAAGGCTTCTGACAGCATCTTACATGCTCTTTCCACAAGCAATTAAGAAAAAAATGTGTATTCAAAACTAGCTGACAACAGTGTATACTGCTCATTTAAAAAACACTCAAAATTTATGATTGTCAAACTGGAATAATGTATCTAGTGATATCTTCAAGAGTTTGACTGGAGTTCAACAGTATTCAACAGTGATATTAACAAGCTACATGATTCAATATATGGCATTGTTATCAAAGACCACGTCACTGTGGGAGCTGCACCCCTTTTACACTGCCAGAAGATAAATCAAAATGCTTTTGACAAATGTGGAGGGGGGAACCCACAGACTGAATTTCTTCGCGTCTTTGTTAATAAAGACAAAGGTAATACACAGTTCAATAGGGATCCTCATTTATAAAAGAAATTTATTTGCTTGCCAGAAGTTGTGCAGAAAGTAGTCTAGACCAATAATTTGTCAGAAAACAAATGTGCATCAACAATATATTTAAATTAAAAGCTTCAAAAGTTGATGTACAAAACAAACATCTTTGGTGAGACAGGTGAAGCAATTTTTTCCCCTCAGGACAGCACTGACATGACCTCAGTCATGTCCAGTTTTGGGCATCACATTTCTAGAAAGATATGAAGCAACTGGAGAGAGTTCAGAGAGGGAGGAGGGGAAAAAGGAAAAAAAAAAGGACTGGAGGTCTAGAAAACATGACATATGAGAAAAGACTGAAAGAACTGGGTTTGTTTAGTCTGAAGAAAAAGATTAAAAAGAGACATGATAACAGTCTTCAAATATGTAAAAGATTGTTACAAGAAAGAAAAACTACTTTCCTCAGATACTCCAGATAGAATCAGAAACAACAAGCTAAGAGAAAGGCAAATTATGTTTTTAATGTTTAACTCACAGAAAAATGAAACATTTGAAAGACTGCCACCAGGGGCTGTGAAAGGATTAAAGGTTTTTAAGTACAAACATGCCTGGAACCAGCCAGGTATAAAAGATTTTCACAGGACTGCTGAATGAACCATAAGACTTCTTGAGGTCTTATTCAATGCACTTTGATTCTGTGTTGTAGGCATAAAAATTAATTCCCTCATTTTTATTTGTAAGCATTCATTGAGTTTACAATGGCTAGCTCCTTTTCTTAAAAGAAGAACTGTTCTTTCTAGGAAGACAAGAAATTCTCTGTAGAAAATGCAAGGGACCACTGACATTCCCCCAGACTGTCTTTTCCAAACCACAACAGAACAGGAGACAAGCACTGCCACTCACTACAACTGTAGGATTGAACCAGGAATGTGATACATTTCTCTATCTGTGCTGTTTACTTATAAGAGTGGTTTTCCCTTTGTGTATAAGATTTACTCTGTGAGACGTTTGGAAAGAAAAGACGTAAGAATTATAAAAAGGAGAGGTGATGGAAGTGAAGTTAAGGTCAAAATATAAAGTGACATCACTTACTAAGTATAGCAAGTCTTACAGCGCAAATGAAGTGCAATAACTAGAGTTTTAATCAGTCTGAATACTGCTGAGCAATACATTTACTGGCTAATATATTAATCAGTGCAAATTACTGCAGAAGGTGGCCCCTGGTCCTCTCAAGCCATATCTATACCACAACTATACTCAGATGCAAGAAAGCTCCTTCTGATTAAAAGCTGCTGCTAAGGAACTTTGCATTATGTCAGGTCCAGAGCTTGTGGAAATTGCTTGTTCATCACACATGAACAGAGTACAGATGCCAGTCCATGGGATATGCTCTAAGGCACCTTTGCTCTCCCAGGCTTTCAGAGGACAGGAGCAAATTATTATGAAGCTGAAAGTCAGAAGACCAGAGAGATGCCCTTAAAGTATTATCTCCACTGACTAAGTTATGCAAAAGTAATCCAAAATAATACATCATAGTCTTCCCAGGAATGGATATTTAACTGTGGTTTGGTCAAAAGTGGCAGTTTGGTATTTCTTAATGTTTTCTTAAATAAATTAGCTCAAATCAGATTGTAGCTAGGATCCTAGAGTCTTTATTTATTTAAAAAAGCTAAAAAGGGGATTATTAATGGTCCAAGCTTCCATGGTGCTTTGGAACTAGATAAAAATCCATGTCCTCTCTCTACATTTCAGTAAACAAGGTAGGTTTTTTTATGTTGTGCCTTATTTTGCCCCCCCTCTGTATTTTTAGACAAACTATTCCCTTTGCTCTAGTAGTCTTTTTTTTCCCCTTCAATATAGGCAATTCAGTCTTGGTCTCTTGTTTTCAGAGTAAGTGGCCACTGCAACAAGAGAAGATGAAGTATTAGCCCATCCCCCTTCAACTTTGGGCTTGTCTCTGAATACAGCATTTAAACTGACATGTCAGTGAGGGCCAAGGAGAACAAACAGAGGGTAGATGTGGGGAAAACAAACACAACACCTCACTCCCACTGCAGAATGTCAGAAGAGCAGACAAGAGTCATGCATCACCCAAAGAGGAGGGGCAGCTCTGCAGGGGTGAGCAGGCGGGAGCACGGCCCTCTGGTGAACGTCTGGGTCAGGATGCAGAATTTGTCAGAGAGACAAACTACTGAGGTGATTTCAACAGGCAACTTTGATGAGCTGCTGTGAACAGAATATATCTGTTCTCTTACAGTAGGCTAGCTGAGAAACATTGCTACTCTTGTCTCACCCCTACCCCTCTGAGCCCAAGGAAGTTTACCAATATTTGGATGCTTTAGAAGTCGGCAAATTCGAGCTTCACGTTCCAGTTTCTGGTGATCTGAAAGAAAATAAGAAAGAATGTGTTAGGCACCACAACTCTGAATTAAGCTTTTGCTCATATTCAACAGAGAGAGAAACACAGTGACCCAGCAGACATCCCGAAGGCTGAGAACTGCTGGAACGTGCCCGTGTCCCAAAACTTCACAGGCATTTCAGGAGAGGGCTAGACAGCTGAGGCTGCACAAGGACTGCTGCTCACACTACAGAGCCAGCACTGAACGGGTATTGCACCCTTTGATTCAAAGTGAGTAGCTGTAGAATGAAAGGCACTGCTCTTCCATCAGCTTCTCAAATACGCAAAGCCACTTCCAGTGAGACCCCTTCTGGGAGGTATCCTTTCTCCAAGGCTGGAGAGTTGGAGGTAAAATCTCAGAAGAAATAACACACATGAAATGGGAAAACGAACTGCTTCCACTCCAAAGAAACACTGCGAAAGAAGGGCAGAGTAGGAGGGAGAAATACACAGCTCCTGCTAGTGCACAGCCATCACATGAAGTAGAGAACTCTGCCAGCTTCAGTGAACTGTAAAGGTAACCATACTTCAGTACCCATGGACAGACTCGCTGGTGAAATGCTGATCACGCACTTAGAAATCTCCAGGCAAGAAATTCTGCTCAAATGCTAAGTATGCTTATTCCAGCCCAAAGGCAACATCGGTTCAAGCACGACATTCGTCTGGATTAAAGAAAAATATCAAGGAGTGTAAAAAATGGTTTCTCTTCCCATGTGCGAGTTCAAGGAAAGGAGAAGGACTTAGAACAATTCTGCCTTTCTCAGCCAAGAAGCAGGGGGCTTTTTAGCCACTGAGACTTTTCACTACAACAGTGGTTGACTCCTGAATTTACACTACAACAACCCCATCTTCTCCTGTGAAATGCTCACACTGGACGAGCACAGATTGACTGAAAGGAACTGAGGGAGACAAAATCTTTTAGGTAGCCCTGGCAGCTGTTAAAATCTAGACTCTTGTGGATACAGATGCCTAGAATAAGACAAGTAAGAATATCCAGTCCTTGGACTTTCCAGCCATCTAAAGAACATAGCAAAGGGAAGTAGCAGGCCCTGCCCACTCTTGACATTTCCTCTCTAGCAGATTTTCAGTACAGGTGTGACTCTGCATCTGTGTGACACAGAGACCTTCACAGGACTAAGCAGGACCCTTGGCTGGTTGGACAACTTAGCAGATCACTGGTAGGAATGCACCACCCTTTGATTTATAGGAACCCCACTGGAGACCCACTTCAATAAAGCTGCACTGCACTACTACCTGAAAATTGCCTGTTCAGCTCCTTGGTCTCTGCATCATCTTCCCTTCTCTCTGCAAAGGAGGCTTTGGGCAATTGTTCCCTTCCCCATGAGCAGAAGACACAAACTGAGCCAAATCTCAGCACAGAACACTTTTCTCTCCCAGGCTGGGAATAGAAGCTCAGGGCATTGCACGATTCCTGTCTTCTTTTCCACTGCTGAACTATGGAAAATGTCCCAATTAATACATTATAGGGCTGAGATGTGCTTACATCCTCATCTGCTATTGTTCAGGGATGAGGGAAGGTAAATTACTCCTTTCATCTCTCCTTCCTTCTCAGTCCTGGAAATTATTGTTGTTGTTGCATATATTTTAGAGTTCTCTGCCAAAACCACTCTCCAATAAAATACCAGGCAGCAAGAAAGCCTGGAGAGCGTCCATGCTCCTGAGGCCTTGGTGCAGTGCAAGCAGTTTCTCAGCTGCATTGGTTGGGAGGGGTGGAGGTGTCTTTGCTTCCCTTTTAGCAGCATCTCTCACAAATGAAGTTTTGCAAAACACCATTGCAAAGTAACAGAAAGTGCTGCACACTCTGCACACAGGATGGATTCTCACAGCAAGACAACAGTTTAAGACAAACTATCTGCAGCCTGCTTGCATGCTTTGGCCTTGCAAATTCCCCACTTTCCCTCCCAGCTCTACTTGGAACTCCTACAGAAGGGGATCCTTCATCTACCCAGATCACGTTGCCCTCGTGCACAGCTATACTTGCTGAGAATCTGTTCCCAAGTACAAGGACACAGAGAAGCAGGCAGCAGAAACAGCTGAGCAAAGGGGGAAGAAGAGGCAAGAGCTCACCACGTGCTATTCAGCTCCCAAGTCCTGACAGTCAGGACAGACAGCTGACAGGAGCAAGGCTCAAACAAAATGACATAACCATCAAAATGCCACGGGAGATGTAAATCAAGAGCAATTGCTCCCCTGAAATCCTACACCATCGTGCAGAGGGAGGGGAGCTGGCAGGGCAGCTAGTGTTCATGGGCAGCAGCCACACCAGAACTTGTGACAAGAGGTCACCACCCCACACTCCATCCCTCCAGCACCACACAGCCTGGCTGGAGACCAGAGGAGGAGTACAGCACTCCGGTCACAAGGTACAGGAAACTATTTCTGGTCAGGGGGAAAGCATACCATACTCTTCTGTCTCCAGGGCAACAAAACAGGCCAACTCAAGCACAACTCACAGAGAAAAAGCACACTCCAGCCCTGGGAGCACCAGCCCGCAGCAGTCAGCCGCCACAACTGAGAGCAGCGAAAGGTCAGGCTGGGCGGGTTTCCTGCCGCGAGCCCTCGAGGATCACAGCTCCCGTTCCTGCAGGATCACTCGTCCTGTCCCAGGCAGCACCAGCACACAGCCCAACCAGTGCCTTGCTAAATGCTCCCCCATCCCCAAAGGTCTGCATCACCTGGTGGCCTTTGGCACACTGTAAACATTTGACTCTTATCAAGTCAGCACCAGAGTCAATTCGGTACTTATGGGGAACAACCTGGTACCTAAATGCATAAGGAATAAAAACAGGAACTCATTTTTTGACCTTACTCTGGTCTAACAAAGGTTTATTCCCAGTAGGAGACAAAACATCCAAAATTTTTTGAGTCCAGCAGAGCAGTGAATGGGTTGGCTTTAACACTTTTCTCATACAGGGTCTCTCTGAACTTTAAAATGCAAAGTAGTCTTAATTATATTAAAATAACAATGAAAAGACCCCTTACTTACAAAGAGCTTGCAAAGAAATAATTTCTCCTCCCTCTGCCCTAAAGATAAAACTTATTTCTGCAAGTCATTTGTGGAGTGGAGGTGTTTATTCCTAATGCACAGTGGAACTATACCTTATAACCAATAGGAGCACAACACATCTGACCTACCTTACAGGATTTTCAGCCTGGGACATTGGGCCTATTTCCCACCTTCCACAAAACTGTGAAATTCAACCAGTAATTTCCATAATCTGCCTATAACAAAGTATATCCTTTAGAAAACGTAAGGTTCACATTCAAGAATTCAAGTGATAAATAAAATCATACACCCACAGAAATTACTCCAAATGTTAGCTATCCTTCCTGTTAAAATTCGGCACTGCTGTTCCAAGTCTGAATTCATCTACCTCCTGCTTCCAAATATTGGATTTCATTAAGCTCTTTTCCTGCTACGTTACAGAGCTGTCTAGCCCTGAACAATAGCTGATGCTTAAAACTTAAGTACAGGATATTACAAACACTCATCTAATATTCATTTACTGTTTTCCAGCCAAAAAAAAAAATCTTGCTATTTGGAAAATTATTCTATCTGCAGTCTGAAGCAATGAGTATCTACACAGACAGGAAAGCGCAGTCTTTGTATCTCTTTTGTAGCAAAACTTAAAATGTAAATGCTTAAGAAGATGGTGCTTCAAAACAACAGAAAACTTACTTGTGTGTGATACACAAACTAAAGTGTGAATATCTATTTATCTTTATCAGTCCTTAATATAATATGATTTTTGTATCTCTGTTCAGCATGTAAACCTACATGTAACCCAAGTACCTTTAACATCATTGCTCTGCAAACATAGCACTCTCATTCTAGTGACGTTACTGCTGGGTTTCTTTACAACACACCCGATGAGAAAATGCCTTTTAAAAGAACTGGGATTTCTTTGGGATAGGTTTTGATTTGGCTAGGGATTTACTTAACTAGAAAACAAGAATGATTGTGTTAGCATCATTTGTAAGAGTTAATGGCCTATAAAAATGCAATTGCTCCATTTTACACAAGCATGCAGTCCACTCATTGAGGCAGGACTCTTCATGCACTACAGATGGACAGAAACGGCCGTGCACAATCAGTAAAGCCACTGCTGTAAGAAACTCTAACTGGGAAGGTTAAAACAACAACCCTGCCTAGTACAGAAGACAGCAGACCAAAACCATCATAGTCTGTCCTGATTTTCCACAATGCATCAAACTTCAGCAGATACTCAGGATAACTTGATGCTAAAGAAAAGTGTACCCAACAGAAACAAAATTCTCAAAGCAGATAACTTTACTTTACAAACACCTGGCAATCTCCAGCAGAGTGTGGAATATGACTGGTTTTATACTGATGTACATTTCTTACTCTTTGCTAAGAAAATAATTTTGTTGTCTGACCAGTTCTGTCTGATAGCCCAAGGATGTGGTGGCAGAGATGGATGAATAACATGAGACCTGATTTCTGGGCTCCATTTTTCTCCAGGGAAATAGTTCCCAGTTTTCTACTCTAGCCACTACATGCACAGCTGCTTTGCAGGAGGTTCATCCTCACCAGGTCTTTCTCCTCCAAGGGTACCCAAGACCTGGAGAACATTTTCATACACAGACAGGGTAGAGGATATCTACAAATCCCAGAAGCCTAGAGCTGCCAATGAGAACATTTACGTAACAACAACAACAAAAGGATGAAGAAAACGTGCACGGTGCCTAATCAGCCTGTTAGGAAGCTGTGTGAGAAGTGGCTGCCAGAGAAGCACAGGGAGACCTGTCTCATGGAGCTGAGGTATGCTTGTGAGAGGCAGAGCCTGGAGAACCACACCTACCACAAGCCCAAAAAGGAGATCAGTCCCAAGTAGGTGCGGTGAGGGCCCAGCCCGAGGCAGGGAGCAGGAGGAGCTGGTTAGGTGTCAGGTGCCCACACTGCCACTCTGCACTGGCAACACAGCACGAGATCCTCCTGACTTCAGGCAGAGCTGTGCTGCCCTGAGTGACTCCTGCTCCCACGGGATGCACAGAGGGGTTCTGTTTCAGCTACGGGCAGCTGCCATGTGAACACGCTCTCCAGCCACAGCTTTGCCATAAGCTCCACAAAGCATCACTGGCTAGGGAATTTGAAAGAGAAGTGCCCTTTCTGAATCCCATCCCTCTCCACCTGCCCAAGGAACACTGAAATTTATTGCATTAGGAACAAATGTGAGCAAAACCACACCCACTTCAGGTTATTCCCTCTCCTGGCAAGAGGAAGTAGAAGTCAGCATTAAAAACAAATGTAAATACTGGACAAAACAATTATTGACATAAACCAAGATTTATCAGTAAAAGTGATTAACTTCACACCTACCAGAAAACAAGGTGTAAAAACTTAATTACAACATACTTTCTTCAACAAGCATTAGAAACACAGCACTGTTTCAAAATGGTTCCCTGTGCAAAGGACTACATCTACTGCAAAATTTATATATATACATATATATATATATAAAATATACATACTGAGGTCTTGTGGCTAAAGCTCACTCTTTATTTACTATGCCTGCCTTAAGAAAGGAAAAAGAAAAAGGAGCAGGTGATAACGTTTAGCAGCCTAAATTTTAGCCTCTTCAGTGAAAAGGCAGATTCTTTCCTAAAGCAGTAAAAAGAAGCATCAAGAAAACTAACACTTAGATGTGAATCAGCTCTGTGGTAAGAATCTATGTCATGAAGAAAAAAACAGTGTTCCTCCCTTTACAAATGCATAATCTTCCTATTCTCAACTGGAATACACAATCTGGCTGCTCAGTACTGCAGTCCACCTGTCTTCATCCTGCATTAGGACCATGCTCTGTCCTTGCTGTTAAAGGAGGCTTACAACTGTCATTCCTGTGGGAACACATTCTAGATTACATTTCTGAGAATGGGAAGAGTCCGGAAGAAGAATCAAACTCAAAGCAATAAATTCAGTTTGATTGCTGTCATCATGCCAATTCCGGGAGATAGTCAATTGGTGCCAGCTGCTAAGATATCACTTGAGTTGCTTCAAGACAGAAATCGAATTTACATCAAATACATTTTGTAGTGTGAGACTAGTCTGAACCTTCAGGTTCCTTCATGCTTATTTAAATTTAAACTTCCTCTCTGAAACATTCCCAGCAAAAGAGAGTTAGTTCTCTCATCCTGCACTTCAAGACACAGACTTCTCCCCATATTCTCTTATTTTTTCCAGCAAGACTGTACTACAGAACAAATGAGATGCCTCAGCATTTGCAACAGGGTAGCAGAGGACAGTATGCCACACCAAACCACCACCTTAAACAGGGATAGCAGCAAGTCTTAGACTGACACCACTTCCCCATCTGCAGAATTAGTAGAAACAAACATAAAAAATCACCCTAGGCCTTAGGAATGACCAGAGGTCCCCATTGATTCAGTATATCCTTTCTGACAAGAGCTAAGAGCAGATGCCTAAGGAAAAACACAAAGAAAATAAGCATCTAATGAGCCCTCCCCCTCCCTCTGTCCTTTCCATTTCAGTGTTTCTACATTGCCATTTCACAGACCAGCTAAAATTAATAAATCTGTAGCAGCATACTACTGCCAATGCAGCGACATTTCTGAAAGCCAGGGTCTGTTTTCCAGCCTCTCAGTGCACAATGGTCCCAGTGCCATGATGTCCCAAGTGCCACAGCAGAGGGGCTCCCACACCCAAACAGCACCTCCAGCATCTCTGCTGTAGCAACTGTGCAAGAGTCACAAAGTCACCGAGGGGAAGACACATCTGGAGCTGGCATGTGAAGCTGAAAGAGCCAAGCTCCACTTTTCTCAGCCACTGAAAGCTAGAGAAACAAGACAGTGGCAAAAGCTCATCCCTTGCCTTCAGCTGCAGACAAAAGGAGGAGGTTCAAGTGCCAACATGACACAATAAACAAATATAAGATTTCTTTCAAGAAATGCTGGCAAACATATTTTCTGAAAACCTTTCCTCCAGTAAAACCACTAACATTAACACCTTGTAACAGCCTTTTCTCATGCTCTCACAACTTCCCAGAAACAAACAACTCCATGTGTGAAAGTGTAATATGACTCCTAAGAGTACACACACACACGGATCTTAAAGACAATCTAAAGTCCACACAGTTGGTCACCAGCTTTGTTTACACACACTAGTATCGGTGAACCCCTTGGTATTACTGTACTGGGAAACCAAAACAAACAAATTAAAAGAAACAACCTACATAAACTTAGCAATTTTCCACTTTTCTGTTCAAGTAAAGCAGAAATTACACTTTGAACACCACAGAGTAGAAATCAAGATGGTTTAAGTAATTCTGTTTGTATCTCAAATGAGCACCCTGAAGAGTGGGCCAAGGCAATTTATTCTCTTTTCCTGCATTTCATTACCTTGTACTTACCTTGCAAAGATAATCTGACTGAAGGCAGATATTAATATGCATACAACAGTGGCAAAAGCAAAAAAGCTATTAAAAATACCTAGAAGAGAGAAATCTTTTTAAAAAAGTCACAGTGTGCACCTTTGACATTGCACTTTCTACACCTGGTGTCACTCAAAGCTGCCTTTTCTATTCACATGTATATTTTTCAGTTTATCAGCTAACAAATTGTCCAAAATTTTTCTTTGAATTATCCAGCAGGCGGACCTGGTAAGAGAAAGAGAATTCCTATCCACTTGTTTTCAACAGGAACACATACCCTGCGGGTTACCTACTGTACACCTAAGAAAGCAAACCAGCAACACACTGATGTGCACATTAAGAGGAAGTGGGAAGCCTGGGCTCTCACAGCCACCAGCAACTTTCCAGGAACTTCCAGAATCAAAGGAGGTCAAATCAGTGAATCAGCACGGGCTCACTGCTATAGGTGAGAGTGATCTCTGTCGCAATTCATGATGTGAACAGACAAGTGTGCTCAAGCCTAACATGCCATTCTTTGCCTACAAAGGCACAGGTAAAGCCATATTGTGTGTTTTCACTATCTCAGGGAGAATGGTAACCATTCACTTAGGTCCTTGCCTGTGCAAGATCCCACAGTTTGACCAAAGCCAGCACTGCAAAGCAACATGAAATACAACTGCATGGGCATTCATGAAGGGGAAGGAGCAAGCACCCCAGCCATCCACTGCAGACATATTCTTGGCTTCAAACTTGAGATAAACTCAGAATTTGGGCAAGGGAACTCCTTCTGACCTTTCTACAGCACTCAGAGAAGCATTCTGTAAACCCTTTCATGAGACATCCCTCCCCAACATACACTGCCCCCTCCCCACGAGGCACAGGCTCCTGCAGCCCCTGCTCTTCAGGTTGTTTTAAAAGCTTGACTGTTCCCAGTCTTGCTCAGCAAAGTGCAACGAGTCAAGCAGAGCCCAGTGGATTCAGCTGGAAGCCCTGGTGTCAATGCAGCCACTGATAAATGAGCCAGCAGCATGACTGCATTAGGAGAGTGGAGGATACCCGCCTACAGAACAACCGACAGAAGCCAAAGCACCACTGAGTCTCCAGTTCGAGTCTCCAGGACATGACATACATGCCATCTCATGTGCAAGCCCTGTTTGTGGTCCCCATTTCTCAGGGCATACCAGTCCCTCTTGCTGGCCAGATAAACATCTCTTCATCTCCCCAGTCATCTTTCCCATGCCACCAGTGGGATATATAAGGCCTGTGCCAACTCTGCTTTATTATTATCTGCTTTTCCCATCAAATATTTACTTTAGTTGCTAAAAACCAATGAAGAATTTCCAAGAGCCTCTGACTTGAATTTCATTCCTCTTCTTTTTCCCTGCTAACCATCAGTTTATTTCGTGTCACCATGATGGAGGCAAGTCATAGAAGGAAGTACCCTTCCAGGCTTGGTGGTGAATGGGTAGGAAGGAAATGTTTCAGCTTAGAGGTTGCCTGCAAAGCTGTGTGCTAGATTAACACCTACAGCCATGAAGCTGGTACCTACAGTCTGCTGCAATAATTAAGAATTCTACAAACTGACCATTAAAATTACTCATCATTCACCAACTCCACCTGCTCCATTGGCTACTGCAAAGAACGCCATTTCTTGCTTTACAAACTTCTTCCATGCTCAAGGTGGGATGGAACACAAGGAAAATCAGTGCTGCAGTGGGAGGTACTGGCAACCATTCCAATAGCAGCAGATTGTAGCTCCTCTCTGAAATGATACATTCTCCAGCTGACAAGAAAAAAAAAAAAATGCAGCCACCTTCCTCCTAATCTGAAGCAACGGAGATCACCAACACAAATGCTGTCAGGCTGACAGCAGCACAGCAAAGGAGGCATTAGTGCACCCATCACAGCCCTGACACAGGAAGAACCGTGGTGCAATTGCACACCCCCAAAGAATGGTGTGATTGCCCTGCTGGCCAGCCTGGCACACTGGGGACATTTGCTTGAAGGCCCCCACTAGGTGTGTGATGAGTGTAACAGCTTATTTTAGCTCTTCTTGGGCATATTAGCTTAGTGTAATTTAAAAAGCTTTGGAAAGCCTACATCCCAGAGAAAAGAAGAACTGTGGGGTACAAACACAACTAGCCAAATAAATGAAGTTTCCAAAAAAGAAGATGCTGAGCTCCCCAGCTGTGAATGGTCAAACAACCTCCCTTTTCTTGTACCAAACCAGAGGAAAAATGACTACAGCTCTCGGCCACGGTCATTTCAGACTGTGTATCTTGCAAGAAGACCTTCAGTTCAGAGTACTTGTGTAGCCCAACTCTCAAAGCACAGCCCCCCACATCACGTGCAACAGAGCCCTCCCTTTCCTTATCCCTGCCCCACATCCACGCCCACCTCCTTCCCCCGGTGCGGCTGTGGTTCAGCACGTTCTCCTCCATTGTGCCTCCCGCAGCTTGCACCTTCCTCTGCAGCCCCACATCCCCCCAGTGTCAGCCACTCAGCAAGGAGACGTGCCCACTCCCTTTGATGGCAGCCCCAGCTGCACACAGGGCAGCCCCAGTCCAGCTCTCCCATTCCTAGGTTCCCATCTGCAAGGGCACCATTTTTTTAAACTGCATTTTACAAGTAAATCACGTGCTCAGCTGTTAGTTTGGGTGCAGAGCCAAGAGACACTCTGGTGTATGGGGGAAGGGAGCTGATGTATTTTTTGTTTCATGTGACCAGCTTACCAGAAACTTTGCTAAGACCAAGAGCAGATACTCCACCCACACCCCTCCTTTACCACAGCCCCTTCCCCCAGACACCCGTGCAGCAGAGGTGCAGAGCAAATGCACAACAGGACAATCTGGCAACTCACATGCCTACAGCCAACCATCCAGTCCAAAAAGAGGTGGGACACCAGCTTTGCATCCCAGAGGATCCACTGAAGGCATACATTCAAAGAGCTCATCTCTCCTGCAAAGGTTATGGCTCCCACACAGAGAAAGGGAGAAGTTGTGGGTTAGGAGAAGCTGAGGCAGGAGGTTGCAGTAACAATGCTAACTTACACCAACACACCACAATATTTTGGTTAGAAATTTGATGGGGAATATTTTAGATCCAAGAGGCTGGCTGTAGGATGCATGCTTAAATAAAGAGCATGCCAACATGCTCTCACAGAGACATGGGGAGGGGATAAGTGATTTTTAAAAAAATACATAGTCTAAATTTTAGATATGTTCCATATGTTTTCTGCACTGAGGTGGACAGAATAATATGCATGGCAGCATCTCTTAGCTCAAACAGAGGTGTACAATAATGTATTTCCTTAGGTGCCCTTCAGAAACCTCTCTTGAATTTCCCCTAAACCTATACAGCACAAGCAGAGATTTGGGAAAACAGAAATTCTGGCAAATTTCTAAAAGTCAGATAATTAAATGGTGGGGAAAAAAAATATGTTAGAAAACAAACAAAATATGCTCATAAATGAACTACTTCCATAGTATCTTTTTCTGGAGAATCTCTAGTTGTCTAACAAATATTTACTATAAGGCCAGAAAATCCTTGAAGCATAAGGTTTCTTTCTCTACCTTTAAAGAGCTGGTGAAGAAAAGTAGAGGTACTGAAACCAGAGAACATGTCAGTGACAAGTCTGTGAACAAACTCAGATCTTTGGAATCTGAGCCTTTCACTACGCTGTTTTCATCCCTCTGCAGAAAGAGAAATGAAGACAGAAACAATGCAGTTCAGATCTAATGGATTTTGAACACTCAAAGCAAAAATTGATAGGGGAAGCATTTAGTACTGCTGTGAAACCTCAGCATGTCTCACTCTGGGAAGCATGAAATCTGACTTCAGTGGCATGCTATGACCTAAGGAATTTTTATTATGAGGTCTGGTGTTCAGAATTGAAAAAAAAAAAAAATTCTTTTAAAAACCCCACATTTAGTCTCTTTGGGAACTGCCACCCAACAAAGACTGCATTGCACTTGACAAGAGCACAGCCTGAAAATAGCTTCCTTCACATGAAAGCTCCAGATTTGGACAATCTGGCATGCACAACAGCTTTAAAGTGGTCACCCTGCTCCATTACCATGCTTGCTTTCAGATTCTCAGGGAATGAGGCACCTGACTTGCACTGTTTTCCAAAAAAGCAGCTGTTTTGCTATAGTTTTGGTTTATTCTCTAAGTTAATTTCTTATTTTGATCAATGTTTAATGCTCCTGGCTAGATCAGTTTAGATCTTGTTTGCCTGGAGGCATTTAATGCTGCTACGTTACCATAATACTAATTTTAAGGTCATCTACAGCTCCCCCCACCACCAAGTCTTTTGATGTGATTTGGTTCTAAATTATGAGGTACATTTTGGCATTGAATTGCACAGCACCATATCAACAGGGACTTAGGGAATCTCAAGAGATGGTCCGATTTGCTGCTTAACAGACAACACACCCAGAACATTCTCACTGATGAAGTCCACCCCACCACAAAGAAAGACTGAAGATGAGGGGTTGAAACCATAGCCCTTGTGTTATCTCAGAGCACACTGTTCTGTAAATTGCTGCCTATCTGAGGCCAAAAATGAGAGGGGAAAGGGTGGTGTGTCAGATGGAGAAAGAAAATGCAGTGAAACACTTATTAAAGCACTAACACTGATGGCTCCAAAGGAACTTTCGCTGTTGAGATTCAGTTTTAATGAGGTGGCGGTTAAGATGTCAAGCCAACATGTCTGAAGACTAAACCCTCCTTTGTCTACAGAACACATAAATGAGAAGAGTGGCAGGAAAATCTTCTCCACGTTACCCACCAGGCAGCCTTAGCTTTGACCTAAGAGGAACACTTCTGCCTTACAAATGTTATTTCCACAAAGAGGTTGAATTTGAAATCCAAAAAAGACAGCAGAGGACGGTCTCACCTATGGCCAGTGCCTGAGGAGCCTTCACAGTCCAATATGAGATCCACAGAGCACAAAGGTGCACTGTAGACTGCAGCACTCCCTGGTCGAAGAAGCTTCTGAAGAGGCACCATTCGCAGCAGACAGCACAGTAAAAAAAATGTGTTCTTATGCTTACTTTTTTTGCTATCTCTACCTGAACAGCTGGTCTAGCAAAATATGACTTGGAACCTTGCTCATCCTATCACTAAAGCTGCTATCTTCATTTCAAGGGGAATGCTAGCAAAGGTGATCCCTGCCCCTTCCTAAGCCTCGCTCCTTTTCTTCAGTTCTTTTGTCAAGAAGTGTATCCAAATAGTGCAGTCCTCCAGCACAGCAGGCAGAGGACAACTACAGGTGTATACTGTGAAGATACTGCTGCAGCCCAGCACAGAAATACATAGCTCACAAGCTCACAGACAGCTGGGGAACATGGAAAAAAGCAGTATGACCCATTACCTAAAATAAATAACTAACTAAACATTCACCTGTGCTGTAGGACTGGTCTCTGCAGAAAAAAAGGTTCCTGTGTTCTGTGACCCAGCAGAAGAGGGGAGCAGTGGCAGAGCAAGCAGCAGAGTTCAGACTTGGGGACAGCAAGTCTCCCAAGCTGCTTATGTCTAACACAGCCGGGATCTGGAGTGACAGCAGCCAGCGGGCAGGAAGGCCTAGAAAGTGTGTCCTCCAGGCCCTGGGAAATGCAAGCATAAAATGTGCTTCTAAAAGAAAAACATTAACAGCACTTGCAGACAGGAAGAGAGACAGGAGACAAAGACAACTAAAAAAGTGTCCAGAGGGAAGACAAAGCCATGTGTATGGAGCATGGGAAGGACAGAGAACCCACCAAAAGGGGCAGCATAAGGAAAATGGGATCATGTGAGATAAGAAGGCCTAACTCAGAGATGAGACTTGTTGGCCTTGGTGAACGGGAGCAAAGGGCAGCACAGTGGCTGCCCAGGGCAGGCTGCTCTCCTTCATGGGCCATAACCCTCAGCAGCCTTACTGACCACATCACCCACAGTTCAAGAGAAAGTAATTTTGGCAACTTCTGATTAGTTTAGCAACTATTATAATGACAAACTGATCTGGTTTTCATTTTACAATTATTTAAACAATTTCCTGCTCTTCACAGTGTACCCACATTCACTCCTCCACTGCACACTGGAACATGTTTCTCTGTTCAGCTGGAGCAAAGCCATAAGACCCTCCAGTCCTCACAGCCAAGGAGGTGCCCGGAGAGGGCACTCAGCCTAACCACAGCAGCCACCATCCAAAACAGTGACCATGGTGTTGGCAGATCAGCTCGGGAAGTTTCTGCCTCCAGCCCATTTGCTTGTTCTCACCTCCTCAGCCAAGTTCAGTGCCAGATCAGCTGTTTGGGTGACAGCCCTATGAGCAGGGAAGGAGAAGAGCACAGCAAAGGCAATTTTAAGTCTTCTCTGAAGTCAGTTAGCTTTGAAAGCAGTTGATAAAATTAACAACCCTAACAGAAACTGCCCACTGCAAACAGCAACCAAATAAAGCTGCTAGTTCCCAAATGGCTGATGACCAAGCCACAGCTGCGCAGGGGTGGGGGAGGAGAGGGGGAAAGCGCGCATGAATCCTCGAGTGAGTCACTCACTCCCTGCATCCCTGCTGGCCTAGATAAACATTGCTGCCAGTCGATGATGGGTGCTGCAAACCAGCTCTTAAGCCCACAGCATCCCCGCTGCTCATCTCCTGGTGGGCACAAAGCCTGCACTGAACAACACCATCTTTGTGCAAGTGGGCAAGCAGGAGAGGTAGTCACAATCACCATTAGGGCTCAGGTGTTCCCATTTGGCTATGATCAACTTTTATGTCTCTTGCCCTTACTCCTGCTTTCAGGAATTGTCTCAGCCTCAAGAGCTGAGATCTCAGGCAGGTGAGGATGCATTATAAAGCTTGCCCATTTAGACAAGGAAAACACTGAAAAAAGTGTGAAAGCAAATAGATAATAAAAATAGTAATAAAGACACTGTGTAGGAAATTGCTCTGAATCCCTGCACTGGCATTAGTTTGTTCACAGTGCAGGATGTTCACTTGTACCATCTGAGCAACAAGTCCTGGCAGATCACATCAGAGCTGCCTTACCTTGATGCAGAAGTTTAGGATGAAAGCAGAATTACCCAAAGGACAAAATGCATCAGAATTAAGAGCAAATCATATCAAGTCTATACCACATGTAACATCTCCACTACAGATGCACCAAGGTCAGGGAACTGGTCTAAACCAGACACTTCAGCTAGTTAGATCTCTGTACGGCAAAGCCTCAAACGCTGTAATACTGAGGCACCACAGGTGCAAATCCTGCAGTCACGTCATTCATTGTTTTAAGAATGAAGGAGTTTAAGTAAGTCCTGTGCCCAATGCAATCCTTGTGGGAGAGCTACTGAAGTTTTAACTGTCCTCACCCCCAAAGTGTGACAGATTTCCTTTTCTTGCCCTGTTCCTTCTGGTATATTTGTACGCTTGAGAAACTGGGGTAAAGAAAAGAACCTTGAAGGAGCAGAGTCTCAATTAGCTGCATCTACAACACTGGTGTACACTCTGGATGCTAAGGATTTCAGAAGCTGGACAGCTGATACTCATACCAAGAAGAAAAGGTCAGGCCACAGACTTCAAGTTTCAGGCTAATGATGCTACATTTTGCAATTTTCTAAATTCTACTTTCTGTGTCACACAGTTCTGAAAACTTCCCTCATGACTCCTGGTTGTGAAATTACAAAACAAAGGGAACGCTGGGTAAAACACAGTTGTACTCACAGTTAAAACTGACCAAGATTGCACTGCTGTCTCCTCCAAATCATTATCAGAAGTATTTCAGAGAATCCAAAGAAAAAAAAGAACAGCTTATCCTTCATCCAGTCCATCTTTCATTCTGGCCTGAAGATATGTTACAGTGATTTTCCCACTCCCTACTACAATAAAAACCCAATCATTTTAGGTGTACCTGTAACACTTCCTGGCCTGCAACTTCTAACACATGGTGGGAGGATTACGGTGTTGCCACAATAGTTAAAAGCAAGGAATATACCAAGAAGAGAGAGCAGCACGAGGCAGAAAGTAAGATGCTGCACAGGGCACCCACCTCAACCCAGAGCACAACAAATCCTACCAAGTGCACATACATGCAATAGATCCATAAAGGGTCACTGATATAACGAAATATTGACAAAAGGTCAATGGATTAAACTACTTGTGCAGTCTTTATACAGCTCCCTATGCAGGCGGAATTGCTTGAAAGCTTTGATGGCAGTTTCTCCAATGAAACTGCAGCCAAAACAAGCAGAGCTCCTCTACTGCATTACTAAAAAGTGAAGAGGAAAGAGATGATCATTTCTACAGCCTTCAGACCAACACAGCACACACTGAGAAACAGCAAGAGAATGAATCAAACAAGAGTGGTCAAGACACAAAGTGCTGCCTATCGTACCCTAAGACAGGCAAAGCAAACTGACTTACACTACTCACAAGCACTCTGTCCAGTCTCCAGCTGGGTACTCCAGCCAAATGGTTCTTCTGAAGCACCCAACGCTGCTGCCTGTTCCAAGAAAACATCTGGCTAGCAATGCCAATGTGACAAAAAACAGGCTAGCCCAAGATAATGATGTATTCATGAGGCTTCTAAAATCTCCTGAAAATGCGAATATGTCCTGCCTTAAGTTCTGTCTTCCACCCAGCTCTAGCAAAGATATCCTAAAACAGCAAATCCCTGCTTTAGAAGAAAATGGTCCAGGGACTCGATGAACTATGGAGAGGCAGAGGAAAGCATCTTCCCATTATATTGAGCTCATGTAAAAGTACAGCAATGGACAAATCAACCAGTGGACTTGGAGACCTGGGAAGATTTCTTTGTTTCCTTCTATCAGTCAGCTTGGTCCATCCAATACCACTCTAAAGTAATCTCTGCTTAACTTCCCTAAGCATCTGGCTCCTGAGCACAGAACATACATCACGTGCCCCACTGCTTTTACATCTGCAATAGAGGCAGATTCATATCAACTGGCTCAGGTCCTGCTTGTGCCATTAATCAAACACTTTGTCATATTTAAGAGTGGCATTTCTTTAGCCCAAGTCTGAAGCCTAGGGCAAGAGTCTGCTCACTGAGCTGTCAAGGAGACCAAGAACTCAGAGATAAAAGGTCTGTGGGAGGAGGAAGTCACTAGGATTGTTGAACCTGTGTGGGACAGAGCAGGGGTCTATGTTCTTTGGAGAAAGAAACATTTTTAGGAGAAACAGCTTGCTACTAACAGCAATTATGCTACCTTTCAAATGGCAAATTTGTTTCAATTTCATGACCGGAGTTTGAATTAACATGTGATTGATTCCAGCACAGACTTCTTGCTTTTGAAGTCCAAGTTTCCCCTCTTATATTCCTTCCATCTCACCATAATGGACTCTTTCCTCACTTCACATTCTAACCAATAGATTTGTGCTTATAAATAAAACTATTTTTCATTTTGAAATATAAACAACAAACTCAAAGGGCCTATAGAAGAAAATGCATACTTTGGCTCTTCATAGTTAAGTCAGCAAGCAACTTCACACAAATCTTAATTTAGAAGGTACCCAAAAGACAGCTGAGGGCGACTGCTGGTGACCTCTGAAAGTCAGGCAGGACCATAAGACTTGGCTCTCTCTTGTGTGTACAGACTGGGTAACAAGATGCAGGAGAGCAGCCCGAGAGAAAGAGACCTGGCGGTCCTGAGTGATGAAAAGTTGAACCTGAGCCAGCAGTGCCCTGGCGGCCAGGAGAGCCAACCCTGTCCCGGGGGGCATCAGGCACAGCAAGGCCAGCCAGGCAAGGGAGGGGACTGTCCCCTCTGCTCTGCACTGGGGCCACCTCACCTCGAGTGCTGGGGGCAGTTTTGGGTGCCACAATTTAAGAAACATATAAAGAGCATCCAAAGAAGCACTATGAAGATGGCAAAGGGCCTTGAGGGGAAGGTTTATGAGGAATGGCTGAGGTCACTTGATCTGTTCAGCCTGGAGAAGAGGAGACTGAGGAGAGACCTCATTGCAGCTCCCAACTTCCTCGTGAGGGGAAGCAAAGGGGCAGGTACGGATCTTTCCTCTCTGGTGACCAGTGACCTGAAGAAACTACCTGAAGCTGAGGGGACGTTTATGCTAGATAAGAAAAGTTCTGCACCCAGCAGGTGGTTGGGCCCTGAACAGGTTTCCCAGGGAAGTGGTCTGACAACACCAGCCTGACAGAGTTCAAGGAGTGTTTGGACAATGCTCTCAGGTAACCTGGTGAGACTTTTGGGATGGCTCTGTTCAGTGCCAGGAGCGGGACTACAATGATCCTTGTGTCCCTTGTGTCCCTTCTAGAACAAGATATTTGGTGATTCTATGATTCACTTCTATGAGCACCCCAGAGACCTGCAAGCACAAGTGTAGGCAAGAGCAAGCAGCTACCCTGCCACAGGAGCAGCAAATAAGGTCAGTTATAAGCTGGATATAAAGAGGGGGTGGGGAAAGGCTGCAGTGAAGACTTGGTGTCATACCAGGACAGGCAGAGAGCAACCAAAGAGAACAAGTCATGATTTGGTGGAGGGAAGGGCAGGATGAGAGCTGCAGAGCAAAATAGAGAGAAAACGAGGCATGATCCTGCCTGACAAACGACAAAAAAAAAAAAAAA
>WEZZ01001595.1:103436-138738 GCA_013400585.1 Chloropsis cyanopogon
CAACAACAACAAAAAAAAACTGAAAAATTCTCCTTTGAAACATTGCAGTGACAGTTAAACTACTGCTCTAGCAACACAGAACTGCCAGAGGAATGTTACACAGGCTGGTTTGCACAGAATGGGAAGGAAGAAGATGCACTTGATGGCCTCCTCAAAAGAAGATGCATAGTCTTACCAAGTCCTGCTCTTCTTTGCTCTCTCCAGAAGGTTCACAAGGCAGAACTGGAAGGACAGTATTTGACAGCATTAAGACATCTTTTCCTGTCCTTGCTGCCTTGAAAACAGAAATATATCTGAGGTGCAAAACAACCTGACCCAACTTACAAGCAGTTTTCTAGATTCCTTTTCAGAAAAGGTCAATGTGACAGAGTCAGATAGGCTTTTATGAAATCTGCTTGCCAAATCCAAGACAGCACTCAAGAACATTATTGTTCCAAATCCCTTACAGATTTGTCTCCAGAGATGAATAACCTTTGAGACATGGAGACAATTCAGAGCAGGGTTCAGAGAACTTCTGTATGCAATTTTTCTATTTGAGATACCATTTTCACCTAAAACTAAGCTGTCTATTGGATTACAAGTCCTTCTTTTTAATAATGCACTTACCACATGAATTGTATCTCCCTAGACATCTTGGTGAATATTGTTGCTGGTTCTTTAGGGTAGCTTGTTATCATACTGTGTGTATCTGCGAGGGCCAGACAGCATGGCACTAGCACAGTGAGCTTTCTCCAAGAGCTTTTAGCAAGCCCACAGGCTTCCTAACCTGCAGGCTGGCAGCTGTCTGTTAGTAGAATGCCAGGAAGAAAACAGGATGCCCCTTCACAAGGATTAGGTGTGCAATCAGGAGCAAATATCTGAGCACAGTCCAAATGTACAGGACTAACTGCATGCTGCCACACGTCTAACCAAAAAAATTAAAGAAAGGGTTGATTCTCCAGCATTGTAGACATGACACAGGTTCCAATATGAGAAACAACGATCAGCATATGGAACAAAAAAATAGGAGTGCACCATGACCCTGATAAAAAAATAAATACACAAATTACCATCTAGAATTAAGTATCACATGAGGAAAAGGGGCAATAAGCTGCCTTTTTTAAAAGATCTGCATCACCTGCTACACCACTGATAAGAATAAAATAAAACAAGAGGAAAGAGAGCTCTGAGACACTGCATTTATATTAGTGAGATAGGAGAGGAAGGGAGAAAAAAAGCCTTCATTAGTGACTGATAGGACTAATAGGATAAGTTGTATTTACAAAGAGTGTATTAGTTATCCACTGTTTTTTTTTTTTCCAGAGGAAGCTGAGGAGGGTTCTATCTTCCCAGCTTCCATGGGAGACAAGGCCTCCGTGCCCCAATGTGCCGCTGCTGCACATTTCCTTCCAGAAAGTGCTCATAATGGCACAAGGTCTCCATATCCCTTCATCTAGGCACTGCCTTCTGCTCTCTGACAGACACTGACTAGGAAGATGCAGCTGGAAAATGGATTCTTCCAATTGGCATTGGCCCACACTGTCTCAAGGCTTGGTCTATTAAACACACATCAAAACAGCACTGCCAGCTCTGGTGGGAGGAAGACGCAGGAAAATCCTGAGGCTGCAGCTTCTCTAGGAGCTGTCACTGTTCTCATGAAAGCTCATCCACAAAGGAGGAGTGCAAAGCAAGCAATTCAGAGGTTTTGAAAAGACAGCCACTCCTCTTTTCCTCCCTAAAGTTGCAGCATGCTGCAGAAAGCCCAAAATACACAGAGACTCTCCCCTAGCCAGGGCAGTTTGAAGTGTCCAAACTACACTGTACTCCTGCATGGCTTCTGGACCTGCTCCAGCTTTCTGAGCACACCTCATCCCCAGCAGTCAGACAAAAATCAGCTCTTCCCGCACACCTCCTTGTTCTGTGTCGGCTACAGCCAACAGGGAAGGCTGCAGCAAGAAGGATGTGCCCTTCAGTATGAAGAGAGCCCCAAGGAAATGCTGCTGCTGTGCTTCCACCAGCACCTGCAGAGAGGTTCGCATTCCAGAGGGCTGGAGGGTCAGGCAGGCTGAGGAATGCAAGAGTAGTCACAGGGTAAGTATGCTGTCCCCTCAAATGCTGAGCTGTTATCAACTCTTCAAGAGTTTCTGAGCTGTGGGGAATCTGCCTCCAGTTCATATGAGCAATTCTAGGAAGTTCTCAAATTCCTGAGAAGAGGGCTGCCAGCTCAATCCATGTTTTACTGCTACTATACCAAAAACCTACTCATTCCTGCTTAAAAAAACAAAACAAAAAAAAACAAAAAAAAACAAAAAAAAACAAAAAAAAACAAACAAACAAACAACACAAAAATCAAACCTCTAACCACAGTCTAGTCTGCCCTGCTAACAGTGATTTTGCTGCCTCCTTCCCGTGCCCAGGCACTCACTCATCTTCACACAAAATAGCAAAGGGATTACGCAGATGTTGCTTTGCTATCCTGACCTTCTTAACCTATGCCCACATGCCATCAGTGATGTTGTGCGTTCACTGTCCCTTCAGCCATACGTCAGAGGCTAATTCCCTCCTGGCTGTACCCTCATTCAGAAGCTGGATGATGATTCTCATCTCCTGCTACAGAGCTTCACAGGAACAGAGACAGGAACTTCCTGCATCAGTGCAGCTGAGGTTCGGAGCACAGAAGTAGTTGTAAAGCACAACAAAGAAGGAAACACAGGCAGTGTATCCAGAGCTGTGTCCCACTGAGGAGCAGCAGGAACACTGAAAAACTGAATGCTCAGAGCGGTAGTCCATGGCATGGCCAGCAAAGAGCATCTGTGGATGTCTGCCTTGGGAAGAATAAGTGGGGGAGGGAACTGCACCATGAGGGACAGGATTTCACTCTGGTGCCCAGCAGAAGCAGCTGCTCACTTGGAGCTAAGGCTACTGCAAAGGAGTAACAGAAGGTGGCTGAGCCACCAGTTTGCATGCAAGCTGTTTCCTTCTCCTGGGTGAGATTCTGTCTAATCCAGAAAAAGAGGCTGCACAAGTCCTGAAGAACAGGTCAGCAAGGATTTTCACAGTCATTACTTGACCACACTTATGGACACAAGAAGGTTGCATCCCATCCAGCAATGATAAATGACCTTCACTGTCCACTTCCTGCTTCACAGAGCCCGAGATGCTAATGGCAGCCTTGAATAAATCCATGAATCCACGGTGATATCTAGAGTGGGGAAACAGCCTTGATTCAGAACAGCATCTTGATAGATCTACAGCTGGGGAGATTCCAAGTGAGCAGGAGAAAAGATTCGGAAAATTGCTTGGCAAACTGGAGGAAGCGTACAGCAGACACAGGACCAGGTGGCAGGGAAAGGTCTCTGGCAGGGACAAGAGGGTAACTTCTGCATGGCCATGACTGCAATGATCACAGTCAATACTGCTGGCGAACTCTGTGTCAAGAGCCAAGCACCAGAAAAATGAAATTCACAGAACCTGTCACCAGATCTGACAGATGTCCCAGAGCACGCAGGGAAGCAGCAGGTATCTCTTGTTTTGATTCCAAGAATCAGGTGATCTTGGTCTCAGCCTTGCCATCCCCACAGTTCTCCCCTATTTTCTGCAGTGCTCAAGACATCTGCCCTGGGGGTCTGCAGGGCTAACACATCCATGGGGCAGAGTTGAGTCACCTTTCCAAGAACACAGTTTCCCCTGGAGCTTAGTGAAGAGGGAGAAGAAGCCCCAAACAAATAACAAAAACCAAGGTGTCTTCAAACCAAAATCCCTGAGACAAACCACAACCCAACAATCCCACTGCTGAAACTTACACACCAACATAGCTAATAGTTCCCACGGTTGCATTTGCATTCCCTTGGCAGGAAAGGTGTGTGGAGGAGCAAAGCAAGGTGTACCACAGCACACATGGGTTACTAGGCTTTGTGGTCACTTTCCAAGTTTTTGGATCCTTTTTTCACATTTCATAAGTCATGGTAATTCCCCAGCCATAGTATTAACTTTCATGACCTCCAGGACATTAAAAACACCAGCACCCCTAACACACCACAGCTAGCACAGACACAGGCTGTCAAAATCCTTTGGCTTTCTAGAGCCCTCTCTGCTACTGTGCCATGAATGGACAGATGGATGGCTCTTGAAATGTCTTCCATCCATCTGCCTCCTCACCTCAACTAAGGGGACAGAAATCAGCCGTCCCTTGGATCTGACGATGATGATGCTGATTAATCCAGCATCATGGACAAGCTGTTGCCTATAAGGACTCCAGTGGTCACACAGATTTTTCTCCATAGGGTTAGAGAAGAAAAGTTCCAGGAGGCTGGGTTTCAGTGAATGAGACCCTGTGCAAGGGGATGTCATGAGCAGCTGTCCTCTGAGAAGCCAAGACCTTCATTTTAAAAGTTCAGCAGCAGAGAGAGAGATGGTGTAAAACTGAAGTGAGAAGCAAACTGCATAACAATTTCCTCTGGAACTGGCACTCCTGAGCAGGAGACAGACACCCAGCTTCTGATATTGATCCTGCTGGGCACCTTCTGTCCTTGCAAAGGAGCTCAAATATTTATGGAGATGTCTACTCCACAATCAAAGGTTTAATCACAGCATGAACAGACATATCCATGTTAGCACTACACCTCACTAGCAGGACTAGTAACAGTGGGATTCATAGACTTGAACACAATTGTGCAGACCTGCTGGGGACTTACCTTACATATGTGCCTAAGCTGCTAGCCTCCACTGAAACCCACATCACTGGGACTTCAATGCTACTATCTCTACACCACTGACAATAAAGTTAGTGAACTATGTCCTTCATGCTGCAATCACACCTTCTGCTACACTACCAGCAGGGACTCAGCTCTCTCTTCATCAGCTTCAGATGCTTAGTACTTGTGTTCAGATTAGGAGTAGCACAGCAAAAGGAATGGAGAGAGGGAGAGACAGAGAGAGAAAGCACAAACACTGAGATATTACTAATTATGCTTTGCTTGTCCAGTCCTGTGCATTTTCACTCTCAAACACTGAGCACATCCAGAAACAAAATTTTACAATAATAGTAATTGTATAAATAAATAGTAATAACATAAAAACACATCAAAAGGGAGAGATACATGAAGACAGCTCCAGGAACTCACAGCACATGTAGGTGAAGTGATTATACTTCCTCTCTCACAGCTCCACTGTCCACAGTCAATTTCATTTTCAGTGCAATAAGCAGCCTCCAGAGAAGCTGCAGGTGAATTCAGTCACACACAGGACTGGTCCCCCACCTCAGCATGCTGGCATGTTTTACTTCCTCATTCAAAACTGTGATCACTCCCTTCACTTGCCTTTTTACATCACATCACCCAGCAGGATGGGGCAGTACTGGTAATTACTGTGTTCAATTTATGGCTCAACTCTATACTTGAATGTGCTATTCCTAGGTTGAGTTAATGTCCTCCCAGTTCTGACAGTCAGAAGAGATTGCAAACAAACAAACCGAAAGGAGGCCAGGCCTCAACCACCCAGCACTTCATTCTTTTCCCTCCAAAAGGTAGACATCAGAAAGAAAAGAGGTTTTCAAAGTTATCATTCTGAATTTTAGAAAGATTGGGCCACCCTCAAAGGCACATGGACAGCAACAAAAATAAGGGTACAGAACTGAAAGAGGCTTTGGACCAGGAAGGTCAGAAGAATGACACCAACAGAGCCAGCATCAACAGGACTGAACTCCATCCCAGTTGAGCATGTGCTTGTTGTACCACCAGCATGCTGCCAGGAGCTCAGAAGTCTGAACCATACTCAAATTACGAGCTACAGCTGGCTACCCGGGGCCACTCAGCCAAAGAAACAGAGAAGCAGATCACCCATAAACACTCACTGCTACTAACTGTGGATGTGTGTTTTGGGACTTCTGGAACAATGAGGTCCACGAGGGCTCAGGCTATTGCTGGAAAAAGAGCAAGAATCCCCACCAGCTGATTGTATTTCCTTCATTTCTCTTCACTAAGCAAAACCCTCAAAATATATAATTTAAGAAAATAATCAACCCTGCTAACAAAAGCTTAGAACAGCTGAACACACTCCTTTCTTCCCTTAAAATTCACAAGGTGTAAATCTGTTTAAGAGTCCCCGAAGTTGGAGACATACATGTTAATGAAATTAACCACGGAAAACAACTAGCTGGAACCCTAGGGATCTGCAAACTAGGTAATTTTGCAGGATCAGAAGTATCTAGGAAAGGGAACACAAGGACAGGGCAGAAGAAAACACTCTATTCAGTCTGCATCACTACCAGCCCACTACTGGGCAAAGAACCAGTCACTAGTACTCCCATACCCTCTACCTTGCCATGTCAAAAAAGCAAGTAAAATAAGAAGCCTAAGAATAAATACAAAAACAGTTATTAGAGTAAAATAATATATCAGAGAGACCAGTGGCCTCGCCCAAGAATTCAACAGGATACTTCAAGAACTCACCAAAAGGGACGTGCTTGCTTAATTGTTACAGCAAGGTTATACAAAAGAATCCTGTTAGTTTGTTTCAGAACTTTTACAAGGGAACTGAGGGAAAGGCACAGGGGTGACAGGACCCAAGGAAAGAGTGGATGTCCCCTGTAAAGCCCTGGTGGCAAAGGTGCTTGGGTGAACAGTGACAGCCTGCCCAGCCTGCTTTGCCTGCTGACAAAGCACGCTGGCCTGCCTGCACATGCAAACCCACGTGCACGGAAGGCATTCCTCCCAGCTCCAGCGCTTAATTGTGAAAACATTTGAGTGACATCCCACCGGGGTACACAGGGGACATCGTTCTGCCCAGTGGTCCAGGAAAGATTACATCTTGAGATGCACAAAGGCAGAGAGGCAGCAGCTGAGGGGGAAGGTCTAGGGAGATTAACATGTTTATCTCCTCGCTTAAGTCTCTTACCGGCCAATGGCTTCAGCACGATGGCAGCAACAGGACTAAAAATAAGAACTCAGGCATTACCAGTGACTCACCGTGTGGGCAATGACACTGCGAGGGATCACGCAGATAACCGCTCCCACTCCTGGAGCCTAGCTCTTGAATTGTATGAAATGACTTGCCACAGAGACAAAGGAGACACTGCAGAGAGATCTCTTCATTCAAGTGATCTTACAACTGTATGACTTTCTCTTCAACCATGCAGTAGCTTCAAATAATCAAACCAATTGCAGACCCAAATGCTGGGTTCAGCACCTGACAGGGAGGCTTGAGGGGATAGAAAACACCATCAAGACTACACTTCCAGAACATTAAAATTCCCTGCTAGAGGTGATACTAACCACTGCTGGTCTTCCTTTCTGTCTGGAGCATGTCTACCAGTAAATAAATTTCATAGGCACAGCAGTTCCAGGATGTTGCATTAGAAGAGTTCCTTCAACAAAGGCTAGTGCACATCAGCCAAGCTAGCAGCACAGCAAGACTGTGTTTAGCCTAAAGAACCTCACACGTCCTCCAAAAAAGCCCATATACCCATTAGATAGTATTTTAGTAATTCAGCTGCATACATAAGCTACTGGAATTAAGGGTTTCAGTGGCACAGCTGTAGGAGTTAACATCCCACTACAACACTGATGTAGTACCCCAACTTCCTCCCCTGAAAGGCCACAGCTAAGATAAAGCAAGATTTTTTTTTTAGTATCTCTAGGAAAAAAAGAGATCACTCTTCTGGCACTGTCTGTGGTGCAGATTTGTCCAACAGCAGGTGAAGGAGATCCCCTTGTTGCAAAGCTGGCAGTCATGGCAGTCACATCCTTGCCCTGCCTCTTGCTAATGGCCCTGGATCCTCTTTACTTCTGATGCTGACGCGAGCACTTGTGCAGCAGCGCACTGAACTGGATAACTGAACTGATCCATCATTAACCTGGTTCACCACACACCTATATAAAGAATTTGTGCTAGTGCAAGGAGGAAACAGCCAGAAGAAAGGCTGCCTCTTTCAGCAGCAGCAGAGCTCATGCTGGCTGAGACTGCTCATGTTGCTATGGGGGACAGTTCAACTACCCCTTGCTGTGATACTCCAAGATACTGCTCACATACAGTTCATGTCAGACCATGAGATGTTCAGTCTCCTGACTGAATTACCCCTAGATTCTGATCCATCATAAGAGAAAACTGTTCAGAGCTCCCCTAATATTCTCCCTTCATAACTTCTGGCACTCATAAAGAGGCCATCATTTTTATAAGTACATAGGGAATATCTATCTTTACCATCCCCTCCTCATGCAGTGAAGAAAAATACTCATTTCTGGAGATCAAAGAAGTAGAGTGAGAATACAGCAATTTATTTGAAATTTGCAAGGAGTCAGATCCTGCACCTAAAAGAAAGAAATAAAACCTCATCCATAGAATACCAGGATATCACATGTGATTTGGATTGCATCAAGGCAAATAGGACATTGCTATTGAGACAGCAGTGCTTAGAGATGGGCTGTTCAGCAGTCAGTGAAACACAGCAATTTCCCAAGAAGCAATTATGCAGTTGGCCACTCACAGTCAGAACCAAGGACCTCTCCCATGAGAACAGACACTGATATCCCTCAGGTTGCTACTGCTCTTTAACAAGAACAGCCAAAACTAGAGTATACCAACTCCTAAATCTGCATTTAGCTCCCTCTCATTCATTCAATATACTGGAGAACTTGCAAGGAGCAGCATCTCTTCCTATGCCTATATAGACCAATTCTCTCTCTAGCTGGACAGGAAACCACCAGGTGAGAGCATTGAGGCATTTACAGCATCCAAAGTTAAAACTGGAGACAACCAAAGCTGCCCAGTTTGCCTGACAAGAACAGAGCCACACATCAAGAATTATTCAAATATTAGAGAAATAGGACACTTGACTCAGCAACTAAAAGAAATGGAAGCTTCAAGGGGACAGCAACTTATCCAGAAAAGCACATCAGTGACTGCTTATGTGAGCAGCTCTTCTTTATTACAGCCTATACACAATTCTGCACGCTAAGAGAAAACTCATGATGATGGCTCCACAGGAACAAAGAAAGTGAAGACATGTCTGAGGGAAGCAGCTACCAAATTGTCCAGGCAGGAGTGGGAGGAAGGCGTTTCAGAAGGAAGAGCCAGGTGACACCACCAAGAGCTGTGGCTGGTGGGAAGTGCTGTGCCAGACTCACACTGATGGCAGGCTGCACTGCTGTGGGCTAAGATAAACCTGTCTTGGCCTCTCTGATCTGCAGCACAGGGAAGACAAGATAAGCAGTGTCCAGAGAGGGAAAACACCCATTTTACCAGGAAAAGAGGGGATTTTGAAGAGTTTGCTTTGTTTATCAAATAAGCAGCTCCTCATATTGGAGGACTTGGGGCAGTTTGCTTTCTGACATCAGAGGTGAAAGAGGGCAACATAACTTAGAAAACCAAATGTCTGCTGCTCTAAGGTGCTTTTCCAGTCTCCTCTGCCTCCTGCTGAGTAAACATATTTTGCCCTATCCAGCTATTCTGACAAAAGACAGTCCTTAGAAACTTTTGGTTGCCTTCATGATAACAAGATGCATCCTTTAGTCTAAACCACTGGGCAAAATCAGTTTGCAATTCTGTGGTGATCAGAAGCTCCTAGGAATATAAGTTGGACAAGAGAAACAATGAGTCATATTTTGCCGAAAATATACCAGATCTTTATTTTGCATCTTCCTGTGCTCATCAGTGCAAGGCTGCTTCCCTCTTCTCCTCATACTTTTAAAAGAGCAATAACGATCACCACTCCCCCCCTCCTCAAAAAAAGCTTTATTATTTCTTCTGATTTTATGCTGAACCATCATATTCCCAACATGTTAACTGTCTTCACCATGTCTGAGTTATGCAATAGGAGAATTCAAATTCAGCTCCAATTTAAGATACAGCTTTGTTCTGTGATTCCCCAGCCTATGACTGCAATTCAGTGGTCCCATTACCACTGTCAGCTTGGAATGCACTTTAAGATCCCTCAGCTTATGAAATTTTATTACAAAGATAAAATGAAGTAAACCAGGACCAGTTATAAGATTCTGATTAGCAAAGCTCTAAGGGCATCACTAGACCAGCTCTAATCATCTACCTCAGTAGACCAGAGTGACCCAAAACATGACAGCTTATTAGCAAATATTTCATGTTATAGGAAAGATCCTTCTGCTCAGCACATAAATTGTTAAATAGAACATGGATGTTAACATATAGACAGGTCATGACTAAGCATCAAGAAGAATTTGAAACACCCTTCAAACAAAATACAGATCTAGCATTTCATACCGGCCGCAAAAAGAACACCTAGCATTTCCTATGACAACTTCTAGCACTAGATTTTCAGATGCTTTGAACAACAATTAACTTAGCCTAATAGCTCCAGCAATAACAGAACACACCATTTTACAGAAACACAATCCAAGACTCAAAATTGTCTGCATTCTAAAAAGTTGAGGCCCAGTATGACTCTTTGCTTTTCCACAGATGATGCCTGCCCAACAATCTGACTTGCTTTGACCAGACATTAGCTACTTCTGAAAGAATGGAGACAGACAGGAGAGAAAAGAACTTAAAAAAAAAAAAAAAAAAAAAAAAAGGGTATTGGGCTTTCTGTCTGAATTTACTACTGAACCTCAGCAGACACCAAAATCACCTTATTACACAAGCTAGGAGTAAGGTTTTTAAGGAAAAGGGCAATATTGCCCCAGAGATACCCATTTGCTCTAGGTGCTTCTAATAAAGGGCACTTCTTGGTGTCTCCTCTTCCATATCAGCTACACAGAAACTATGCTCTAATAGCCAAACATTAAATGCACTTTGAAGTGGCACCCAGCCATTTATCCTGACTCACTCTAGTGAAAAGACATCCTAGACATCTTGGAAATGATGGCAGATTGTGACAAACTGTATCTTTGTTCACCATGCTCTTTTGCATACTTTTCATAAGTCATAGAAAGGGAGATAGAAGGAGAAGTGGCAGCTACTGCAAAAGACATTATCTCTCAGCAAAGTATTCCTAGATGTAAAAGCTTTCCTTCTCTACCAGCCAACAATTAACCCAGAAGTGGGAGCAATAAAACACTGGATTGCAGCACTGAATGACCAAGTCAATGAAGAGAAAGAGGAAGAACATTTATATAGATCCAGTAGGCATAACACGTATTTTAAAAAATTGAATACCTAAGTTCTGTTCCAAAATACCTAGAAATTTAAAAAATAGCAGAATTAACATTTTCTATGCAAATTGGTAGTGATGCCACATCATAGATGTGATTAGAGGATGCATAATTAGATGCTTGATCTCAAGGAATGCTCGACAATGGGAATGACAAGATAAATTGTGCCCAGTAGATGCATGGGTGCTCAGTGCTTCCACCTCAAAAACAGACAAGCTGAGGAGAGCAAGAGGCAATTAATAGTCCAAGTTTTAGCACAAGCTTACATCATGGTATTTAGGTTTGCTGAATTACATTTTCCCTTCCTTCTATTAACACCTTATTAGAAGGTATGATATTTCAGGGGAAATCATCTCTGTTTTGATTTTTCAGTAAGGAAATCCAAATCTTTTCAAACACACCAGTCTAAGAAAACAGAGCAGAGGCATATCCTTGCAATTCTGGGTGAAACTCACGAGTCTTGGACTTGTGGCAGTGTACAGCAGGAGAGAGCAAGACCCGGAAAAGAATATCTGGCCAAATGTGCATCCAAAGCTGGCACTGGTGAGTGGCCTTGGCCATCAGGCCACAAACACTTTGCACCAAGAACTAAAGTCTCCTCTACCTAAAGAGCAGCTCTCTGCACACCCCCATCAGTGCTCTGCTCCCTGCTTCACTGCCAGCCACCTCCTTCTCCCTGCACTGGCCTGCTTCCTGTCTAACAACCTTGCAGCTTCTCTGGGGATGCAGCAGCTCACCATGCAGCATATTTCTCAGCTCCATTTTAAAGGAAGCTCCTAGCCAATGCTCCTGCATGCCCTAGGTATCCACTGGATTCCAATCTCCACACAGAAACAGCTTCAGAAGCCTGTATTCAAGAAGGTGATTGTCTCCCCCAGATGGCTCAACAGTCCCTACAGCAGGGGTTGAGTGCTCTATGGCAAACACTCCAACTCATCTCTTCCACAAAGGACACACACATTAGCATGTAACATATCCTGAAAAATCACATGAACCTCCCAAAACCTGCTAGAGGCAAGGACAAAGTGGTTAGAAACGCTTTGTTTATAGCGCAGAAACAGCTTCTCTGTAAGCAGACACTGACACCTTTCTGCTTAGCACCAGAGGATAAAGAGACAGAAGAATTGCCACTGAGCTGGACACTGTCTATCCATCTAGGACTGCTTCGAGCACGTGATCCTGCCACAGATGGCAGTTAATAGGATGGTGCCTTCTTAGAAGATGCAGTTCAATTAAAACCCTGAGGGGTGTGGTACCATTAGCTTGAGTTGGCAGCCAGGGTATAGAACCAAGAAATTAAGTCTGTCTTCACTAATCAATGCTGCCCCCAAAGTGGGAGAAGAAACAACCCCTTTACATGAAAATCTCTCCTTTGCCCTAAAATGTGCCCACTTTGTCCCACAGCATGGAAGTTCTCCCAATATACAGAACACCTATAGCCACAAAAAGGTGTAATTCTTAGCACAAAGAGCAGTAAAAGAACAGCCAGAGAAATCCTTTTCAGTGAAGATGGACAAGATGGTCACATACTAAGGGAAGCTATTCCAAGTGTGCTGGCTGGCATGACAGGCTGTCCTAGCCTGTCATAGCTAGGAAATCACTAAAATGTACATGGAGTGCAGTACTGAGTGGGAGGACACCAAGGCAGAGATATAGGTAGCTTTCACTTCTCTAGACTTTCCCTATAACGCCTTACTATTTATTCATATGAACAGCCATCATCCAGGCAGTCTCCTTGTGTCCTTTCCTAAGCAGGAATATCGGGGTTTTTGTATTTCAAATCCAATAAAATCATTGCCAATCCTCCCCTTTCCTTAAGCAGGATTATTCACATATTGAAAAGCAAGGCATATCCTGTATAACTAAAACAGCACATGATGCAGAGGTGGCAACACACTAAAATACAAACATAGCCAGATGAATAATTATGTAAAAAATCACTTTTCTACTCCATGCAACTGCTCTGCGTTGTTGACTCAGATGAGTTCATTTGAACAGACAAAAAAAAGGGTTTTACTACTGCTGCTCCCACTGAGGCTAGGGAAAGCAAAGCCAAGCCTACATGCCCCAGTCTCAGCTAGGCTCAGTCTGGGAAGCTCTTTAGCTCTAGAAGCCCCAGCTCTGCAAATCCTCAGCAGGAACTGCAGATCACGGGCACGTATGTTGGAGAATAATTAGTTTCAGAGCCAAGACTGTGCTCCTCCCCCACCCCTTAAATTAAATAAGCCAAGAAAGAGTACACAGCCATCCAGTCATTCTTGGAGAATTATTTTTCTGACTAGCTCTGCACTTTAAGGATGCCATTTTTCATTATTGTTAATAGGTCTCATTAACTAGAAGCTCTTAAGCACAAGACCATTACTAAATGCAGTTTACACTGCACAAAAGCAATGCCCTTATTGTGGCAAGGGCAGGAGGGAAGGAAACAGTTTGCCTTACCATAAATACCAATAATTCAAAACCAAGCACTGTTTTCCCTTCATCTGAGTCCACAGTTACTTCAAATTAGTATACAGTTAAGAGAAGGATGGTTTTAAAGATCTCCAGTTTGCAATTAAGCTATACCTCATAACTTAAAAATGAACAATACTTCATTTTAAAACAGAAGCTTTACTCAAGCCAAACTTTCAAACCTTTCTGGGGGTTAATGATCACATAATGGATTCATAAAGATATGCAACTATACCCTTTAATTTCAGGCACATAAGCAACTTAAAGAAACAAATACATATTTCCCCCCTGCCCCCCCCCACACATACAGACTGAACAGTGAACTCTCACTTCATCTGAAAGTCTGAAATAATATGTGTATTTGGAAGCCCAAAGAGAAGCCTGAACAAGAAATTCACCTTTATGAAGCTTCGGAACTACTGAGCACAGGGAAAGTTGGCTTCTTCCTAGAAGAGTCAGCCCAGGCTGACATTCAGAGGGATGTGGAGGAGTGCAAGAGGTGGGCCTGTGGGAATCTCATTACGTTTAACAAAACCAAGTGCAAGGTGCTGCACCTGGCTGGGGCAAACCCAGGTATCAATCCAGGCTGGGGCATGAACCAATCCAGAGCACTCCTGCTGAGAACTTGGGGGTGCAGGTGGATGAGACACTGGACACGACCCAAAAACATGCACCTGGAGTACTGCCTTCAGCTCTGGAGTCCCCAGCACAAGAAGGACATAGATCTGCTAGAATGAGTCCATAAGAGGGTCACAAAGTTGATTAGATGGGTCTAATCAACTTCTCTTACGAGGAAAGGCTGAGAGAACTGATTGTTCAGCCTGGAGAAGAGAAGGCTTCAGGGTGACCTAATTGCAGCCTTCCAGTACCTGAAGGGACCCCACAAGAAAGATGGAGAGGGACTGTTTACAAGGGCATGTAGTGACAGGACAAGGAGGAATGTCTCCAAACTGAAAGAGGTTTAGATTAGATATTAAGAAGAAATTCTTCCTTGGAAGGGTGGTGAGGCTTTGGCAGAGGTTGCCCAGTTAAGTTGTGCCTGCGTCATCCCTGGGAGTGTTTGAGGCCAGGTTGGATGGGACTCTGAACCTTTACAACCCAGGCCATTCTAGGGTTCTGTGACTCCATGAAAATTAAAATCCTCTCAAGAGTCAGAGAAATACCTTCCCCACTTGCAGCAGTGTTTCAGTGCTTCACAAAACTTGTAGAATCACCAGGGCTTTCAGTTAGTAATATAGCTGACACCACTACAACTTGTTCATTGAAACAGCTAGCAACTTTTAATATAATTTTCCGTGGAGAAGGCTTGACATCATACTCTTCATGCTTTCAATTCAAATATTGCTTAACTCAAAGTGAATTTCTAGTCATGAACAGACACTCTGTTTGTTTGGAGGTGACCAGCATATCATCCACAGAAAGAAGCAGAACAATGTTTATAGCTCCAGTGTAAAAAGTTAATTCCAACCATGCATCGCATTGAGCTTGTTCACAGGACTGAGCCTGGAATAATAGTGCTTCACATCCTCCTTCACAGTCTTAACATTCTTTTATTCACAGGAGGTAAAAAACTGGGGGTGGCAGGGAAATGCTTCTTAAGTGTCTTTTATATGCATCACACAGAATTTTTAAAAACAGCACCATGGAATGCTACATTTTCTTGAGGCTTTCCTTTTCTCGTCTATCCTCCATCAAAAATACCCCAACAAACTAACAGTAAAATTCTTTGCAATCTGGAGGCCAAAACATTATGTGCAATAGTGCTAGCATAGGTCCATGCATGAGCATTTGTCCTCAGCAGCATTACACACTATGCAAACCTGCTAAAGATGATAATAAAGCTCAAGCACAAAAAGACAAAGACAATTTCCAAAAGTGGAGAAAGTCAAGTCACGATAGGCAGTAGTGTGCGCTCCTAAATTTAATATACACTCATTGCCAGACCTCTAATTAATTTTGCCTTGTGTTCTGTAACCAATGGTGTCTGAAACCTGCTAATACAGGTAAAATAGCAACAATACAACTTGCAACATGCTGGAACATTAGGACAGCCAGATGGCAGAAAGGACAGACTGAAAAAGGATAGTGTCTGGATGTACATTGCTGCTTTTTTCTGTTGTTGTTGTTTGGTTTTTGTGGTTTTTCTTGCTTGTTTGTTTGGGTTTTTTGGTATCAAGACATAGAATGAATCATTCCCAATGCTGGAGTCGAACACCCACCCCTTTCTCCATCTTTCACTCTCCTGCTCTGGTGCTAGGAGAGCACCTTTCTCTCCAAAGGGAAGCCTGTATTCTTTGCTGAAGTTACGAAGAAAACAACTGTCAATGAAAAGAAAAGACGTATCTATGTTTCAGGATGATCCCAGTCACACTGCACAAAGGAAAGAACAGATTAATCCTGCAATGCAAAACACAACCTGAAGAAATAAGGCTGTAAGTCCTTTCTTTTTTCAAAAGCATTCCTCTTCAAACATGCTGACTTAAATTATACACAAATTTTTCATTCTTTTTTTCTAATCTACTATATTTGTCTAAAGGCAACAAGTTTGAAATGAATTATTGAAAAGATAAATTTTCCATTCATTGCATAACCACATTTGTTTTTATTACTGAAAGGGCAGACCAGAGCATCTAACTAGTTTTCACAGTACACTTTAATTAACCTTAATCACATTCCACCTCTCCCTACTATTTTCCTTTTCCCTCTACTCTTATATGGCTATTCCTGGCAGCATAGCCACAGTATGGTTTCTAACTCTCTTCTAAACAAAACCTGAATCACACTATTTGAAAAGTAAGCAGAATCCCCAGCATACACATTATTTAGTGTAGAATACCCTTCTGGTCATTCCCTCATGGTTTTTATTCCTTCCCCTGGACTGGCTTTCAGTTAATGGCAGGTCTTCAGCTCTGTCCCATAACTTCTCATTATTCCTTCTGATGAGCTAACAGTAATCTTCTTAAACACACACAAGATTTTATTCCTCCCTGGGTGGTAAAGGATGTTCTGCTCTTGAAGACTTCATTTTAGTTTGACATTATCATATGGTCAAGAGGGCTTGCAGCAGTATACCTTGTGCACCTACAGCTGTTTCCTGGAGAAAGACTTAAAATGCCTTAACCATGCATTAATGTGGATGTTTCCAAATTCTCCAGGAAGGCAGAAATGTTTGCACTAACAGATAGATTATTAGCCAAAAAGACACAGCAAGAGCAAGGCAGGAACAGTTTCCTGACAACATCCCATAATCCAAATTTTCACAACTGAATCAATTACTTACGACTCAAAATGCAGACAATTTTAGAGTTTACCTAAATTCTTGTCATGAAATTGGGGTTTTCTTAACTCTTAGGTACAATTGTTTATCTTAGAGATTTAAGTTGGGGTTTTTTTACACACTTCAGAAAATAAACTATTGCAGATGTTACTGTCCCTGTAGTTATGACTAATACATGGAAATAATTTTACATCTAAGTGACCTCCTTTAATTTTTCTGATTGGTCTTCAAACACACACACACACACAAAACCATTGTGTGTTTATTGTCTTGTAAGATCCTTCTGTACCAACAGCAGTTACCCCTGATGGAATTTTCAATCCTCTTCACCTGGAAAAATCACAAAAAGGGAGAGGGTCCAAAGGCATACCAAATATGACATACTTTGGAGCTGTTTTACACAAACAGTAAACAAATCAGAGCGAAAACTAGTACAGAAAACACATCAAAATATAATTCCTGTAACCAGCAAACTATACCACAACTCCTTGTACTACCACATGCTTTAGCCCGCGTTATTTTCTGCCAAATGCCCACAGTTTTTTTCTGCCTACACTCTTCCTATCACTGTTACAGCAAAGAATATGACTTGGATTCTTCCTAACTCATCATGGCTCATTGCCAAGTGTTCTGGAAAGCGCTTGAAAATTTGCATCTTTCTCAGTATTTCCAAGTGTAAAACAGGGCTAATACTTCCCTGCCCAGTAGTAGTACTGGGAGGATAAAGGATATTTAATAAAACCTGTTGATGTATTACATAGTTGACAGGAAGAACAACAAAGTAAGACTGAGGGTACATGGTAGAAAAAAAACTGCAGGAACACTTTCCTGGTGGTGCAGAGGAGCACATTGCAGTGGAATGATGACATTCTTTCAGGTAGGCGAATACAAATTTTGGAAGGACAAAGCAGAGGGGGCAAAGAGAACCAAGCTCCTGGAAAACAAGACTAAAAACCCACAGGTGAAAGCACATTAACAAAACCCTGGGAAGGGTTTTGTTACTTGGAAGGGGAAGCTCCTGGCATGGACTCCACCTTTACCAATATATGAACAGAAACCATAATGCTCTCCCTGTGCACAGGGGGCTACAAAAGCTCCTTCTCAAACCCACTGCACTGTCAGAGCCGTCCAAGCCTGCAGACCCACTGCATCCAGTCCCAGTTTTCCCGTAACACATCTGTACAATGTGGCTCTTGAATAAAGAGCCACATTGTACAGATGCTGCATGCTACATGATAATGCAGCCACTGGTCACCAAACAGCTGGATTTCTTTTGAATGAACCACAGAAATTTATGCTTGAACAAAAATGAGACATGCTCAGGAGGGAAACAAAACCTCAGAATTTCTGCATACTCCTATTACTGGTATTCAAAAGAACATCATTGTCCACTGCCTAATGCCATCCTTCACTGCAGGAATGCTGTGGGGCCTGTGTCCATGCAACACCAAGTCTACATCCATTGCTTCTTTTTTAGCTATTCCAGCCAGCTGGGAGAAAGAAGGATGCTGGAAATGCTGCCTTGATTTCATATTTGAGAGACATGAATGAGAGAAGTAAACTAAATAGAAAATCTTCTTAAAGGCACAGATGAATGGCACTGCACCCCAGCGCTGAATGACTTCTCTCCAAAAGAGATAATACCTCTGTTAAAATACGCTCTTCTGACAAGAAGGAACATCAAGCCTCAGGGGATTAGAATAATTAAAAAAAAAAAAGGTCAAACTATTTTAAGGCTAAGTTCCCCTAGCAATGCTAGGAGAACTTTAAATTAAGCAGAGCAAGCAGTAAATACAGAGCAGCTAACCAGACATTTCAATGAGAGAAAACTTAAAATGCACACATGTGCCACACTAGATATCACCTGTAGCAGAGCCACCAAAATACTTCTGTACCAAAGAGCAAAGCATACCATGGCTCAGTAAATCCATGTGGCAGTTCGGATAAGTTAGTTCCTAACTATTACTTATTCCTAACTATTTGTAGTTAGGAACACAGGGCAGCAGGCAAAGGGACAGTGTGGTTGCCTCTGGCTCCTGAAGAGTCCATGAACTTCATCCTGTGCATATAAAGTGCTCAGGCACTTCAAGGTATTGTATGGAAGCAAGACAGCAAGAAGACATAATAAAAATTACCATGCACTAAAACAACTTGAAATGTCAGGATTAGAACATACGTGGGGTTATGCATGTATGTTACACACATAGAAAGAAACTCTTTGTATGTAAAAGCATGAGAGGAGTTGCTAAGCACTGATAACTTTGAAGATGCTATCTAATCAGGGAGGAGTCTCCCCCAATCTTTCTGTAACTGGGTTTTCTTGTGGGCAGCTCACAGGTCTCTGTGTTGCACAGGCACAGAACCCACCACTCGAGAGTGCTGCCACCATCCCTGCACTGCAGCCACAAGGCTTCCTGATCCCAACAGCATCAGGCTTGAAAACCAAGTTACACTTCTCCATTTCCTTGAATCAAAGCAACTCAAGGGGCTCTGCTTCCTATGCTCTCTTCCAGGAGTACAATACAGGCACACAGAAGCTATTTCCACATCTCCATGTCACTAACATAACACTCCACATGCACTTTTCTCAGACCAGGCTGCAGAAGATCCTGGTTTCCAGAGCTACACTGAAGCAACCCCTTCTACAGTTGCTCCAAGAAATACGAAGATCTAAACAGATCTCCAGTCTACCCGGAGAACAAATAACTGCCCATCCCCACCACTCCAATAATTCCTTACTGAATGGTTCTTCTGAACTTGTTTTCCTGATTCAAGGCATAAGACTGAAAGGAAATGTGCTGCAATAGAGGGAACAGACATCTTCAGAGAAACACACAGGTACTCCTTAAGCCAACACTGACACCAGAGATGGTATTTTGTCAGCCCATGGCCTTGGTCAGTTGAGCTTTGTAATTTGCCTGTATTACATTCATGCTTTGTTAGCTATAGCTGCCATAAAGATCAACAGTTTTGGGTGTTGCAAGCCACAGACCTGGGGGAGTGGAAGAGGTGTTTCAAAAGAATAAGCACACACTTTCTCCTCTAGCCTAGACCAGCCATCTGGCAGCAACCCAGTGCAACGTAACACATCCAGTACAAGGAGCAAATTGCCTGTCAGGGACTGCCCTGTACACTGACACACAGCTCTGTAGCACTGACATCCCTATACACAAAAAAAAAAAAAAGAAAAAGGGCAGAAACAAACTCCACTAGAACCAAAGAAAGGCTTTACTCATTTTTAATATCTTTTTTCTTGTTTTCTTCTTTTCCCCTGGGCTAATTCAGAAGCCCATTATGCTTTTAACAGGGAGTTATGCTGCACAGTCACTGGGGCTGTGTCCCTGAGTGCTGGCAATGTAGTTGTAAGGAACTCATGATCTCCATGGGCACCCTTACAAAAGAAAGATCAGGCATGCTATCAATGAATTGGGAGTCCTTTCTGCATCTCAGTGACATTTTCATCACCATAACTGGCCACGGGTAGAATATCCCAGGAAGCAAAACCTAAAAATAACTTCTTACAACAAGTCAGACAGTCCCCCAGCAAAAGGGGAGGGAACATTGCTTACACACAGTTAGCACAATTTGGTTATTACGAGAGGGACAACAAATGCCCAGAAAACAGGAGAGGCAGAGAGGAAGCAGAGGAGAAAAAGTGGGTGTTGAATCAGACACCAATTTCATCTGCATCACCAATGATTGTCAACTGGGAATGCTTTCCCAAGTGGAAATAAAGAAATTGAAATAGAAATCTGGAACCAAGTCTGGCCACAATACTTTTAAATACAGTGAAGTAGGAAACCTTGCCTGACAAGCACCAGAATGAAAAGCATTATGCACTCCCCATAAGCTGCAGCCACCTTGAAGGAAGGTCCTGTGGCCCTCTCCAGGATTGACCCAAGGGGCCCTAGGAATCCCCGTGAGCTACAGAGGAGTTTCTTCACCAGAATATCCTCAGAAACTTGTGAATAGAGAACCAGGAAGCAATTGTACACGTGCTCCTGTCATAGCTGATGGCCAGGCAGTCTTTTAAGGAGCTTCTACTTGCTGGAGAAGCAGAGGAGAGGCAGGGGAAGAGCAGAACAAGCCATCCACTCCTCAGCCACAGGCTTAAAGCCTCAAGCTCCCCATCCAGCCTTCCTGACTTGTGCTGGAGGGGGCTGCAATCCTCACAGAGTTCCCCTCAGACAGCTCCTCTACCTCACTTGTAGCAGGGCTGCTGCACACATGGCTCTTCTCTTCCTCCTTCTCCTCATAACAAGTGACTCAGCAGCAGTCCCCAGCCTGCCAGGTGCAACACCTCAACAGCCAGGGCACTCCAACTGACTCCACCTGTGGGCTCTCCCTGCCTTCATCCCTTTGCACCAGCAGGTGGTCCCTCTGACAGCCATGCAACAAAATACAACACAATAGTAAACCTGCGACCATGGGGCCTCTGTGCACTTCTCAGTGACAGGCAGAAGCTCACAACAAACTCCAAATTCTAACAGGACATCCTGTGTAAGAAGGGAGTGTGCTCTAAAGACATCCTGACAGGACTGGCCCTAAGCAAACACCTTGGTTAGACCGAGGCAGAGTGTGGAGGGAAAAAGCATGACAGGATTTTCCAGTTCCAGGATTGCTGTCCACTGTGCTTTTCCATGTTTTCCTGCTCCTGAGCAGCTGACGCATACACAGGCACAGAAGGCAGGGTCTCCTACCATCAGCACTGTGATGCCATCCTTTTCTCCTCCTGCAAAAAGTCTTTTCTGAACAAGTTTCCCTGTGCTGTGGGGAGGACCCAGCCACAACTGCAGACACTGGGCTCACTTGCACTCATTCCCTCTTGATTTACAGAACTTCCCTGCTAACAGCTGCATTGCAGATGAACTCTCTTAAAGTGGACACGCAGTAAGTGAGACAGTAGGACACAGAGCTGCTCCAAAGGCAACACAGCCATATCAGCACCTTCTCTGCTGCATACACAGCAACTGTACCTGTGCAAGACCTCCAGCAGCTCTGTCTTAAACTCACTAGGCACAGAGGGTCCTGAAGAACACAGCCCAACAAAGAGACACCACACCAAGTGAGCTTATTTCTGGACATAAGTTCTCTTCTTCTCCCCATCAGCTGATCACGTCAGGTGTCGGTGGTTTTGGATGAACCAGCTGAGTAAGTATCAGACTACAGCTGGTGAGCAGACAAGGTAACAGTGCGACAGGGAGGCAGATCTCAGCAGTGTCAAGTCACTGCAATGCAGGATGCAGGAATTCAAAGATGCAGAAGGAAGAATTTAAGTTCCTCTGGCTCAGCTGAGCTGCATGTTGCCTTGTTCCTGAGCCAACCCCCGCTACCCCTTTAGATAAGGTAACTGCAGCTGTGAGATGCAAGTTTTGTTTCCGAGACAGGGAAGAAATTTTGGCTATGTTTTCAAATGAGAAAAAACTTCAGCAATTAACATTTCATAATTCATCAGAGAGATAACAGACTTCTTGACTATTTGTAAAGTGGTGGAAGGGAAAGCTTTTTAAGCTCAGCTTCAGAACTACTGAGGAAACTAAATGTACAGAGCCACAAAGAGTTTGTAAGGTATAATGTCCTTCCTTAAAACTGTAACCAGGTCTGCAGCAACATAAACTGCTAGCAGTCAGACTGAACTGGAGTCACCTGAACTTGTTAGCAATATTTGATAATGATTATCAAAAAAGCCAGCTGCCTCGGGTCTCTTTTTTCATATCTCTTCTTGCTGAACTTGGCTGTCTGGAGAAGACAAATGAGAGCTCAACTCCCAGTCTACTACTGTAGAAGTGCTTTCACACAAAGGACAAGCTGACCAACACTTCACTCCTCTACATCATCCTTATTAAGCGCAAGAGCAATTCAGACAGACAGAGAAGGCTGTGGATCATTGCTCTGCACTGAAAATTTTAATCCAGGCAACTTCATAACAAGCAGCAGACACAACACAATACCCTAATCTGCAGAGCTGGCAGATTCTAGGCCAGATGACACACGAGTCAAACAAAAATGGGCAGAGCTGAAAGCCACTTTTCAATCTGCAATCCAAAAATCAGGAATATTTAAAGTAACACAGGAGCTGTGAATCACTCATTTAACTTGTAGTGAAGAAACACATCATCACAATCAAGCTTTGTCTCTTCACAGGCATCAGTTATAAAACAAAGCTGTGCAGCTTCAATGCTCCTAATCTCTCTGACACAATCTCAACAGAGGACATTTGATACGCAAAGCTTACATGGACTGGCTCTGAGGCCAGCAAAATTAAACTTAACAGCACACCAATTCTTTTGGCAAACAACAGAAAAGTCCTGCTTGGCATCACCAGGCTATACTCTCTAGTAGCCTCCAAGAAAAATGTTCCAGCAAGTCCCTGTGGGTTACAGGGGCCAGTAAAGACAAGTTCCTCCTTCTAGTTCCTCCTTCTACATTATTTTTTTTCCTCCAGCCAGTGGGCAATTTCTTGGCCCATTACTCATGAAATGTTATATGCTTTGACATAAAGGAATATGAGGAAATAAATAAAATTTAAAAAAGACAAAACAACCAACATACACATGGACATTTTCAGAATGGCAGCTGCTCTAATACAGTAGAAACACAAAGTTTATTTGTCAGGCATTGGAGACCAATATAGGATAAGTTTCAGCCAGTTGTTTTCCCTGAAAAAGCTTCCAGGGTACCCATGTAATTTGAAATGTGCGTATAGAAAGTGCATCGCAGAGAAAGCACTGGACTGTCCCCTATGAAGTCACATTTCAAGTCAGGTGTATGAGATCAGGTCTCTAGCAGCAAACAGAGCTGGATAAACACACACATCTCACCCTTCTCCAGAGCTGCAGGAAACTTTACACAGACTATATTCTGCTGCACAGGCAAGGAGACCCCTTGTGAAAGAGACATCCCTGTAGAAGAACAGGGAACAGAGGAAGTATGCTAAAGTTTAAGGATTTAGCCCTTCAGTCTCCTTTTTTTGCTTCAGACATCAGGCTATGTCAGACTGCTTCTCCTTTTCCCACTGCTCCCCTGGGATTGAGAAAACCTCTTTCAAAAAAGAGTTGTCTTCAACATCAAGAAATGACATCTGTCTTCACAGCTATCACTTACCACAGTCTACACCAACTGACTTATCAGAGATGATACAGTAACTGCAGGAGATAAAGCACATCCAAACACTGAGTTACTTCACAAGACAAGCTGCAGCCCAGACCAGCTAACTCAGGTGCTGGGGAAGGGGAAGGATCCTTTCCATAGGCTTTCAGGAACTGGCTTTGGAGGCTTAAAATCCTTGTGCTCACATACAGCCTGTATTCACAGGAGCTTAAAAAGTCCACTGGGATTTGGCCTGGTGGGAAAGACCTATATCAATAATTTCCATAGATATTAGTGTCTCATTCATTAATGTCTCATTAAAACTTACATGTTTTAAGATGAATAAGCCCTTCTAGAATTAGACTAGTTTTTATTACCACAACTCTTATCTTACTAAGCCTTCAGACAAACATTTTATACTAGTATATTGCTGTTCAGAAGTTCCCCAGGCACAACCAAGTGATACCACCTTTTCCTATGGAGCACTGAGATTTTGGGCACTGAGGGCAGAGACCTCCTCACCAGCTCTGTGCTCCCCAGCCAGCTGCCAATCACTAATTCTCCTAGGACCAGTCCTTATCACAGTCAACCTCTACAAAGGAGGCTGCAGCACAGGGTGGCAATAGGACTTCCTCAGACTCCAGTGGAGGGAAAACTGCCAAGCTGAGCCTCTCTCAGGCACTGCCTGCCCACCACGCTATCAGCTCTGATATGCAGGGACACTGCCCCAGCTCTGGGAAGGGAACAAAAGCATATGCAGCGTCAAGACCACTACTAGCCCTAGTAGTGCTGACATGGTTTTGCATCAGATATTTTCAATGACAGTCTTGTGCTATTGATGACAGTAGTGCAGGCTGGTTAGAACCACGTTTGATAGTCTGCAACCTGCAGGCAACACTGAAACTCGATTTGCATGAACTCTAGTGCAGAAAATCTTTAAGCACAAAGTAAAGAACTAGAGTTACTTGTAGGTAAAGGGAATAGGGAAAAAAGAGGCTAAGAAAGAGACCATCTTTTCCCACTTCTTACTTTCCACCTGCCAAAGCAATGCAAATCCTGATGACTTATGCAGTGAAAGCAAGGTGCATTCACCCTCTCTTCAAAGAGGAGATCTGTCAGAACAGTGTTGCTCAGAGTTTAGACTGGAGGAGGAATGCCAGTCTGCATTCCCCTCTGCCATCCCAGTAGTATAGGAAAGTGAGCCTGGTATATCTCACTAGGATACTGTCCTTCGTTAATTCATCACCCACCCTCCTCCCCTCCCTCCTCTCCTATGAGAAAGTTTAATCTTTTGGCTCACATGCATCTGGTAAATTTTTTAGTCCCTGTTTGCCACTGTCATCATGGCAACAGCCCCCAGAGATAACCCAGCAGCTCTGCCACAGCAGGCAGGCTGCCACTCCCTGCCTGATCTGCCATTTAGCCTTTGGCTTGTAGGCCTACAAAGAGCTGTGGCCGCTCCCAGGCTCGTCTTCACAAGCATATTCCTTCCTTAGAGATAAGTTTACGTGGCGTTTGTTTTCCTTTAAAATTAACTGTGTCTTCATTCCCACAATGCCTACTGAGACAGTTCTCAGCTCAATTTTTGGGACTCTGACAGAATCACACAAACAATAGCACTGCAAAAAGAGATGCTACCTTTGCTGTCTCAGAAAGAAAAAAATTGTGTTTAACAGTAAGATCACCTGTGGCTTCTAGCCAAGAGAAAAGATTAGCTAGCAACCTTCTCTGAAGCACCACACTAACTTGGACTTGTCCCAGCATCACAGGTAAGCACACTCCAGCCACAGGTGAGACAAGGGCTCATGGCTGTGAATGCTTGGACTACAGCTAACTCAGGATGGGAACTTTGGACAGGAGCAGCAGGACAGGGGGTCACCAGAGAGATATGTAACTCATGCTCTCAGGAACATAACACGAAAGTTATATGCACACACACATTCTCTGAAATGTCATCGCATTTACTCAACTCACATCTCAGAGACGGGGAATTCTCCCTGTGGCTCTGCCAGGAGCAGAGCGAGACAGATCCTGGCACCAGCAATAAAGCCACCACGGTCATCTCCTCCTCTCCCGATTCCATCATAAACAGGCAAGCTACAACATTAACCAGCTCTCCTGGCATCTCTGTATTAGTCTCAGACATCAGTAATCAGCTGCTTGCACCAACATCCACACTTCCCAGTCTGGTAATCTAACTTGTGGGAGCAACAGAAATTGTTCAATATTCTCTGGGAGGGAAGGAGAGTAAAGCAGCATTACTAAAGGGCTATTTTCAATCAAAGCATTATAAATTAATATAATTATGGGTTAAAGTAACTGATCCATGAGAAACAAATGAACATTCAAAACAAACTCAAAATTAAGAAGGAAAGAAAGGCAGATGAAGAGTAAAAGGTAAAAAAAGCTACAAGGAATCAAAATCGTAACAACTATAGACTCAGTTTCAGCAGAAAGTTAAATCCATGCCCCACTTATCTTTGGCTATCCTCAGTGTTCCAAAAGCTTACTTCTAAGATACTGCCAGCCCATTTCTTCAGAGGTATACTGCAACTGTTCTCAAAAAATCATGCAGGCAGCAATACCAGAATGTTTGGGGAGACGTTACCAAAGTATAAAGTGGTATTTAAATTTGATAAGGTATAAAAAGGAACATAATGTCAGCCTAATTCATAGGGCCCCAATTTTTGAAGCATTAAGCTTATTGTTGTAAGGATCAGCAGCAACTACAGTAGTTGAAGTTACAGGGTCACATTTCTTCCATACACTAAAAAAAAACCCCAAACATCTAGTGAGCAACTCAAAATTTTAAGGATGCATTTGCCCATCAGAAATCGGTGCACCTCTGTTTTCTCGAAGGCGACTACTTTGAGCACTGACATCACTTCAGTTGCAGGCAAACATACAATAATGTGAGATACTCCACATTTCTTTTTTACAGCATTCAAGGCTTCTTTCCTGTGCTGGTGACCCGGGTGCCAGGCAATATTGCCCTCTTCACCCAACCAAACCAACAGCAATAGTCAACTTTGACTTTGAAGTTTGACTTTATAGTCAAACGCTGGCAAATGAATGCGGGGTCTTTTTACATCTGTTATGTTGGTAAAAATCAGGAGATTTCAAGAACAGAGGAAACAAAAAGAAACACCTGAAATACCAAAACAGGTGACAGGTCAGAAAAAGTGGGGGGTGATGCCTTCATTGTTAGGGTTGTGCTCACAGACAGCTCAATGGAGAAAAATCTTTGCATTAGCATGCTTCCCTTTTAAAAACTGTCTTCACCCAATCCGGAGGACCAGAACAACTAGAATACTTGCAGGCCGTGGAAAGGAACAAAAATATTGTCATAGTCCTCTCTTAAAGAAACAGTGGAACAGTGGTGCTAACCCACTGTTGGGGAGGAGGGCACTCTTTAAAAATTTCTTTATGATCCACAGATGAATCCTCCTCTGCTATTGATGATTTTGCTACTGTCTATAGAAGGATTAAATTTAGAGACAGTGAAATCTCTGTGATATACCTCAAAATCAACAAAAAAAGCAAATTGTTTTTTCACTGGATCCTTCTTACTAGAACTCGAAGTAGCTCTCCTTGCCCAAAATATCTACAGGCTGCTCAACACCCCGCTCTTCACTGTAGGGACATCTACAAATATTTCAACCATGGGTGGCTGATCAGAGTAAATGCTCTAGAGCCAAGGGCTTTGGGACACGTGCAGGAGTTAGTCTAATCACATTTCTGCCATACACAAATCCAGTTTATATTGGGAAAACAAGAAACCCGACTCTCTCACCAAGCTCCTTTCTCTAACCTCGTGCAGAGGCAGTAGGAATTCCTGCCCAATCTGTGTGCCCANATTGTTAATGCCGGAAATTTAATACTCAATGTGACCACTGAGAAGACAGACACAAGCTGAAATCCTGTCTGCTCTGTTCCAGCTACTTTATAAAATATACAGCGTAAACTGAGAGGCAACCTGGGGTAACCCCAACCATCACTAACATCCACAGTGGGAGGAAGCCAGCTTCTAGCCATAGCAAGCCACAGTAAAGCAAGGCTTCCACCACTCGCCACCCCAACAATCTCTGCTGGCTCTCACACCAGGGCATTTTCCTGCCTGTACTGATATGTTGGGGCAGGCAGAAAGTCAAGTCGAGCCTCAGCAGCCCCCCATTAAGTTCCCAGCTCCAACCTCTCCTCCAAAGTCTCCTTGTCTCCTCTTTGGCACAAGTCCTCCTCTTCCCCAAACACCTCTTCCAATGAAATTTCCCCTATGCAGGGGACTGCAAGCAGATGCAAGTAGGAAGAACAGGGGGAGGCAGGCTGCTGGTGGGAGGTAGAGGGCTGTTGTTTCTAGCATCAGCTGAGCAGCCTCACCACCAGCCCCTGCCACCTCGTGTGCTGTGGTACAGAGTGAAGAGTTCAGCCACTTGCTACCCACAAGCCCACTCCACCAACTGATTCCTCCCCGGCAGTCCCCATCCTGAGCACCCACACTCTTACAGTCGCTCCACCAGGCAGTTCCCAGCCTCATACACTGCTCTGGGCGGGTGTGCAGCACTCTGCTCTGCTCCCCTCCATGCATGCAAAGACCTCAAAAAAATTTCCAACCCACTGCAGCTGGTCTGCTATATATGCTCCCTAATCACAGCATCTCTCAGACTTCTATAGGCAGCAAAGGGGAGGCACAGGGTGGAGCTGGGGTGCAGGGAAGCTCTTCACTCAGCCCATGCTGCAGGAAGGGAAGCTTCTTTCCCAAACCAAATGACTGGACCTGATTTGGCTGCTCAGCAAGTACGGCTGAGCAGACACAGTTTGATTTGCCATCCTCTGCAAGAAAGGACATTTGTCCTCAACCTGCCAACACAGGAACACTTAGAGGACACCTATCACAGGACATTTCTGTGCGAGTCTGGCTTTGCGCTTGAGCCCCCTGTGAGCGGGTGCTGGGCTTGCCCTGCCCGGGCGGTGGCCCCGCTGCAGTGCAGCAGCCTGCACACAGCGCATTCCAGCAGGGTGCCGTGCCCCACACAGGCTCCAAACCTGGCAGACCCAAGAGCACTCCAAGGGAGTTTTAATGCAAGCAGCAGCTACGAACACGTACAGAACGGATCAAGAGAGATGTTAGGGACTGATGCTGCTAAACTTCCTCTGCAGCATTCAAGCTCAACATTTTAGTGCGCAGGGAAACTACTGCTGACACTTTCAACAAAACATATTGTAAAGCCCAAATCAGCAACCGCTACAGAACCAAAAACCAGGAGAATATTGGTGTGGGAAAAGAGCAGAGTTGGAAGTATAAAGAGTGTTTTTTTCCTGTTGGGGTTTGATACACAGAAGTAATTCCCTGCTCCTCCCACAATCCACATAATCTCCTACAGGAGCAACCACAAAATAACTCGGTAGACTGCAAATTTTTATCTGGTTTACAAATTTGGAAAGATGAAAAGCAGGGAGAGAAGCCACCTCTATTTCACAGTCAAAAGCAAAGCCACAGTAAGGGCAGTGAAGTAGACTAACTTACACTAAAACAGCTGTTTTTAATTCTTTCATCAAGAGATGCCACTTGCAAGAGTTAAAAGATACAGATTTTCAACAGCAAATTAAATTTAACAATAGATGTAATACACAGAGATTTTTCCTTCTGCACCTAAAAAAAAGGGCTGAAATGCTACAGATGGTGGCAGGATCACTAAATACCATTTGGTATAAAAAACACCCTAAAAATTATCAAATCCTAAAGCTCTGCCTACCTCTTTCCAAAGCCTGACTCTCTCTTGAAGTATATGCTAGCAAGTCAAATTGGGGATATCTCCCTACTGCTACTGAAGCTGCTGCTTCTCTCTTGATCTTTTGATCACTGCAAGTAATTTTACTTTATTTGAACTTCACTGTAGCACTACTTGCTATGAATTTTCATGTTCAAAAAGTATTCTGGTGAAAGCCACAAGACAACTTTCAAAAAATTACAGTTATTATTTCCTTCTACCCGTAGCGCTGGTAAAAGTCTGTGCATTCAATCCCATAGGAATTTCAGATGACTGAAGCATTGTATTTCCTCCATATGTAATAACAACTGCTCTTATATGTCAGCTGAACACTGACTAAGGTGAAGTCTGCTTCCTCTCCCTTTCCACAAACATTTGGACCCTATTTAACATTAAACTTCTTGGCATGGTCTTCACTGGGCAATCTTAGGCATCGACACAACATGAATAATGGCAAATACTTCACTAAAGCCAAAATATGAATTTTAATTTAGACCAGCTCTTACTGACAAAACTTATTAAAAGAGAGAACAGGCATCCAAAAAATCACAGACAATATAAAAAAGAGACTCCTCAACTGCTGACTTGGTATTTTATGAAGGGTGAAGTTTACTAGACTGAGGCTGTTAGGACCAGCACCCTGTCCATTCTCCTTGCTTTCACAGAGAAACACCATGCCTCTTCAAATCTTTACCCTTTCATTGCATATAATTCACCCTTGAAAAACAAAGGTAATGTACTGCAGGAGGAGAGCAAGGCTCTGTTACCATTGCCTTGAACAGATTCAAGGAAAGCACTAGAGCAGGCAAAACTTCTGTGAAGCAGCATCGGGCTAAACTTTGCAGCAGCAGCAGCAAGATGCTGACTCTTGAAGTAGCAGTAACTGCAGCAGGTGTCCATACAGGTTCAAATTCTGCTAGAGATAGTATAAAATGTTAAATGTAGCTACACTGAAGTTGGAGAGGGGCTGGCTGTCCCCACATAGGCGAGTATTCTGTTTCTGTGACTGTGCCTAGAAGAAAACCAGCAGCGTGGGAGGCAGGTCACCCTGCACAATGGACAGCGTGCAGCTGGGTGCACAGGAGAGCCCTGGACAAAGGTACTGATGGGCAGAGACATGGATAGCCCAAGGAGAAGTGCCAGCTTGGGAAAGGACACATCAGGCAACACATATCCAAGATGCTGCAGAATTAACACCATAATTCTGCTCCTTAGGGAGACAGCTTTCTAAAACGCCTTTTCCCAAGACTTTCATTTTCATTTTCAGGTTGCTGAATTGAATCTCCCCAATCACTGATTTACAGCTGCAATAGCACATATTGTCTATGTCTAAATAGCACATATTTCTCCTTCGATGTTTTAAAGACCTATTCCAAGGTGAATTCACTAACTTCCTATCAAAATACTCAAATCTTTTACCATAAGTACTTTTTGTACTTACCCCTTGAGCTCTCAGCAAACACAGCTGGAATAACTGAGGAACCTACATATTCAGCTAAAGTCACCATCCACTTTTCACAGATTCCTCAGTTCTCAGTTAAAACTTCAACACAACCTGATCAGTACCTTGTTTCTGATACTCTTCTGTAGTAGCAGACACATGCATTTTCTTTCTTAGTTGTCCTCACACTTACCCTACCTAACCAGTAGGTTTTTAAGTATATCATTGCCAGCTGCCTCGAGTTAAGTAGCTGAGGACCAGGCTAGCAGCCTCAATGTATTTTATTTATAGGAAGGTATGAAATCTAAATAGTAAGTGGAGATCAAAACATGCCCTATATTCACCCATACTTACTTTTCCTGCTTGTTGGGTCATTAAACTGTCATCACCTTACTATGAAAAACAATTAGAATCTATACATTTCTCCCTCTGTAACTCATTAAATGACCAAACACTTAAAAACTGACTCAGTCTGTTTTTCTGGGAGTTTTAGCCTTCAGCTGATATATTTTTGAATTTTCTACTATATTCAGCCTGCATTTTTCCCATTTTTCCTATCTCTGGAGTTAACTTCAATACCCTGTCCTTTGTACGATAACGGTTTAACCTCTGCGATCAGTTTATCAAACTGCCTCCTCCCTTCTCCAAGCAGCCTGATGTCCACTAACATCTGAGAAATGGCTCTCCTGAGCTTTAGTCCTCACTACAGGATGGACAGGGAAGTCTGCAGAGCAAACACGGCATTAATGGCCGTCAGCAAAGCAAAGCCACTCTTCCAACCTCTCCCATATTAAGTTGAACTAATTTTGAACTCAAGAGATTGGATATCCCACCTACATCAGCAGGCACTGTCACGTGACCATTGAGGGGACACTGATTCTCAAAAGATCTGCAGCCACCTCATTAAAAATCCAGGGCCCCACTGGCTGGCCCCCAAAACGACCTTACTTAGGCTAAACACTAAGCACCTTAGCAGATATGCTTGCTTCCAGAAGTAAAAAAAAAACGAAAAAAAAGGAAAAATTGCTGCTTCACAGCACACTACTACTGACACTACTTCTTCATACGAACCATACAAACTACAGTAAATGGAAATTTTTCACTATTCTTCAAACTGTCTTCTGCTCTTATCACATTTCATATTCTGGCAAAAAGGAGAACACATATTTTCTTTTTTTTTTTTTTTTTTTGTTAGGATTAGGTAAAACATTATTGACTTCTAAATCATTTCTCAAGATCATTGTTTTCTCCTCACGCTTTTCCCTTTCATTTCTCAGTCAATCCCCCTACTAAGCCCTCTCCCCAACAAGCAAGATAGTCAAGGGCCTCATACATTAATTTTGTGAAATCTGAAAGGCCCCTAAAGACTTAAAACTCTTCTTGCTCACCTTTTCTAGAAAGAGTTGCCCCTGGCATCTCAACTGGTTGCACTCCCTGTTTTCAGCATCTTTCATTGCAGTTCAATTTCTCTCATTCTGCCCCCCATCCACCCCACCCCAACCAATCCTACCCAATCTGCACAAATTCCCTACACACTAGAAGATGCACATTCCCCTCATACTATACAGTCTACTGCCCTTTGAGCATACGTACGTCCCTAGAAAGCAGAAGACTAACAGCTTGGAAGAGTTAGATTTTTTTTTCTCTTTTCGTAACACTACAGTCTAGGTTCACGTTTTGTAAGTCTCCAGGAGTAATGAAAGCACAAGCCCCTTGTTCTAATATGCCAAGAGGTCAAATTGGCAAGATTTCTCCATCCAACATATTTTTGCCTTTGAAGGCAGACTTTTTAGCTTCCAAACACACCACCTTTAACTACAGCATGAAAGGAGCAAGGCATATAGCATCTACCTTTCAAAAAAATAATCACATCTGTTCTGGCAAGACAGATCTCCCAGGTAAAAAAGACATTCAGCAAAATAAGTCTGCAACACTTCTCTTTATTATGAGTGATTGGTAAAGACATACACATAAATGAATCTACCTCTAGCTCAGGTTGAAGAAGAAAGATCTCAAGAAGAAAAAAGACAATATCACTTTACAGAGTATCTATTTCCAGACACAGGAATTTTTCTACCATCCCACACTACCTTCTTTCAGGCTCCTCTTTGCCACACAACTCAATTATTTTGAAATGCCTAAATAATGACTGAAACAAGCAACTCCAGATCCCTTAAATTTATTACAGCCTCAACTCCAGTGAAGTATTTTCCTACTAATACAGGGAAGAAAAATAGATAGAGACACTAACCTCTGGCTGACAGTTTTTTGGTGTTGATGATTTTTGCAGCATACTCCTGTGAAGAATTTTTCTTTACACATCTGCGGACCACAGAGAAGGCTCCCCTAGAAGAAAAATAAAGAGGGTAGGTGCAATGAAACTGGAAATATATAATAATAGCACTATATTATATATAATAGCAACAATTCCTGTTCCCAGAGTGGACCAGATTAAGGACAGGGCAGAAGACACAGAGGAGGGACACAACACCTGAGAATCTGGTGAACAATGCATGCTGTCTGATAAGCAAAAAACTTAAGTCTGTATGGTACTCAAGCTTCCTGAAGATTCCTCAAGCCCCCTCACAGACAGCACAGCAGGAAGAGCACACTGTGTGGGGAGAGAGAGACCACAGAGGCACAGAAACAGGACATGAAGGATTGATAAGCAAGAGACAAACAACCCCGAAGGGCGCTGCAAACACTAGCTGGTAAGTCCATCTCCCAGAGACAGCAACCCCGGCAAGCACAAAACCAGGACTCATGCCTCCCATGCTCAAGTGCAAGCTCAGTCACAAAATCACTGCAACACTTTTGCAGAAGTTACTAGTTCTCTTCTATCCCTCAACCCACCTGCAAAATGAGGATAGGCATGTACCTATTAACAAAGTGAGTAGAAAACTACAAGGCTTTCTACATTTTCTCAAGCTGAAACTATAGATACTATTACAACTATTCCAAAGAGAATTACTCTTGGAGAAGAGGTCTGAGAGAGAGGGAAGAAGGATTTCTGTGAGGAAAAAGAGTGAATACAACAGAGACCAAGGTGAAAAGATAGAGACTGAAAATCTACAGAACTACCCAATTAGCACTTGGAAACAGTCCCTTATTTTTTTAAAAACAACAAAAAAACATGGTAGGTAAAGAACAACAACTAGCTTTACAGGAAAGATCTGAAAAGGGGAGAATGAGAAATATGAGAAAACTAGCAGAAAATTCTAAGACCTTCACATCAGGAATGCAAACCCATGTCTAGGGACAAATGTCCGTATTTCAACTATGAGAGAGGGGAATAGAAGCTGCACAAGGGCCCCACATACAGTTAGTCCTACAGAGAGCCTAAAATAGCTTGAATCCTTCCAATACTGTGGAGTCCTGCCTTTTTATCCCCTTCCTCAACCTCTACATAAAAACCAATGAGCATCAAGGTGAGCACCAGCACTGGGGCCCCGGCTTGGTGACACACAGCTGCAGCAGCCCGGGGAGGGACAGGGACACCGGGCTGGAGAGAAGAGATGCAGCAGAGCCCAGCAGTTGGTGCAGGAAGGGAGGGAGCGAGCAGCAGCACCCACGAAAGCACTGTCCCCATAATCCTACTCTAGCCCTTTCTGCACTGCTTTCCTGCCCAACTGCGCTCCCCTGCAAAGCCCTGTCCTAGGGTGCAGCAGCAAGTCTGCCAATGCGGAGACAAGTGCGGAGAGAGGGAGGGAAGAACCGAGGAAGCCGGGAGGGAAGAGAAGCGCGGTGCAGCAGCACCTGGTCCTTTCACAGGGACAAGGAAGTGGGGACTGAAGCATCGCGGAGTGGCTGTAACAGTGTCGCGTCCCAGCGCAGAAACAGTTGCAGGGAGCGGCAACGTGTGGCTGGGAGACGGTGCGGGAAGGAGAACGGGGCAGCCAGGTCCTGAGGAAGCAGAGGAGGGAAGAGAAAACATCTCGGGGTGCAACAGGAGCACGCAGCCCAAGACAGGCTGCAGGGACACCCGCTGCGGCGGGGCGACCCAGGAGGGCAGGAACACCTTTCCCTCCGGCGGCTGTACCGCTGGGGTGGACGGGGGGCTGGAGAACAGGATTACAGCGCGACAGCTAATCCTTCCCCGGCTCCCGGGAGAGCCGGGTCGCCGGCACAGTGTTCCCAGCAGCGCCGGTGGGTCCCGGGGCCGGGGCGGGCGGCGGGG
>WEZZ01001595.1:139222-152775 GCA_013400585.1 Chloropsis cyanopogon
GGCCGCTCCGTGAGCGGGGAGGGAGAGGCGGCAGCTCCCGGCCGCCGCCGCCCGTCCCGACCGCAGTCACAGGCAGGAGCCCAGCGTAGGGAGCCCGGCCCGCTGCGCTGCCGCCCGCGACCGGGAGAAGCGGGGCCTCAAGCCTTTCTGCGGATCCACCTCAAAGTTGGGCCCTGTGCTCCCGAGCGCTGTCAGCTTGCCCGACCTTGGGGACGCGTGTGGAAGTCCCCGAGGAAATGAACCATCTGGTGCAGAGGTAAAGCGGTAACACGCGAAATGGCTTGAAACTGTTTAGAGAGTGAGAACCGGCATTCGCACACACGCGTGGTTTATGGTGATGGGACTTGGATGCAGAAGACAAACAGAAATCATCAGTCTCCCAACTACAAAAGAAAACAGACCAGCCTCTGTGCTGTCTCTACTAGCACAGCATCTGAGAGTGCTGCTGCAGTGCCTTCATAAGCAAGTTTGTTTTCTCCTTTTACTTAAGTGAGTCTGTCTCTGTCTGAACAATTGCCAAATCTGCTTAATATGCAGATTTATATAGGGCAGTCACTGATCCAGCCAGAGAGAGAAGGGCTGCACTGGCCTCTCCTGCGTGACTGGGAGTGCAAGCTGTGTTAAGAACATTCAGAGAGACAGATGAGTGTACCATAAGCCAGAAGTAGCATTAAACTGATCTGAAAATTAAGAGTACTGTATAAGTACCATATATTTCTGCGCTATGTCTGGACTATGAAATCATCATGTTATTCAATCATATGAAAAGCTGTGACAGCAGCCACCTGCATATCCCCCCCCCTGCTCCCTGTCTCCAGGTTAAATGCAGCCAGCCCAGTGCTGCAAAGACTACACCGAAGTGATGCAGTGGGCAAAATTTCCCTCCTCCTATGCAGAAAGTAGATAGCAAAAGTAGGACAACATAACAGTAGCATTACAACAAAGCAATACCTCTAGAAGGTGATTATGAAACAACAGCATTCTGCGTCTTACACCATGCCAGCATTTAAACCTGGAAACCTGCTGACACAGCTGTATAATTCAGAGAACCAACAAATGATCTATCCAACAGGTATCAGTTGATTGGGCTCCTGCCAAGATAAAACTTTTCCAACAGCCTCATTTGGTGGTCCACCAGTTTCTTTAACAGAACAGTTGCAGCCAAGGAGGAAAGCAGTTTGACGACCACGGGTCCTTACCAGGGGAATTGGCTGATAACATGAAATTCAAGTGGGAGATTATATATACAGAGGTGGGCAATGTTGCTGATACACAACCAGCACTGCATTTCCACCACCCAAAACGACATTAGATGTCCTTTGTGCAGGAAAAGTGAGCTGTTAAGTTTGTGCCGTCGTTGTGCTAGGCGATGTCATCAGGAAATATGCAACCCATTCCCCAGTGTTAAAATGTACAGAGCAACTGGAACAGAGCTTTGTTCCAACAACACAAAACTGAGAGTGGAGGATTAGGACTAAATTTTAGCATGCTGTAGTGAATAAGCAGCCAGAGGGAGTGAATCTTACTTTTATGCAGAGGAAAGCAGCTGAGCCATGACCAAAAAGTACAGCAACAGGAGAGGTTTACCTAAAGCTACGTATGGAACTGGGAGCCATTCTGGCAGTTGAAAACTGTTTTAACTGGACTCAGGGAGTTTTCTGTGCTCTACACAAAGCACCCCATGATATTTAAGAAGCTCTGATAGCAGTGGTCTTATAAAAATACACAAGGAACGTAAAAAGAGGGAGACAGAAGAGGACATTTCTCATCTTCAAGTGCTACAAGGAAAAGTGAGGTCTGGAAATCGGAAAGGGAACAGAGGAGCAAGTGTGTAAAGAAAAGCTAACCATGTGTTCTGCATAGCAAGTGCTACAGAAACAGATTGCTAACTGAGAAACTTGTGTTAAGTGAGAAGTGGGATATAAATTGAGTGACAGACTTGATTAAACCAAGTACTGAGTGGGAGACTAAATTATGGGAGTAGAGTTTTTAAAAGGAATATAGACAAAATGAAGCAGGAGGAGGGGTGGCAATATGGATAAGAGAGTATTGTGTCAACAGAAAGAAATATTGATGTTCTGGCTGACATTCTAGTCTACTTGTACTGAGAGCAAAACTGCAAACAGGGGTGAATCTGGATGGTGCCTGGTCAGAATAATGTTGCAGGGACCAGAAAATACCTGAACAGAAGTAAATGGTTTTGAGAGCCTGTGCACTAGTAAAGGAGATTCAGCTAATGAACAGTAAGTGAGATCCTGACCTGAGCTATATGCAGGATTGAAATTTGGAAGTAATGCTTTGCTTTTAGTACTAGCCAGCTGCAGATTTCACATTAGCAGAGTGGCAGTTTTGGTCTCTATCTTTGAAGTAGCACAGTTTGGCTTATACAGTACTCTGAACTGTCAGGGATCTGTGAAGTAATAATCTGATTTTAATAACTGGAGCTGAGTAAGAGGCACTAAAGAAAGTAAGTAAAATGCAAAGGATTTAATGCAAAGCCCATGGGCGTAAATGGACATTTCCTCTGATGTTAATGGACTTCGGATCAGGCCCCATCTGTCCATGGAGCCTAAGGTCAGCTTTGGTATGTTGAAGAATGTCTGTGGGAAGGCAATTACACAAAAGCATTGGTCTTTAGGGAAGCAGAGTGAAGGACAAAAAAAAAAAATTATTTCACAGAAACTAACTGGAATTCAAACCACTGTGGAAAATGGGAAGGATGCTGGAGAAGATGCATGATAGAATCTTTCCAGCAAGGTGGAACAAGCCCATGGGCAGCATGTATCAGTGTGCTGAGTGGAGCAGTGCTGCTAGTACCAGAGAGGAGGAAAGGGTGTTAGCAAAAGTAAAGGACGTGGGAAGGGTAAGAATGGGTGGAGTTAGAAATCAGTCTGGGAGGTTGAAAGCAAGTACCAAAAAAGAAACATGCAGTAAAGAAAATGAGTAGGCATATTTTTTAAACAGACATTTTCTGGGTTTCTGCTATTAACTTGGGGTCCCACAAAGAATCAGCCAATTTTTCTCTCTATGCCTTTGCTCTCCAGCCTGTCTCTTTAAAGTGAGTAGCTCCAGGTACATCTTATCTCTCACAGAGATATTACAGGGCATAAAATTCAACATGCCCTGCAAATGTGTGGGGCTTCCTGACACTACTTCAGTATAGTAACAAACGAAAATGCAAACCAAAACATCCAAACATCTAAAATTGTGTGAAGTATTCCATCATCTCAAAATGAGAGATTTTTTGGCAGGTAAGGGAAAGTTTTTAAATTCTTAATAATTATCTTGCTTCTGAATCTACAACTAAGTATGCAAAGAGTTACCTAAATGAAGTATCATTTTATCATTACTGTTCAAGGACTCACATTGATGTTCACAGAAGAAAGCCCTCTTATTTTCATAGGTGATCATTCATGTTGGCTATACAAAATCTCAATTTTTTTTTACTTACGCCATTGTTGAGTATCTACCAAGAAAATCAATTTTCTTTAATGTGCCTGGTTGTTTTCTTCCTTCTCCCAAACTGACATTCATTTGCTGCCTCTGAGGATTTATAAGTGAGGCTGATAAAAATAAAAAGTAGCATGCATAGAAAGAAGATTGGAAAGAGAGGAACTTTTTAGTGAATGAATATAAAATTTATATTTGAAATAAATGATAGAGTTCTGGAGAGAAGCAAATATTAAATTACCCTATTAGTAGGGACTATTCAGCCATCCATCTAGTTTAGTGTCTTGTCTTCAGTAGTGACCTATTCCAGATGATAAATGTAAGGGAGGGGGAAGAGAAGGGTATGAAAGGAAGACACAGAAGAAAGAGGGAAAAGGAATCAAAGCAGGCCAATAAAGAAATCCGTGTCACTATGACCCATGTGAATATTGGACGCTTCTTGATTAGAGAGTGGCTTTCCTCCTGACCCCAAGCTGATGATCAAAATATGCCCTGAAGCACCAGGATTGGTAGCCCCTGTGATTTTGATCCTAGCTTGTGTCAGTGCACATGCTATTCTGTTTCATGTCAACGCCTAATCCTTTTTGATAGTTACTAAGCTATTTAAGTCAATAATATCCCATGGCTCTGAGTGTCGCATGTTAATTATATGGCTCATAAAACATATAACCTGATCTCATTGCAAATTTGTTCTATTTTAATGTCTCTGAGTGCTTTCTACTGTTACGAGACAGGGTCAGTATAGGTAGTGTGACCAAGTGGGCAGCCCTGTTCTGTACATCTCTACTCTTCAGTGCTGTGGGCCACTGCCCCAGGAGCTCAGACCAAGGAGGGGGCAGCTGTGTCTGGCAGGGTCTCAGTGCCTGAGTGCCTCTGGGCAGGCTCTGAGTACCTGCAGGCAGCCTGCCTGCTTCTCCAGCCATAGTGAGCCATGGGGACACATGCCTTTCACTGGGATTTTTCCAAGACACCTAGACACAAAGCATTTTCCTCTCAGTTTGAAGAGCTTGCAACTTTGCAACTTTCAGAAGCACGGGCTTGGTCTCCAGCTAGGAAAGGGAAGCATTTGGTCCACATTCAGCATATTTAACTGGCAAAAGCTCACTTGACACTATCTTTTCTCAAGAGCCATATCCTACCTTAATAAGGTATCAATATCAGGTTTATTGACTGATTTTAAAAGCTGTTCTGGATTCCTGCACAACTACATAAAATGTCGGCAAAGCCTAGTGGAAGATAAGACAGGGATAGCCTGGAAGAGCTGAGTACTTCACCCAAAGAGCAATACAGAATGGGCTACAGCAGCCTGATTTTATGTTTCTCATCTCATGAAAATCCAAGTCCCTTCAATACTAGCATGAGCTCCAGGTTGAAAACTGAGTGAGCTCCAGAAGACTCACCTTTCCAGATTCTTCTTGGAAACTTTCTTGGCTAAAGAGACATCCTTAAATAATTTTTGAATGCTGAACTGCAATGTCTACTGGCTGCTCTCTTAACTGATCAGTTTGACAACATATTATGTTTTTATCACATCTAAATTATCCTTTGAAATTTATCCATAGGACCCTATAGAAAACAGAAAATATTATGAAGGTCGGACAAATAATGTGAGCAGTAGTAACATCCTCTAGTTCTGTATCTATAAGAATATTAATAATGCATTAAAAAACCCTAAGTTTTCACTTTTATCTTCTTGGAACTGGCCAATGTCAATTGTTAATCGGTTGAAGAGCAGGGTTTCCCACCATTTATATGGCAACAAGGTCATGTTCCATGAGCTCCTTTAATAACTGTCCAGTAATAGTAACTGGTATGCTAAAATCACTCTCAGATGAGGTTAGCCTCAAAACATTTAAGTTCTGTTGCCTCCCATGGTGGATGGATGACAGAGAAATAGATTTTCCTGCTTCGCCAGAGGAAGTGGACAGATCCAAATGATCAGTGTCCAGTTTAGCTTAATAGTGGCTCCAGGCAGCTCTGCTGTCACTGAAGGGTTACTCTATGGGTATACGATAGTGGGGAAACATCTTGAACATTCATTTGAATATGGCCATCGCAGTGGAATGTTCAGGGCTATTTTAAGATTCACACTGTTTGTTTAAACAAGATGGCATGACTCAATGACTGTTACGTAAAGGATGAACACAGATTTCTCCCTATATCCCAGATATCTCCACCAACTTAAAATATTGTTTGGAATTATACATATACCATGCTGAATGGTATTGATTACTGAATGAGTACCGAAAACTAACGCCGCATCCTGGAATGGAGTCTCCCTCTTTTTAAAGTAAGGTCCCTGTCAAAGGAAAGGCTAATATTGCAAAAAAGATGATGGATGGACAGGCCACAAGAGCTGAATGCTGCCTTTCAGAGTGTTGAGAAGAATATGAACAAGTAACTCCCTCATTGCTGGGGTTCACCCATAACCAAAAGGAATGAGAAATGAGCATTTGGTTTCTGGTGATTAGTCAATGCGATCTATTGCTACTGCTGAAAGAAAATACTTCCATTTAGTGCCAGCTGCAAGAAATTTTGTTTCTTTGCTTTTTAAAATGGAGCACAGATCACTGAGAAAACCTCCAGTTAAACTCTCACAACCAAAGTCATCAAAACATTTGGCTATTACTAGCTCTATTTGAATTAAATTCAAATTAAGATAAACTAATATATCTCACATTATCCATTTTGTCATCTTGTCATCTCAGCTGAATTTATGGCACAGTCCTTGGAGAGATACTAAACTTCTTCCATTGAGTTTTCTGTTAGCTAGCTCTTGATTTAAATGGTTGTGGATTATTGTCCCAGAATAAAAGTGCTAAACACCAAAGATACCCTGAAGTGTGTGCAGACTCTTGAGATTACAATGAGACCAAATCATTCCCTTGGGGAATTTGCTGTCATATAGTATATTGATGGATCAATCTCAAACTGCAGTCTGTTCAGAACAAGGCATCTGTCTGGTCTTGTTTGGTGAAATACTGTGCATATCTGGTAGCATGTCATTGACTGATCAGTTTTAAACTCTTAAATCACAGCACCCTACCAATTAAACATCGAACAATGACTGGAGTTATTTAATGTTAACACAATATAATAGAAAGCTATTAAAAAATACAGAGGTTTATTATTAATTTTGTTAAGCTTGCAGTTTGAAAGTTTTTGGTTTTCACAAGGAACACCATGTGCTCCTTGCCCTCATGGGAGTGCTGAATATGTAACATGACAGAATCATCCAGCACTGGGATTCTCAAACCTTTTTATCCTGAGAGATTACTCTGAATCTGGGAGACATTACAAGCAACATTTAATCATCAAAGCTCCTGGTCCATTGTAAGCCATGAAGTAGTGTACTTCCACAGCACAAACGTCACTGCCAAAATTGGCATGAACTGGCCCCTCCTGGCAGTCTCAGGAAATCAACGTTTACAGAGCCTGTGCTTTCCTGTCATCACCAGGCAGAAGTCCTTTCAAATTTAGGACTAAGGCAGGAAGGGTGTATTTTCACTAACAATGTCCACAGTACAAGTACAAAGGAGTAGATGCAGAAGCAATATCTCCAGAGTATTTCACCATCACTTTCACCAGCACAAAGCTCTCAAATAACACCTGTTAGCAGAAAACACTGGTTTTCCTTTTTCTTTTTCTTTGAATCCTCTTGGTCCAGTGTTTCACCTCCTCAGTTTAAACAGTAACTGTTTAAAGATGACCTTGATATTTTTAAAAGAGCTTGTAAAACCTCTCCACTGTAAAACAGACAGTTTAACATTTATGCATCATTTAAAAAAAATAAACATTTTAACCAAAATTGCCTGAATGTTTACACAATGGGAGAGATGGCTCACAGGACTCTTCAAAGAACATTGGCAGTAATTTTCTACCCTGAGTAAAATAAATTAATTAACACACACATCCTGTTTTACATCAAAAGAAAATCTGGCTCCAAGGAACAATCCAAAGGAGAGGGCCTGTGAATGTTTACAAAAACAGCCTGAGCCAACAAGAACAGCAAGAGGGTATTTGGGAACCACAGCAAAACCTCCACCCAGCAGCTGGACTCTCTGGCTGCTCCAGGTTTCAGTTCTGCCTGTGTGTAACGAACAGGGAACACACAGTGAGAAAGACCAGCCTGATTTCCCAGCCAGAGCAATAGTAAAATAATGATTTACACTCCCCATTAGAGCCACAAAACCTGTGGGAATAAGTGAAGTAAATAATGTTTTACAATGAGAGAAATGAGCCAGAGAGTGGGAGAGTGACTCTCTCATGACCTCATGGGAGTGCATCTGTCATAGGAAGGCAGAATTCAGGTTGCTCCTTGAACATGAACAGATACAGATGCTTTCCTGTGGATCTTGATTTGGGGTGAAGGTAATGCAGTGGTGCCACTCTGAATTAAACGTGCAGCTCTCATCAGATTTCTCCCCAAGATTATGCCTCAGCATGGAGTGCCATTCGCAGTTAAAAACTCACTAAACCTTCCTTATGTTCCTGTGTCTCTTGTCTGTGGAATGGCTGTGACTGCTAACTGCATTCTACGCCTCCTTCTGCATGTACTTTGTTCCTTGTATCTTGTTAATAAAAATAAAATGCAAAAGGAAAAAAGATGATTCTTGACAGGTTAAAAAAATTACACCCAACATCTGTCACTTTGGGTTGGGATCCCCATTAAGAATCCACCACTGTGAGTCTGCAGTGACACAGACTTCCTGCCTTTGAAGGGCAGTAGGCAAACACACCTGACTGTGCGGAAACACAAATATTTGCACATTCAGAAGCCCTCAAGTATCTAATGTCTATACTGCAGAGAAGGGTGTTATTTCCACGTTTAATGACCTTATGTTACATTTGAGAAGTACCAGTGAAAAAACACGCATTCCAGCAAGAGAATAAGATGCTAGCTCGTGGCTGTTTGTTTCTTGAATACTGGCAAATCACAGAAGTGTGTGCAAGCACATGAAGCAGAACCGTGCTTCTGGTCACAAAGATCTGGATAAGGCAACTGATGCTGAGGTGTGCACGTGTGCCTGTGACTGGATGGTGCACAGGCCAGGTGGGTGTAGGTACTGCAGTCCCACAAATGGGAACAAAAGCAGAGATACCATAAACTGCAAGGAAACATGAAAGGTGTTTTTACAGATATATTCCAAGACACACAATACCTGTAAAGGCCAAGGACCCAGAAACAATAGGGAGGAATTGACTTAGAGTGGGCTCCATGCAGCAAACAAGGATAGGCTAGAGTGTGTCAGAGAGAGAGTGACAAAGCATTTTATGTTTACATGAGAAAATAAATGCTGTCAATACTATTAAGAGCCAAACTCCATTTAGCTTTTGCTGCTGAGTGTGGAAGATGTGCACTCTGTGATCCCACGCAGCTGTAACATTTGGCTGTCATTCTTACAGGAAGAGCAACCTCCCCGTGGAAATCACACCTGCTGGCTATAACTAAAATTCACAGAACTAACATCTGCCTCAGCTTTGGCATCTGTCTCTGTTCCTAGACATGCACAGGGGTAGGTGAAAGCACAATCTGGACTGTGCCTGACTCCACTGGATGGTCCCCAAGTCCAGGAGCTGGGGTAATTCATTTGATGAATGAATGATGCCAGTTGAGGACTTGAAAGTCCTACTCCTAGGCCACACTTCCCTTTGGCAAGAGAGAATGGGGGAGTTAAAAACTTAGTTGTATTGCATGTCACTAGAAATACCATTTCAGGGTGAAACTCAAGAGTTTTGCAGGCACACACAAAATGTTTGAAATTCCCATGTGATTCCATTTCTCTTGCTTTAGGAGAGCTTCATATAATATTCATATTTTTCTGTCAACAACTTAGAAGCTTTCTAAACCTAAACATTGCCTATTTATTTAATTCTATACCTTCATCCTTTTGTCTCAAGGGCCTAATCCTCTTGTTTTCTTGGGATGGTATGCATTTCTTGGTAACTGAAACTTTATCATTTTTTAAAGCATATTTACCAAGACTGATATCACAAAGGTGACTGCCTAGATTAGCAGTTCTTTTCTGTATGTGAAACATTTTGATGGATGCAGTTTTGAGTTATGATTACCACCCAGCTGATTTAGAGATGAGGTCTTCTTATGGACACCATGCACACTTTGAGCATTAAATTTATTATTTATTTGTCTCTGTCCACCTGCTAACAGGCCAAACCTTACAGAAATCATCTCAATGCTGGAGATTAGAATCTAGCCTCCTGTATTTCCAACACCTTTCTCAAACTAGGACTCTGTTAGTTATAAAGTGTATAGCCAGAACAACAGCAAATGTTGTATTAAGTGGAAAGGATATATATTATCAGTGGTTTTTGGTTGCCTCAAGTCTACCTTCACAACACATTAGCACAAAGATTTGTTCAAACACACAACACGTGGTTGTTCTGGCCTTAGGCTGGTACAAAGACACGGCCTAGCAACAGCGACATTCACAATTCAAGTTTGCAGCATAACTTCTCCAAATGCCAGCACTGGCTCAGTCAATAACATGCTGCACATGCTGGGCTTGTGTGCCATCCTGTCAATGGCTGGGACTGTTTTTGCTTCTGAAACTGTTTTAGGAACAGGAGCACAGGACAAGTGACGTTCAGGACTCATCTGCAGCTTTCAGCTCCACCTTGGAAGCAGGCATGCCCTTTGGGAATGGTGCTTTTGGGGACCCATCCTCATGTAAGTCCAGCAGCACAACCGAGAGGGAAGGGGAGCACTGCTGAGTACTAACTCCATATGTATTGTATAGAGACATTTCCTAGCAGTAAGTATTTAAGAAGCAGCAGGGGAAAAGGTGCAAGCTGCATACAGCCAAAACAGATGTGGGACATCTGAGTGAAGGATGAGGAAGAGGAAAAGTATCAGTGACTATTGGAACAGTCCTGCTACTACTGACTCATAAGCAAAAAGAGGCCACTGTGGGAAAAATTGCAATCCATTGCCAATGCAACTTAGTGTTTATAGAACATGCATAAGTATGGCAAGATCTCAAGACCTACAGACAGTGAAAGTCATCAGGAGATCACAGTACATAATACCATGAAAGACAGTCCAAACCAAATAGCTTCAAATGTCTTCCTTAACCGTCCAAAAGGTTAGCAGAAAAGGAGGAGAGCGTCGGCTGAGCTGCGTGCTGCGCTGGAAGCGTTCTGATCTCTAGGCAGGAACTGGAGATGCTCAGACGCGCCCAGGAAAGCGCTGTCGGAGACACCTCGCGGCAGAGCGGCTGCCGAGCGGGACCGGAGCGCGGCCGAGGGACCCGACCTGCGCCCTGGGCGGGCTGGGGCACACAGACCTCGCCCAGGGGCAGAGAGCCCAGCTGTCAATACCCCTAAACTGCCCGAGGATTAAAACCACATCTACAACAGTCATTTTAATCCTGCGGTTTAATTAGCTAAGAAAACACTTCCAGTTTAAGGAGTTATGAATTACCCACATGGCAAAACTACACTCCTTTCGATCAGCTTCAGCTGCGTGTGTGTCCAGCCTTCAGCACCACAACTTCTGCTCTTGCTGCCCTCTGCTCCTGGAAACCTCTTTGTGCTCATTTGCCGGGGTTCCCTTCTTAAAATCAAACCTTACCATAGGGTCTTGAAGGAGATGATCCTGCCTTCTTATCATAAACAATATCCTCTAGTGAACAGTTTTTGTGTCTTCTTGGTGGCAAACAGAGCTCTTTGATATGGGCTTCTTATTTGTACAGGTCAGCAAGTATTTACATAGCGATGTACAACAATACAACGAGATAATTAGAGAGTTGCATTAGTAAGTCATGACTGGACATCATTACAGAGGCAGAACTCCTAATCAAGGCAAAAAAGTGTTTAGAGAAGGGACTCAGAAGAAAATTCTCTCTCCCTTTCCTGTGTCATTTATCTCAATGGTGAAACCAGAAAGCATTATTTAGATTCAGTTTGCCAGGTTAAAAAGATTTTTGACACTTCGGAAGTTATCTTTATCACTTGGTATTTTTTAACTATTTAGAGGAGAAATAACAAATATCCACTAATATATATGAGGAGAATACCTGATTTATACAAGATAGCCAAGTGTGCATGTTCAAATTTAATTTCTAATTTAAAACAGCCTTTTAATACTTCATGTAAAAAGGCGTGGGAAAAGCACAAGAACAAATGCAGAAGCATATCCCACGATGCCATCACAATTCACTTAACTAATTTTCCTGAAAATTACTGCAAATTTAACATCAGTCTGGGCTAGCTATGAGGCACTCCTTCCTTCTGTATTCATCTCAGACAACACCTACTGCAAGACATTTCTAAGCATTGTACTACAACAATCAAACCTATGTCAATTAGTAATTTCTTGTGCTTTTCAGAAATTAATGATGCATATATACTATAACAGGAGACATCAAAGACCCCAAAGTCTACCTTTCAGCACATAGTTTAATGTGAATTAAAGTTTTCCAGGCTGAAGATGCCACTTCCTTCTGTCACACAATAGGCAGGAGAACCTCTGATCACTGGATTTAGCAGCTTGCTGAGACAATCTTTACTGCAAGTATGGCCTCCACAAAGGGTATCCCTGTAGAACCCCTTAAATAGCCCTCTACTAGGAGTAGGTAATAAGGGAAAAATCAACATGCCTAGTTATTGAGAAAAAAATTACTCCAAAGATAATTAAAGTAAAAAGAGATAAAACTTTGGGAAATGGAGGTTGCAGGAAGGGGAAAGATTTACTCAATTACTCAAGAAACGGCCCCACCGTGAATGAGTACAGGAGGTGTAAAGAGCCAGACGAGACCCTATGGGGAGGTAGTTCCAGCATAAGAGGAATTCCTGAAACACCCACGGTGAGTTTGCACTTGAGAAATGATCACAGTTCCTGTAATTACACAAGCGCACACTGCCCCCAGAAGGCAGCATCCCACACTTCTCCACTCATGTGGCTTTTTTCTGCTGCCTCTCACTTGCCTGCACCAAGGATAGCTAAATACATGGAACACCACTCTTACAGAGAATATTAAGTAAACTAGAACTCTTCAAATTAGAAAGGTAACAAATTAAAGTGATGTGAAACTTGCATATAAAATAACAAGGGGAATCAAGAGAGAGGGAGAAAAGAAAGAAGAAAAGAAAGAGGGAAAGAGGGAAAGAGGGAAAGAGGGAAAGAGGGAAAGAGGGAAAGAAGGAAAGAAGGAAAGAAGGAAAGAAGGAAAGAAGGAAAGAAGGAAAGAGCGAGCCATGAAAATATCCTTTCCATCAAGTAGCTAGTTCTGGTATTGCCCCCTGGAATTCACCAAGCCAGGTAGCCTTAGGCTTGCCAGGTGAGTATCAGGCCAGTAGGCCTCAGAACAAGAGGGTGACATGCTCCTCACATTGCTGCTGCCACCCTGGGCTCCCCAAAAGTACATCAGGGCCAGCCCCTCCTACCCCACAGCCTGAGCCTTGGTATGGACTGGACAGAACTGAGCTGGTACGTTCTGAAGGAATTGGGTAAGATCTCTCAATCCCAAGCAAGGTTCTGAATGCCCCCTCCAGCCTGCAGAAATAGATCCCAAGCCTGAGCAGAGCAATGCAGCCCTTGAGAAAGCCAAGGATATCTAAGTGGCTGCCACCTTCAGAGCAATTTTTTGCATGGTCTTCTCACTTTGTTGATTTTTATTGAGATGCTCTTTTCCTCCGATGCCTGGAAGAGCTTTAAAGCCTTTTCCAAACTTCCCCTTTGCAGAACAACGCACACACACGCACACACAACTACAGCAATGTAATTCCCTTAATCATTTCCTAAAAGGGTTAAAATACTAAATACTGGTCCCACAAGACACTTTGCTGTAAACAAAGTGAAATTTATGCTTTCATAAATCAACTGTTCAGTGACAGCACAAGCAGCACTCCTGGAACTGCAGAGGGGAGGGATCCAGAGGGACGCCTGGCACAGGTGAGCCGGGTGAGATGAAGACTAGAGCAATCTGAGGATATTGCAACTTGCGACAGCAAGAACATTTCACATACCTGGGAAGAGTGATGGAAACCCTCGCTGGCGAACGCGGAACCGCCTGACACCGCAGCGGACACCGCGGCGGGGCCTGCGGCCGGGACGGGCGGCTGTGGACGCCAGGGGGCGCCCC
>WEZZ01001595.1:153284-164175 GCA_013400585.1 Chloropsis cyanopogon
GGGGCATCCCAGAGTGTCCCGAGGCATCCCGGTGTATCCTGGTCCCGGAGGGGCACGGCCCGGCAGCTGCCACCGGGGCCGTGTGGCCGGGTGCCTGGGCTGGCCTGCGGGCGGCCCGCTGCCTGCTGCTCGGCTACGGCCGAAAACACAACAGCAGTTAGTTTTATCTGTAAGGTGTTCAAAATGTGACAAGGATGAGATTTTTTTTTTTTAATTTTTATTTTTTTTTGAGCCTTACTTTGTGTCCTTAGTAGTTTCTGAAATTTGACTTAAAGATTTTAAAGACACAATCTGTTCAAACTTCTTCAAAAATTTACACTGACAGAAAAATTTCAAATAAACCAATGGGCAGGCTGTAGGGAGTGCCTTTATTTGGATTTTTGGCTGTCTGGACTGCAACTCAAGATTCCTGAAAATTTACAGTCGAAGCTGTGCCCCAGCTCAGCCCCAGGCACAGAGTGCAGTGCAGGTGATGAAATGCAGCACTTACCCCACTGTAAGGGCTGCTTTGGCTCTGAGGTGTGTGAGGGAACGGCTGGGTGTGGTGCTCGCCCTCCTCGAACAAATCACCCTCCTGCAGTCTAATTCCTGCAATGCCCCGACAAGCAATCAGCAAATCCAATCAAAATCGGGGATCTCCTGCAAGACACTTAATTGTAAACCCAACAAGAAGAAGGAATTGATCAAAAAATGAAAGGATAATACACCATGAAACATGACACATTTCTGTGGCAACATCTAGCTTAAAATTAACACAGGCTCTGAGAGCTCATTATTCTTGAAAAATTATTTTCAAATACAGGTTCTGTTTGTGGCCTAAGGCACCTCACAAGAGTTGAGACCAGTAAGAAAAGGTCAATGCATTCAGACAATTTACATTTGTAAATATAGACCTGGAGCTGTCATATTTTAAGTTGCTGGCTCCACAGTAGCCTCAGACAAACTCTATGCTTTTTCCTTTTATCTCTTTATTTGCAAGATGTGATAGCAGTTATCTCTCCCATAAATCACAAACAGGGCTCTGACTGACAACTGGTATATAAAGAATGAAGGCTTGTTAACAGTCACTGAAGTTATGCCAACTAACAACCCCGCAAATTCATGCTGTTTGGCTGTGGGTGTATTCATTTAGCTAATGAATATCAGTGTGTGGGATTAACCAGATAAACCTGTAGCCAGTGAGAAATGAATACTATGTAGGGTGTGCATCCCTCTCAGCAGTCCATGATTAATGCATTCTACTAGAGTCCATGCTTTTCATAAACTCCAGAATAATGAGCCCCAGTTTGCTCAGGGAACTTAATTTTTCTAAATGTAATCCTCTGGAGGTTATGGCTCCCCAGGTGGCTTACAAAGGACAAACAAAAATTTGGGAAAAAACAGTTTTTGCAGAGTTGAACCTAAATGTACATCCTCATTGCAAACAGGAGGAGGGGCTGTTGTTTGCAGTTTAGAGTTCCCAGGGCTGTTGGCCATGGCCAAGGAAAATGTTTACTACAGCTGTAATCTGTTATGTGCTGTTGATTTTAATTGCTTTTCAAAATGTGAAGACAACTGTGATATTTGGAAGAGACTGGCAAGCTGCACTAATAAGCTCTGTTGTGCAGCAGATCTAGTTCACAATGTGCTCTGCAGGCTTCTCAGCAAAATTTTGACAGTATCCTGGGGAGTGAGGAAGGAAAGGAAGGATCTTATACATGCCCTACCCAGCCCAAGAAGTGAGCCTGATTTACTGTTTATCTTGGATCTGTATCCACACAATCCTAAGCCCTTCCTTAGAAGACCCTACAGAAAGCAGCCAGCTATAGCCACAGAGCTATGGTGATACTAATAATTAATTCTTATTGTAAAAGCAACACTGAACTTCAGATTTGGCACAAGTTATTTGGTCCAATGAGAACTGTCTTAGAAATTAGTAACATAGTACTTGGGTTAGAAATGGGTAGCCAGCAAGACAGCTTTGTTGAGGGCTCAGAGGTGCTCCTCAAATATTTGGGAACACTCCAGTTCCAGGCTAATGTCCATCTGGAGGCTGTTCCCAAAAGGTTTCAGCCCCTGGTGTCAGCTGGTGATGTATGAAGGAAATTCTTTGCTTCACTCCGCTAGGCAATTGGTATTCTGTGACACTGACTCACCTAGAAGTGGGTTGGAGGTGCAGCGTGGGCGCTGGTTACAGCTGGGGGCTCTTGTGATGGGAAATGGTGCAGTTTGCTTCTTCCAGCCCCTTGGAATCCAAGCTTGTGGGCTTCTTCCTGGGCCTCTGTAGTCTCAGCCCCAAATGCAGAATGCGTTTTTAACTAGAAAGAGATGAGCCAAATTAGAATGACATGTCAGAGGGTTAAGACTTACCTCAGCAAAGCTGTATTGTATAGACTCCACAGACAGCTTTTCTTTTGCAGCTGTGTGCTGCAAAAATCACAAAATGAGGAAAAAAACATCAGCAAGGTAACTAGTATAAACTGGCAGATTCAAACACAGTCATGGGGTAAAGCTACTGCTCTCATCCTGTCACACCCAGATACCCAGAAACTTTACAACAAACCTGATTGTAAACATAATTTTCAGTCATGGATCCCAGTTACTAATCCTCCAGAAGAGCTAGGTGTGAATTCTCTGTATGGAAGTTGCTTGGCTCAAACTGCAGCACCAGAAGTTACCATTTCTATTTAGAAGTGAGTAACAAATATGAACTGATTTTCAGAAATGCTTGAGGTCCTGGTAATTTCAAAGCAAGCTGTGGATGTTCAGTATTTCTGGGGAAAAATAAAATTAAGAGACCCTTGGTTGATTTCATGTGCCAAATATTAATTCTTGGAAGACTGTCTTCACATATGCTGGCTCACTTCTTGTTTTACCTCACTGAGACCTGTTTTCCTCCTCTAGATTATATACACAATGATGATATCTCTCCCTATAATTTTTCTGAATAATGCTATGCAAATAGTAGATATGATTAATTGCTGTCCACCTTACACATCAGGAATAGGCAAATTGGTAATTTAAGCTTTTCTAAAGATTTTGGCTTTTGAACTGTAAATTTGACAAATAAGTGAAAACCCCAAACACTTGCACTTACATACCTTGTTAAAAACAAAGCCATACCTTACTGATATGATCGATGTCTGCAAATAAACAGGCACTTCAGATTTTCTTGCACAAACAACTGGAAACAGGTCTGAGCAGACGGAGGCAAGTCCATACCGTCACCACTCAGTCCTTGGAGCCAGGGCAACACGGGACTGTGCAAGTTCCACCTGCCAGTATTCTGCCTGCACCTCCCCTGCCCCAGGGTTTCTGTGTCCGTGCTCCAGGTCTGTTCTGATAGTGTTTGACTGTAATGTGGATTCAGATTAGGAAACTGGGACCTGCCCTTTTTATTCCAGGCAACAGCTGTGGAGCGGTGCTGAAGCAAAGACCCTCAGCCTCGATCCTTGCCCAGGCTGTGTAGAGGGTGTGGACATGCCTGGCTCTACCCCCCTGCCCTGCTGCCCCCCTGGCCTGACCTCGGCCGTGCCACCCGTGCTCAGCTGGCAGGGGCTGGCTGGGGCTGGACACCGGCACTGCGCCTGCCCGCTCACCGACTGCGCTGCTCCAGGTGGCACAGGCACAGCTCACCTTCCCCGGCGAGCTCCCGCCCCTGCTGCTCCCTGGCACCCCCCTCCCCTTCTCACAAAGGGATCACAGGTGCAAAAAAAGGTCTCCTTATTATATTTCTATATCCTGGATGAAAAATTATAATGTATTTTATTGCTTTGGGTAAGCAGAGGCCTGTGGCATCTTGCCCTACTGAGGTTTTTACCTCAGATGCTTTTACAGAGGGATTTGGCCATAAACCATGGCAGGCAGGGCACTGAGGGAATGGGAAACCTGACCAGGCTACAGTGGGAACCGTAGGTTCTTGGGAGCCAGTATGCTAATAGAACCTTCCTATATTTGGTCAAGTTTCCCGTTTTCCTTCACTGTTGGTCAAGACCTTTTTCTTATAAGGTCATGTTCTAAGTTCACTTCCCTGATTGGGCCTCTGTCCCTGTACCTGGTTGTGTTTGCCCCGCCCTGGGGTCTTTGGAACCTAGTCTCTGTACCTGTGCAACGTTTGTTATTTTTGCTATTGAAGTTTTTTATTTTCTGGCTAGTTCCATGGTTCCCATTCCTCTTTATTAGCCAACTCCTCCTGGCAAAGCTGAAGCAGGGGGACCTCACAAGGCTTCAAAGCTCATAGAGGCCCCTTCATACTTCTGTGCCTATGGTGGCTTAGCTTTAATCTTCATTGTGAATTGATAAAAAAGCCTATTTGGATGGAAAGCTTTCCTGGAAACTCTGCTCTTACAGGACAAGAGCCTAGCTGGGACTCACAAATGAACCAGCTATATCTGGAAAATTCACCTCAAAACTTCCTATAATCTAAAATGGAAACTGCGCAATGCTTTTTGCACATGCACATATCACCAGTCCTTGCCACACACAGAGCTGGCTGCCATTCTGCAGAGGCCTATGGAGATGTAGTGTGCACAGCCCTGACTCACCCAGAGAGTCCAACCTGGTCTGAAACAAACCTGCCTTGCCTGTGACACTGGCAGGGCTCAGAGCGATGAACACACCACCCTGGCATCTGGGCCGCATTGGCCTGCCTTTGCTGAGGGGCAGGGAGCAATGGTAGCAAACACCAACCACATTCACCTTGTGTCATACAACCCCATTAATCACGCTTGGAGGAGAAAGCAAAAGTGTAGCTCAGTGCTGTAGCCAATTCATGATATACTATCTAAAGAAAAAAAGATAGGCAGAATAGCCTCTTCACTGGCTCACTAAAGAGATACTCATTGTCATCATGCTGCACAGAGGTAAGATTCAAAACAAATGTGCTACCAGCAGACCAATTAGACACAGGCATTTAGAATGTTACTCCACTTAGCCTGTGCTTTTTAAGGCAAAGCACTGAGTCCTCTCCTTGTGTTTGTACAGTTCCTTAGCATAATGGGGCTTTTGTTGTGACCCATATCTCCCTCTTCTCATACACTTTATGGTTTGTCCCCTGTTCCTCACATTCCTAAAGTTAACTGTTTACCCCACTTGTTACCCCCTCTCTTGGTTGACATTCCCTCTTGCTTTAATCTCCCTCTCTCTCCCCATATATAGTTTACGACCCTTGTCAATCTCCCTCGGTTTGACACCCATGTTCCAGAACTCTCGGTGCTGTTTGATGCATGATTGGTGATGTGTTCTGTTTCCCTGTGGTTATTATCCCCTAACCCCGCCTGTGTCTCCTCCCTTACTGTGTTCCCATTGGTTCTGTAACCCACCCCCTCCCATAAAATCCCCTGCACAGAGCTGGAGATCGCTCTCAGCTCCAGGGTCCCCTTTCAGATTATATCTCCCCCAATAAACCAGGACTTTTCCCGGAGCTCAGAGTTTCCCTGTGTCCTTTACTGAGACCACTGGCGCCCGTGCCCTCAAAGGCTCCAGGGTGGAGCCTTTAGGTGCCCTGTCCCTAGCACCTGGGGCAGGTCACCCCACTCTCTGACGCCACCAAGCCTGGACATTGAGCTAGCCCAGAGCCAAGCAGAGCATCAGGCTTTGATCTGTAACTGATACTCCTACAGCTATTCAATAGCTGAGGCATTTAAGGGATATCAGAAAACTGCCCAGTACAATTGGCAGGTAGCCTAGCTGGTTGCCACAGGACAAACTAAGGATAGGACAAAGAAAACAACTTTGAAAGAAAAGTAGAAGCAAAATGGTAGGATAGTTTTGCACTGTGGCTACACACTACACAATCTGAATGAAAAAAGAAAGCTCTTGAATAGTTGTTTGGTTTTAAAAAGCAGATATTAATTACTGCATTAACCTAAAGGGAGAATGATGGACTCTAGAATTACTTTTCCCAAGTAGTCAAACTGTAAAAAAAGCTAGTCTTTCTTTTGGGTAAATACAGCAGTAAAGAATCAAGGCTTTATCATATTAATGCTGTAACTCAAAGCAAAAAGCCCCATGTTATTTCAAGCCCATTTGTACGTCTAATACACTTGAAATTATCCTGGCATTGCATGATGATTGTTTGCTGAGATTTTCCATATGATTAGTTTCGCTCTGATTTATCAATTTTCTATATTTTTTTATAACACATTTTAGTTTTTCTGAGGCCAAACATTTTGTTTCCAGTGTCTTCTCTGACTAGCAAATAGTTGAATGATATGACCAATTAAAAGCAGATTACACTGCGTGGTGTATTTTCCATTATGTCTTCGGCCTGTGCCTAATAGCACTGCTTTTCTTTCTACAAAATATTTTGGTTTCCCTGAAGAAGTCCAGTGACAGAAATGAAAACAAAGATTAAATTATCCAAACACAGATGCTCAAAAGCAAACATATAAGAACCCCAGTATGAGGATCCTTAGAAAAGTAATGCTTTAATTTGCTAGAGAACAGCTATTAAGAATATCAAATTAGGGGACATGCTGCGCCTTGGATTTTGAAGGAAGCCACTTCAAAACATCCTGTTTCTTAAAATGACTGATCTTATCTGTGAAGCAGTAACATGCTTTTTGCCTGATTTAATCATTTGGGAAGGTGCCCCAGACCAATAGCTGTGACGGTCCGAGAATTTCAATTTCCAGCCTAAACATACTTACAAGGAGTGGACACAATCTGAACAGTCTGTTCCAGGGATTCCCCTAAGTGACACTTCTTTCATAAACAGCTTCTGTCATGTAAATGCCAATGGAGACATACACTGCTTTCATCCAGTCATCTTTGTGCCCTCAACTCCAAATCCCTTCAAACATTATACCTTTTACTCCTTGGGTGCCCAGCTTCCTACAGACTCTACAGGCTACATGTACCTATTGCTTACTGCTTTTTGTTCCATTGGAACTTCTGGTCTTGTGTCTGTATTTTTTTGCTTTTTGTCTGTGTAACATACAGTGTTAGCAGATTCATCAGCCATGTAAAGGGGAAGGAAAGAAGCCTCCTTCCAGCCTTCACTGGTACACTAGGCCTTCATCCTCATCTCCTAGAGGTGAAGCTGCAGTGACATGGCACATGAGCAGAGTTCAGACAGGGGCAGATCTTCAACTCAACAGATTGACACTTGCTGAGCCTGACAGACAGCTAACTTTCCTGACTATCAACAGAATTTTTAGACACTTGCAGTTAAAGAACATATTTTAAGATGTTGGTTCAGGGAATTAATTTGACTGTATTTGAATAGATTTGATTTGAACTGAAAATAAATAATAACTCTACAACAGATCCCAAGAGTCCTAAGAAAAGACAAGCTTTAAATTAGTGGGCTGGACATTTTAAATAATCCAGCAGCAGTGAAGATTCTTACAGCCAATGTGTGAGTCAGTGACAGAGTTAGTACTAAAACTTAGCCTTGCAACTCATGAATCCGTACTAAAACTTAGCCTTCTAACTCATGAATCCAGAGTCCTTCCAAGGCACAAAACTGGCTACTACAGTAAAGCAGCTTTTGTCTATTTTCAGGGTAAGAGAAGAGACTGGAAACTGTGCTGTTCACCTAGCTCCCAGTTAACAGCCAGGTCAAAAGGCAGGAGGCCAAATTGGATCGGTCAAATATCTATCTATGCTGACATTACTAAAAGCATGTGATATATATTAACTGTACCAACAGATTCTGTAGTGGACTAGACCTCTTGTTATCCAGCAACTTGAGTAGGTGATCATTTATAACTAGGTATTGGTGAATTTCCCAGTTGATTGAAAGCAATATTTTTATGAACTCCTCAGCATTCCCTCAGTCTTGTCTTAGCTTGAAGAGAAAGAAATCCCCTCACTGATAGATGAGAAAGCAGGAAAGCAGACACAATAAAAAGCACAGCATTGCTTAATGAATTGGGAAAGGAATGAGAATACTTCTCTTGTAGCTTTTTGCATACAAGGTCCCTCCCCCAATGCCACGTAGGGAGTGTGTAGTTGCCTTGCTTTTCCAACTATCATGTGCCAAGTAACCAAGGAATAGTTGCAAGCAGGAAGCTTGAAGGGTAATTTTTAATGTCCACTCTGAGGTTTCCAATAGGATCTGTGTCCCTGTGCTTTGTCTAACTATAGGCTAAACTGCTGCTTGTAGGTATTTATACAAAGCCAACTTTGTATAAATCAGATTTAAAGTGGCTTAATCCATTTACACTTGCAGCTGCAGCAGCTTTATTCAATGGGGTCATCATTAAAGTAAGCTAATTGTACCTTTCTAGTTTCCTACCTTCTCCAATACAGATACCCTGCAATAAAGGGAAGCACCATAAATTTAAAGTGATTGAATGCAGTGAATGTATTCTTCACACACCTATGTTGTAAGGCATTTCTGCATTAGGAAAAGAAAATGGAACTGAAAACCCCCCCACAATTCACTACACATTTAAGAATTTCAATTATTCACTCGTTTTAAGAATATGATCCCCGTGTGGTTGGTCAAGTAAGTAGAGATTCCTTTCTCAAACGCTGATATGGTAAGAAAAATTACTTGATCACACTAAAGTGGCTTCTAAATCCAACTTTTTTACAGTAGCCCATAATCTTTCATTAGTTCTATAGGAATGCACTAACCCTTACCACAAACACAAGGCCTGAGAATGAGTGTAAGGATAAATTAATTAAGTAAATAAAGCTTTAAGCAGCTGATCCATTGAGCACTGGGGATTGTGGTTTCTCTAGAATCACTTACCCAAGCCATTGTCAGTAACAAATCTGTAATGCAATATCACATAGCATGTGAATCAGCACCTTCAAACGTGATCACCTTTACACTGACAGTGGTGTACAAAGGTGCTAGCCTGCAGCCAGAGCTTCTTAGTCCCTGCAGAAGAAAATGAATCATTCACTGCTTTTCTCATAAGAGATATCTGTCCCTTATAACATTCAGGCTCAAATTTCAATTTTAGACACACTAAAGCACAAAAGAGTGATTATGTGCCTGAATTTCTCCATCAACAATTTGCAGGAATAGAATCAATTATATGCCCCACCAACATTCTTTCCAGCAGGTGGGAGTAGAACTGCTCTTCTGGTTGGCTTCCACCCACAGAAAATGAGAACTCCAAGGTATTCAGCATATTATGATATACTGCTACTCTATATTCATGATGCCCTGAAAAGGAGCATACTTCCCAATTTGCAGGAAACCAGCTCCTTAAGGTTAAACATTATTCAAGGGAGGAAGGAGATAAGCCATCCTATAAAGGATGTCTGTACTTATTAATAAATACAATGAAGGAAAGTAAGATCATCCTGTTGGAAAGCAGTGTGAAAGGAAACAAGGAACCATTTCCTCCTAAAACCACACATTCACCATGCTGCTCATTCCCGGCTGCTGGGAGTGTCATTATCAGTCACATTGTAAGGTGAGGCCAACTCCTACCAACTCATGCAAAAACTTGATAGAAAACAAACTGAAGGTAAAGCTATTTGAAAAGTTGGAAGAGAGTTTCCAAAGATACATCTGCATTTTGGTACTTCTTTTCTTAGCGGCACTCATGCCATAGACAACAGAAACCTATGCAAACAAGGTAAGGCCGCTTTACCAATTATTTCTGTAAGCAGTGACAGAGAATTGAGCAGGACATGTACTGAGAATGGGCAGGCACAAAAGCCATCCTCCTGTGCAATGAGAGTGCTGCCTGACACAAACACTTCAAGAACCTCATGGCTGCAGAGATTAAAATGCCCCAGAGACAGGAGGACACTGAATAACTTAGGGTTTGGCAACTTCACCTCCTGAACATTGTTGGTTGCCAAGAAAATTCATTCTGACTCACAAGAAACCATATGTATTGTTCCACAAAAGGATATGAACAAGTGGATATGGCCCATAAAAGCAGTTAAAAATATCCAGCAGCTTTAATAGATTTCTATCTGGTCTGAAGAATAATTCTGGTCTGCAGAGGAGACCTCCTTAGGCTCACTGAATGGCACTTGTCCAAAAAGTCCTGGCGGATGGCCTGCCTGGGAAAAAGAGAGCAAAAGGATGGAAGCGGAGGTGACATGGTAATGTGTCAGCAAGGAGTGGCAGGCCTGAAAAAGACTTTATGGAGCCAAAATGGGATAGAGGCATATAATCAAAGCCTATTTTCCTACAACAGTTCTGCCCTGCAGAGCTCTTTTTTTCCTTTTATTTTCAATCCTGTGCAACAGGAACCCTGAGGAAACACCACCTGACCTTCCCAGGACTGATGGTTAGTAATTGATAGTGCTATTGACACAAGTGCCAGGATATTTCATTACAGAATTCGGCCCCTTAATTGTTAGATTTAGTTCTGACCTATTTCAGAGAATGGCTGACTGGAGATCTGCATATTTTTGAAAAAGATTTACAAAGCTAACAAAACCAAGCCATAGTACTGTGGACGTTCCGACTCTCATCTGTTAAAAACACTTTTGGCTTTGCATATCTGTAAGATCTATCTTGGACAGCAGCATGCTTCTCACATAGTCATTAGTCAAACTGCATAGCATGTCTAGGCAGTAACTAAGGTTTATAGTCCACTAAATGGATATTTCAGTATGGATATATTCAGATATACTCAGTAATGGATATTCAGTAAGAAACTGAAAAATTCTAACTCACCTAAAGCAACAAAAGAAGATGATAGGAAATAATTCAGATCTACATAATAACATTTTCCTACTTTGTTTGACATTACTCTTTTAGGTTAACTAGAAGAACTCTTCATCTCTGTTTCCAAAAATAACTCTCTTCATTCCATACCTGTAAGATCTTCCCATTCTACACTGACCAAGCTGGAAGTAACAGGCTTCCTGGTATTAAAAAACCTATGGTTCAAACAATTGTTTGCATGTCACAAATTTGCATGTCTCCACTACTTTCAAGCTTTTAACAAAATTGTAAAATCACATCCAATGAAGATGTATGCCT
>WEZZ01001596.1:0-13469 GCA_013400585.1 Chloropsis cyanopogon
CACTGCTCTCCAGGGTTGCTATGAGAGCCATTGTTGGGAGGGATAGGGATATTAAGAGAGATAAGTGGTGAAGAACAGCTGGTGTCTTGTTCAGGGAGTGAAAGAGGGGGTGGAGAGGTGGGAGGGAATGAGGGAGGAGATTGTGATGAGGTAGGAGAGGGAGTGGTTGAAGGATGTTGCCTATCTGAGGAAAATTGAGTGTGTAAAAATAGAGGTTGCTGTGCTGTGGTTCTGCCAGCAGGGGGAGCAAGGCCAGTGTGTGGTGGTGTGAAATCCACACCTGGAGAGGGAGTAGGGTGGGGGGAAGGAATCCCGGGAGAACAAAGAGAATCTAAACCGCCCTGCTAAGGGCTATTAAGGGGGAGTAAGGGTGATTTGGGACAAAGGGAGCTGAGCTGGGGAGGCTCAACTACTCCTTGTATGTGGGGGGGGTGGATGAATTGGGAATGTGAGGAAGAAACAAAGTCAGAAGTTGTAGAAATGTTGGAATAAAAATTTTGAGTTTGGTTTTGTTCAGTTGTGACAAAGGGGTGAGTGTGGAAAAAAGCAGAGTTTTCTGGCTGTGTCTGCTGCTGCCGAGATAGGGTAGCGGGGAAGGGAAGAGAGAGAGCCAACTCCCGAACAGTAGGATTTGAACTTTGAGCAGCTGGATTTGAACCCGCAGCCCCTATTACTGCAGGCAAGCACCTTGCCACTTCTCCACCCAAACAACTGTGTAAAAATTCAGTAAACAGAGAAGCCAAGATATCCTCTCACATTTTCCCACCGCCGGCGCTGCTGCCGCCACCGCCGGGCGGTGGCAGCCAGGCGGATGGGAGGGAAGGGACCGCACCCGGGGAGCAGGGACCCCGGGGCACGGAGACTGAACCACAGGGGGGTTGGGGGGGGGAAAGCGGAGACAAAAGCAGTTGCAGCTCCCCATCTCTTTGCCGCAGCGGGGGAGAGGGGGAAGCATGGGGTTTGGGGTGTGGGGGCCCCCCTTGCTGGTAGCTTTCCCTCAGCCGGCGGGGGCAGAAAAGGAGGAGACCAAGATTGGCTGCGACTGCATTTGCGGAGCGTGCGAATGTCCGCGCCGCTGCAAGCTGCCGGGGCTGGGACCGCTGCTTTCTCCGCTCGCCGCAGCGCCACTTTTGGGCAGCGAGGTCGGAGCTGAAACTGAGCGACCCCGCCACTGCAGGGGGGCCCGCTGCCACGGCGGGAAAGGCGCATCTTCTCTCGCCACCCCGACACCGCGGCAGGGGGGTGGCGGGAATTCCCAAGAGAGCAGGGGCCGCTCCAAGCCGCTGGTGATCGGAGGGGGCAGGAGCAGCTCTCCCCCCGCTGCTCCACTGGGCCCTGTCACTGCCGGACCTTGCCCGGGCTCCGGCGCTGCAGCCAGAGGGAGGGGCAGGCCCGCTCCCGTGGGACTACGACTGCAGCTTCCCCGGCCCGGCTCCGCGGGGAAGGGGAGCGGGAAAACGGGCTCGCGGTGACCGGGACGGCACGGCAGGGCTTCAGCAGTAGGTGGGGCGGGGAAAAGCGGAGCCAAAGCTGGCTGAGGCTGCAGTGGAGCCACAGACCACGTGACTGGCGCTCTGCTGCTTGGCTGGAGCCGCGCTACCAATTCCGAGGGGGTTTTTTGGGTTAAAACTTGGGATTCAGGGTAACTTGGACGGGAATGGGGGTGGGAAAGAAGCAAGGGAGGACTCTCTTCAGCGTGGCCGGGACTGAAAAGAGGGGAAGGCTCCCCACTCAGCGGGTCCACTTCCACAGAGTGGGGGGGATAGAAACAGCGGGAAAGAGGGGCCCAGGAGACACCAAACTAGGAGAAAACTTGGGAAAAGACAGAGAAAGAGGCTCCGCTTGCTCGGGCATATCAGAGGCTTGAATTTGATCCAAATTTTGCATGCATTGCTGGATTTTAAGAGCCAATCTCGCAAAGTAGGTGGCGGTTTTGTCTCCCGCGGCGGAGTCACGTGACCACTTTGCGGCCGCCCCGCGCCAGAAAACGGGACTAAATATCAATTGGAAATTCTGTTCAGATGCCGGAAAATCATGATGTATGCGAAGGACGAGCAAGCGGATTTCTATCTCAGATAAACTGACACCAATACTTCTTAACACTACGGAAACAAAACTAAAACAGCTCTTTTGACCAGCTGAGAGGTTAGCACCCATTTTTACGATGTCGGCTGGTCTTTCAACCTGCAAAATTCACAGGGTTTCCTCGCTCCCCCCTCCCCAAACCCACCCTCCCGTTCCTTCCGGGATCCGGGAAAGGCAAAAAACACGGAGGGTTCACAGCAATGAGTGTCTGCCTTGTAACTGCGGCCGGGTAGGTGAGCTAACACGCACAGCTGCTCCGGGACAAAACAGGGCAATGCACCTCCATTTTTCACGACTGACGCTGCCCCTCCCTCAAAACACAAAGCCCCCGACAACAATTACAACTCACGCTGCCGAGGTGCAAGTTCCAGTCGCCTTGCATCGGAATATAATAAATAAATGAACGAACTGCCACACTGGTCTGTCTAATACTTTTACTAATTCCACCTACCCCTTCCTTGCTTCCTTCCTTCCTTCCTTCCTTCCTTCCTTCCTTCCGGAATTCCTTCCGGAATTCCTTCCGGAATTCCTTCCAGATTTCCTTCCTTCCTTCCGGAATTCATTCCTTCCTCCCTTCCCTCCCTCCCTCCCTCCCTTCCATCTCTTTACACATCTTACACATGCTTATTTCTTCTCTGACAAGTTAGTACATTTGTGAAGAAGAAAGTTTAAGTCTTTGATCAGATGAAATCATCAAATAATAATCTGTCACAATTTGTTTACCTTAAAAAATTCTGTCTTGGTTAGTATGCACTCATTTTGCAATGATAAAAGACCATTATCCTGGTCCACCTCTTCAGCTTTTACCTGCCTCTTTCCATGGGTTCCTTCCTCCTTAGTCTATCCAGTCCTGTCACTTTCCTTTTAAAGCTACTTTGATTGTAAGTCTTGTAATCTTTCATCTGCTCTGCTATCAAGTTGTTGGTTTCAACTTGTGAAGCCAACATGGTTGATTTTTTAACAGTTTTACATATGGGAAGAGATTCGCCATAAGCAGCAAAGTAGCTTTTTTATTGACCTTATCTATACATACTTCTGAAATTTCCAAAGGTTCTCTGGCTGTATGTCCACCTCTTATTCTCCCTTTTGGGTTTTTGTTTCAGCTACTACTGTATCATTACTTTCTCCTTTGTGCTCAAATCAGTTTGTCTGTTCCTTGGCTTGTTGAGGTAGTTTATGCAGTACCTAGTGCAGGGCTGTGCTCAATCTTAGGGGATCTCACTCTCCATTTGCAGCTAAAAAATTGAAGCAAATTTGTGTGTGTTTATAAATTTGGAGGTTGTAGGAATTAATTTTTGCAAATGAGATACACCTAATTGTGTTTGAGCTGTGAAACAGTATTTTTGAGGGCACTGGCAGAAGTGTGGAGGGGTACCCATTGAATTGTTGTATTCCATGTATGAATCTTCCCCTGGCTTTTTTTCCTCTTGCATTGAAGCATGTATTCAGTCAGTATCTTACTCTTGCACTGAAGAAAAAGTGTGTTTATGTAGCTCCTCCTTTGAGATACAGGTTTGAATTGTTTGAATAGATACATTAGCTGATGCTCCTACTAATTTTGTAATGACTCTCCCTGTTGTGAGGTTAAGATATGCTCTGTATGCACTGTTTTATTTTTAAAAGTATTTAATTCTGTAAACACTAGGTGAGCTTTTAATGCCTTGTATAATATTTTATATTCTATTTTGACCTTCTAATTTTCTTTGAGAACCTGAATAATTTATTTCTAAGTGCTGAAGTGTTTAATAGTTTTACTACACAACAGTTTCCTTGTGGAAGGTCTGCTAGCTTCCAATGACCCTTAGCTACCATCTGGTACAAATTCAAAGTGCTTCTGTCATCTGCTACTAATTGCTGTCACCTGCATATTGCAGTCACTGAGCAACTTGGAGTGCAGTAAAGCAGGAGGCATACTGCTTTGTATAGCTGCAATCTATTCATAATACCCATGATTTCTTTATTAATATTAATTTAATACTATAAGAAGTACATGCCTCATGACATGGTATGAATTAATATAAATGACATTTAATGTTTATTTTAGTAACTTTCAGGGTTTAATCTGACATTCAAAAATGTGTCTAGATTTGTATTATAAATATATTTATTATTTCGGTATTCTTCAGCCTGTTTATTCTGCTGAGATTGTTCAAACTGAATCTTACAGAAGAGTTCTTTAATCTTTTTTGTAAGCTGATAAGCTTTAGTCAGGCACTAGCCTACAGCACCATATTATATTATATTAATGTATTTTACTTGTAATTTAGAGAACAAGAAGAATGTCCTGATCTGAAGGCTGAACTGTCCCCTGTGGCACTTGCACAGCTGATAATCATGAACTAGAAAGATATGTATAGCAAATAGTTTACAAAATGAAGCCAGCTGTGTTTCCCTACATACTGTGGCTTCCTGACATGCATCATTAAACCTTATTAGCTACTTTCTTTTACAAAGATTCTTGTAGTCTTGAACATTGCATATTAACATTTTCTGCCCCTCCAACTGGAAATTATTTGCTTTATTGTAGAGTGTCAACTTGCTCTAGTTTCTGATATGCGTTCTAATTGGTACTTTGGAGTATAATCATAGTGAAATACCACTCAGTACACTTCTTTATTTGGAAAATTAATAGAGACCTTTTCGCTTCTTCTGTCAATCTGTGCAACTTTTCACACAATTCACACAATTCCCAACTGTTGGGATTGCTTGCAAACCATTAATATGAAGTGGTTCATAAAATGTCTTTAAGAATATAAACACCAAAAGAAGGAGTTGACTTTTAAGGTAAGATTTGTTGTTGTTCTTGCTGCTGGCTTAATAGAAATAAAGCAATTTTAGCTGATAAATTTAATGATGTCAAAAACATCAAAAATGTAGAGATATTATAAAGTTTATTTTTGTTGTTCAGATGAGGCTTTGCTTAATAAAACCACCATCTTGCACACATGCACACACATACACCACTTGATTGCTGAATTCTGATAATGAAATTCAGCTCTTAAACCTTAGGAAAGCAGAATTTTTGAAATATTAATCTCTCTGTGGGCAAAAACAGATTTGAAATTAAGTACAAAAATCAAAATATTTATTAAGTATATGCATTTGTACAAATTTACAGCTCTTTTGTATATCTGACCAGAAAGACAATGCTTCTGATCTCTGTGGACAACATTTTGGAAAATATTATTCCAGAAACTTATTTGTTTGTATGATCCCAAAAATCATTTCAAAGCAACATGTTCTGTTAATTGTCTTGAAACATATTTTGTGTTTATTTTAGGACAGGAGGCACTAGTAATACAGACATTGTATAGATTATGAATAACATGTAACTGTATAAAGAAAAAAATTAAGAACAATCCTAAAAACCTTTTTGTTAATATTTCTCATCTAAAAAGTTTGATATTTGTTTCAGAAGGACAGTTTTATTTGTAAACACATCAGTGCATTAAAATTGAGCTAGAATTTCTAGAGCTCAAATCATAATTTCTACTACATATTTGAGTCTGAAAAGGGATGTTTTACATAATACTAGTAAGAAGTTGCCCGTCAAATCTTACCTAGAAGTCTTCACTGAGAAGATTTTTTTTTTCTGTGCCTTAAATGGTTATGGACTTTTACTCTGGATTTATTTTGGGTATTTCTACTCAGACTTGACGAAAGCTCACTCCCCTTTCTTTGGCATTTTTCCGTATTTTCTGACATTTACTTAATCTTTTAGGAGACTACTGCTGATTTCCTACTGTATGGAGCAGCTTTCAAGCTCCTGTTTAATTTTGAAGTAAAAATAAAACCAAGTTTTTCTTTCAATATGTATCTCAGGCTTTTTGAAACATTTCTTGTCGATTTGCAGGCTAACAGGAATAGCTAGCGACAGAGACAAAAGTTCAGTGCAGTCAAAATGCTCTCGGTTCCTTTCTCACATGTTTTTCTATTTATTCTTGAGTATTATTATGTGTAAATATACATTCATATTCCATATGAATAGGATTCAGATGTAAATGCTTTGAAACAAACTTTGAGATGCTTTGTGTTGTGTGATTGTTGATTTTTTTAACCTGATTTCCTGTGCAGGAGTATCTGGATGGTTGTGTAAAGGGAGGTTGTAGAAATGCTCCACCAATTAATGAATCACTGCATACTGCCAATTTTAATTCCTCACTCAAGAATTTTTATTCATTCTCTTGCATTTATTGGCTAATCCGTCTTCTGAAAGTTTCCTCAGTCAATTTAATAATCTGTGTGTTGTATCTACTGTATTACTTCATTTACATTTCCATGAAGAAATGTTGCAGCTCTGATTTCCATCTAGTTTTGTGGCATAAGCACCAACTTAAATGTATCAGTGTTTCCCATTGAAGTTTCTTTCCAACTTTCATTAACTTTTAACATAACAAGGTGTAATAAAATAAAATGTATGTAATTTACCTGGAAAGAGATTTTAAAAATGCACCTCTCAATTTAACCTTGAGTAAGATGGAAGGAAAACATATCCTTTCAAATGTCTTTAAGCTTACTTTCAATTTGGGATAAAATGAAATTGTAAAATTTTAAAATAAGCTTAGACTTTCTGGGTTCTTGGATTCATTTATTTAATTATATTCTTAATGGACAAATTGCCATGTGTTTTGATAACCTTAGCTCTGATCTCTCTTACCCCAGTCCAGTGTGAGATTAAATTCATTATAAAATGTAATAATCTCTGCTAATAGCTTAATCTAGATTGTCTATGATGAGATGAGTTGCTAACACTTTATTTTGAATGTGGAGTAAAGAAATGTTGGATTTCTGTAAGTATACATTTTTCAGTATTCAATTTCAAAGATGTCTTTGAAAAAGCTGTAAGGTTCTCATATGATTTATGAAATATTATTAAACATAGTGTGCCATATGTAAAACCCACAAATTCAATCCCTACTATGAAAATACTACATTTGTGCAGTTTTCTATTTGAAAAAGTTATTTAGACCAGTCAGTCACATGGTCTGAAGTGTAGATATATTACTATTCCCACATTTTATGCAAATGAAAGAGCTAGCTGTAGTTGTCAATTTGTTAGGTCCGTTTTGTAATTGTTTTTTTCTTGAAGGAAGTAGTACCTTTTACTGAGCTTTTTTTTTTCTTACATATATCTCAATTTTTTTTTTTTTTTTNTTTTTTGTATATGCAAATTCTACACAATAAAAGTTTTGGAACCAGTTCTTCCTGTGCTAATTTTGCAGTTATTTTGGTACAGCTAATTATCTTAATCTGTGAGAGAGTAAATCGTGTCTTTTTTACTTATTCAGATTAGAAAAAATGCCATCTTCATTGAGTGTGTTTTAATAATCGTGTGTAATGTGTAAAGCTGCTTATTCTGTATTCTGATCCTTGGAAGACCTGATTACATGACAGCATCCATGGAATAGTCTTGAGTTGAAGCTCATGATGGCCGAGCTTAAAGAAGATATAACAATCACATGTAAAAGGTACATATGAACTATAAATCTGAAGATAGTGTTCCAGTGTAAAATCAAGCACCTTTAAATCCTGCTCTTCCCCCACCCCCGAGTCCATGTCTTTACAATATTGATCAGATATAAGGAGGATTGTGAGCGCTTAGAAACTCTAAATGTCTTCTGTCCTGTGTATGTAGATTTTTTTAAATTGAAAAAAACCCTGATGAATTAGTTTCACTGTGTGAATGCTTTTGGTTGTTGAAAGTTTCCAGCACGGCTAGTTATCTTAGATTACTGAAGCAATTATTCTAAATTGATGGATGGTCTTTAGAAAATGTTTTCAACTGGTAGCTTTTAATAGGAGGAGAGTATGTAATACAGCACAGTCCCTGTATGGATACCGGAATTTAAGGGGCTGTCAACCTTTTCGATTTCTTAATGTCGTCTGTACACGTTTTAATCATACGCGTTCATGACAAGTACATAGCGAAGTCAGAGAACATATGGTCGCACAGCATCTTACTACTTCTGCCTTAAGGTGCCAGGCTGTGACTGTGTAAAGGTGCATGAAGTGTAACGTTTTGCTAGGGAAGAAATAGAATAGTCTGAGTGCACAATCTGAAGTGTCAAAGCCGTGTAATTAACTCCGAGCTTTTCTCGCTGAACGCGGCGGCTACCGGGGGAGGCTCCGCTCCGTGCGGCACAGGCAGGCGCGTGCGCCCTCTGCTGACCAAAGCGCGCATGGCAGCGCTCCCCACCGCAGGCTCCCCTTCCGCCTTCAGGCAAACCGGACCAGAAGTCAAATATCCACGGCTTGGCTTCATTGGTTTACGTAAGGACTCATTCTAAGAACAAACATCAGATTGAAGACTATTTAGAGGCAGTAATGTAGTTTACCAAACAGCGAAAGGGTTAATGAAAGCCAGATTTATAGTCATAAGGATATTAAGAATGAGTGGTGTTCTCTTTGGGATCATTTGAAGCAGTATGTTTTACTATAAAAGGAGTAAATAATTGGCATTCAGGTAACCAGAATACAATTGAAAAAGAAGATACACTTAGGAAGGTTATGAAATCTGTGACTGGCATTTGACAAAACGAGGGCCTTACTTCAAACAACTGAGCCCTACTGAAGTGCAGTTGTGGAAATAGTTCACTTTCAGTTTTTATTGCAGTAGACAACTAGAGAGAGCTAAGCACCTCTAAAATCCTGGAGAGGACTCTCAAGCTTCAATTTGAGTATCCAGACTCAGATGATGTTGAGTCTGGAAAAGGCAGCAATATAAAATGGATGAATAAATGAGAAAGAAGAATAAAGAATAAAAAGAATAAAGAATGGTGTGAGACCTCTTTTTTTTTTTTTTTTTCTTTTAGAATTATAGATATTTCTATTCAGAAAAGGGAATTCTGCTTCCAAAGGGATTAGTTTATTTCAAAACACATAAATATTAATTTATGGACAGTGTGTTAAAGTGAAACCAGGCAAGTCAGAAAGATAATTTCAAAACTTAATAAAAGTATTCTGTTTTTAAGAGCTGTTATACCTCTGGTTTTGAATATGCAGCAAAACACTACAAAAATGTACTTGAGCTTCTCTTTCATTGGACAATGAACTGTATTTCTTCTTGAGTTTTGAAATTTCTGCTGTTTTTAGTGCCTGTGCGTTGAAGATGGACTGATTTATGTAAGAATACAGAGAAGTCATTGTAATTTGTTTCTTTGGAGATACAATTAACACTAAATATCTAAAATTATATGTTGAAATCAGTGTAGAAATGGCATAATTCAGTTCCATAAAACTGCAGTATTAACATGATACCAAATATTTCAGTTTGCTCAAAGGTTTGGTTACATGAAGGATGAATTTTTTTTTTTGCCAAAGGTAAGACAGAAAATGTTACTGGAATTAAACAAACTATTTTCTGGTAATTACTTCTGCATAAGTCAAATGGAGTGGACTAAATAAGTAAAGTTTATTTCAGCTTTATGAATTTTAGTAGACCAGTCCTCCCCCTGCATTATTGCTCAATTCCAAAATAAGTAAAACCTGTAACCTGCTTCAGAAAATGTTTTCAAGTTTTCAATGTTGTTCTTGGAGCTAAACCAGATGAGACCGTGTTTGAAAATTGACATCAGAAAAAGCAGGGACAGGTGACATTTTTACTAAATGGTCACTTTATGTATTTTTGTGTTTTCTTTGCTTTTCCCACCTTTGAATCTACTGATTGAAAGAATGAGAAAGATGTTGATTGAACAGTGTACCATACTGTATGCAAGATTTGGTAGGTTTGCTATTAATCAGGTCAAGTTTGTAGAAAAACATATTTGTCAGACCATTGCATGAGTAGAGGGAATTAAGGCAAGATGCTTGCTAAACTGAATTTACTTGTTTTGATTCATAGTTATATTAACTTAATGTGGTTACCTGGATTGCTGAGCAGTCAAGACTTTGAATCATAGAAATTAGGAAACTTAAGAAAGAAGAAACATTTACAGATTCTAGAGTTGCTCTCTGTGGTTTTAGTGTCAAAGATTAAGGTAGATAGATATGGATGTGTTGCTTTATTTAGCCTTTAAACACAGATTAGTAATCTGTTATTTCTAGGGACTATAGGGCGGGTTTAACAGATAATTGAAGAAAGTCATGGGGGTTTGGATGAATGCAGCTGACTGTATAGTATAATCTATGTAATTTTTTTAATAAATGATGGAATGCTACTAATCATTTTTGTTAGGCAAACCTTGTTTTTGTCATCCTACAGCTGAAAGATGTACTATTTGAATTTTAGTGTTTTTAAATATTTGCTGTCACATACCTTTTACATCTAAGCGGAGGCTACAATTATGGAAACATATATAATATACTAGTATTCAAGGCTTAATAAATTAATTTCAGAGCATGTATTAAGAATATGAAAGAAAAATTTTATGTTTATGGTGCAAATTAAAACCCGAGTCCCTCTCAAGCATGCATACTATGAAATTTCATTGTAGTCAATGTAGTGTTTGGCAGTGCAGAACCAGGCTGATTATTGGAATATAATCACCTTTGTGAAGGAATTTGGTTGCAGCGGGAAGTCTGTCCTAAGACTGTGCCTTAATACTTCAATAGTATTAAAGTAGAGCACTTAAAGGCTATTCGTGAGCAATTATTTCTAATGCACTTTAAACTGTAATTGAATAAAAAATGGCTGCACTAGACTATTTTGAGAAATCTTTGCCATTTTATAACTTTTAAATATCAAATTTTGCATTTCAGTATTCTAGCATTTTAAAAGTTCTCATTTTCAAAGTAATATACATTTTTTAGTGCTAAAAGATTTGTTCTATTGTTACAATAATAGCTTCAGAAGATAAACTTTCCTAAATGTTAAGCATCTAAGGCAGGAACAGCAGTATTGTTGATCAGATTGTATTTCAGTAACTGGAAAAGTTCTTGTTGTTTTCAGCTTTTTAATTAAATTAAGATTTTTCTCATAAGATAATGAATTATACCTTGTGGCCTAAAATGTAAAGTGTAGACTTTGAATCATTCCCTCATTCAAATAGGAAGTATTTTAAAAACTTGACAGCTTTTTTACCATGCAAGTAGACAATTGATGGTATAAGCCATTACTTTATTGAGAACCATGAGCTATTTAAAACTCTGTGCATAAATTAAAGAGGAGCTAAATGGATTTGCGGTTGTTGCCATTAGTAGCATTTTAAATTATACAGGCAATTATTGTGTTCATTTTCATTATCGTAGAGCAGCCCCTTTTGTAAAACTATTGTGGTTTTCGTAGACATTATGTACAAATTTTCCCTTGGAGATTAAAATTTCCAGTGGTGTGTTTAATTTTGTTAAGTTGTTTCAAATAGAACAAATATTATGACAAGTAGAAGAAAATTTGTTTTACTAATGTGGGAATAGCAATAAACATGCAAAATTACTCTAATTCTTAATTAATCTTTTTCTAATATTTTCATAGTTATTCTAGTTACTATTTTCCAAAGAAAATAAGTAGCTTTTCTAAGATGGCATATTCTACAAATGCTTTGATAAAATCACAGTGTAGTTAAAATGAAGGTTATCCACTTTTCCAATATTCAGATGAATTTTAGAGAATGTTAGTGAATTTCTACATGAAATTTATCTGAATAGTTCAACAGTGTTTCATTAGTTGACTGCAGAAATTGTTTAAGTGGAAAGGCACATAATTAAACTAATGAAGTATCTTTTAGTACATTGGAGTAACTAGTTTTTGAGAAATGGAGAATGCATTTCTATTAAAACTTACTTTCTTTGTGTGCCTTCTTAAGTAGGATTTTACAATTGCCTTCACTTACTACAGTAAATAAAAATACTAAAATTTACTATGGCAAATAGCATGATCTATTTTAAAAAGAATAGCATTATTAGTAGCAGATCAAGTGTTCTTGAGCAAAAGATTTATAGTGTGAAAAGTTTTTCAACATCGATTTTTTTATTGTCATAATACCTCTCCAAACACATTTTTTTTGGGTCCCAAACTTAAATTCACATCTGTCTACATCAATGAGAAAGGTATTAATGCTTTGAGTTAACTACATATCAGTGTGCAGTGGACTAAATTTAATGTTTCTGTCCTAAAAGTGGCATTCTTTCCAAATAAGCTCTTTATTCATTTGTGTTCTGGGGTGGGGTTTTTATCGTGAGTGGAGAGGGGAGAGGTAGGCTTTCACTACCATGATGCAGGAAAAAAAAGTGTGAGGTAGTAGTTAGGCATATTGCAAGACAGTGATTCTTTATTTTATTACAAAAAAAGACCAACTCTAGAAGGCCAGATTAAATCATTCCTTTCACTTTTAATGGGATTTGGATGAATAGAGTAAAATATGCACTTTGCATTCATTGATAGCATCTTTAGGTTGAGGTAATTGAGTCTTTTTTCCCTGACTGAATGAATAATGACTTCATCTGATCCTCAGCGAGGCCTGAAACTTAGGCTGCCTTTGTCAACGCAAAAAGATCTGGGCTTTGAAACATGCTCTACTTCCCTGGCTTCATTTTTCTTCATTTTAATCCAAAAACCTATTTTTCTCAATAATTCAAGCATAAACTATGTAGTAGTTGAAGCAGCGGAAATTGCAAGATATTTGTCCTCGTTGTGCTGCTTTTTAAATGCAGTTGATAAATCAGCCGCTGTGGTCTTCAGCTGCCTGGTTCTCTAGGGAAGGGACGGCCCATGTGTAAGCAAGATTGCTGGAATTTTTAAGAACTATATTTAAAGTGCTTCTTTTGCAGACTGTTTGTTATCTAAGGAAGTGTTATGTTTTACTGGTCTTACTGGCAAGACTTGGAGATAAAATGGGCATCTGTGACAGGGCCTAGGAAACTCTTCCTGACATGATTTTCCCACATATTTTACTGACTACTAGAGCATCCCAAAAAGTAGTAAAAATACCCTAGCTTACATCATACATTATTGAAATGGTGAGAGTCTTAGTTACATAGCTTAAATACATTTTTTTATGAGAAACAGTGGATGAAAGATAGCTTCTCCTAACGTTTTACTTAAAATGTTTCTAAATCAAATACCTTCTTATTCATGTGAAGGTGAAGCTCTGTTTCACTATATTGGTTTGAAAATGGATATTCCACTTGATTGTTGTTTTTATTGTTATATTGGATAAGTGAAGGCTTTTTACAATTAAAAGTAATTTCTGTGACATTGGTTCAGATTTACAGAGTGGGATGAGAGCATAGTGACAAATCGCAGTGCACTTGTCACATGACTGAGAAGTCACAGGCTCTATCCCGTGTGCCTGTTGGTTCTTGAATCTAACAGGTATTTGATCTTCTAGCAGTCAATGAGCTCCCTACAAATATAATGCACCATGCCAGTATTTTTCCTGCATGCATGACAGAAGAAAATTGTCCCTGCTCATTCGTTCATCTGTCATTATCTTTTCTCCTTGCTCTTC
>WEZZ01001598.1:0-36828 GCA_013400585.1 Chloropsis cyanopogon
GAAACATCTGATGAAAACTCAACATTTTGAGATAGGAATTGTCTTGCTCCATGCCAGTCTTCTCAGGAGCTACATTCACTCTAGTGTAATTTGTGCCTTGTCTGCTTCAGTGTATNAGGCTTCCAAAATTGAGTGATAGAACTGGGATTATGGGTGTGTAGTTTGAATAGAGGTGTGTAATATCACATGGTGGAAAACTTATTTAAGGCTTTAGAATATAGTAATATATAAAGCAAGATGGAGGTTTTAGGGTGGAGGCTAGTCCTTCTTCACCTTCTTCTTAATGGGCTTGGGTGGTATTTTGTAATTGGACAGAAAAGTCCGTATTGTGGGACACGGGTGATTAGTTATTGGGTTAAAAGTAAAAATAATTTAGATGTCATTTCTTAATTGGATAGTTTTTCCTTAAAAGACCTTGTAGGGATAGATACAGGGCCATCTTGTAGCTTGTTAGTGAAATCCTGTAGCTCTCATGACTTGTAAGACTGTAACATAGATAAGAATTAATAAACATCTGAGTCCGAACAAGAAACACCATCTCGTGATTTAATCCCGACCTTGGAAGAAGAAAAAAGAAGCAAAAGAATCAACGTAATTCCTCTGATGGATACTTTAGAGATATAATGAAAGGTTATTACATCCAACACTCTCACAAGTTCGAGACTAAGTTCTGTCAGATATAGATAGTGTCATTCCTGGCTTTGTACAGTATCTAACATATCCTGGACAAGAATACATTGCACACCATATTAGCACTATGTCAGGATAAAAAGATAGATGTAAGGACAGATAAAGACAACAGATTACAATTGGACTAATTTATTGTTCCTAGGCCTTACTGGTAAAAACACCTGGAGCCTCAACAAACAACCTACAATTCAGAGTAGATGCCTACCACCTCATCACACAATCTTTTGAAGCTACTTCCCCAGTCTACCACTATGGAAGAAGATGCTTTGAAAAGAGAATATTGTTCTGAAGACTTCACATCTCTGTTCCCAAACCCAAAGAGAACTCAGGGCTGAGAAGGAACAGGGGAGTTTGTTTCTGTGAGCTGGTACTTTAGTTATAACTGATTATAAATGTTTTAATAATATCTGTCCTAAAGGAAGGTTTTTGACAACTCTCTTTAATCAAACTATGCCTTTCAATGGAGATGCTATGGCAGGGAAAACATCTCAAAGTATGTCTCTGTCCCTTGGTCCTAGTGACTAATAAGTAACACAAATTACTGATAACCTGCACAGCACCTTTAAAACAAAGCCCTCCTTACTGATGCTCCAAAGATAGAAATGGAGACAAAACCACAGAGAATAAGACACTCTAGAAAACTTTATAGTAAAGGTGATGGGAGAAAGAAAAACAGTAACACAATATCAGCTCTTTGTCTCTCCTATTTGTCCACTGGCAAGCAAAAACTCCTCACAAAAGGGATAGGTTTCCTTCAGCCCTCCCTGGTGCAAGCCAACTGTTCATGGAAACTACTCACAGATCCCTCATGTGTCCCTCACCTGAGGAGGCAGATGGTGGATGGTGATGAAGCAAAACAAATTAAAATCTAGACTCCCCGAAGTGAATAACAAAATGCCTAACACTTCATTTGGAACAGAATTTAGCTCCAACTTACTCATTTTAAATAACCTCCAGGAAATATACATAAAGAATTCTGTAGTAGTTCACTTTTCAAATCATTAACTGTCTGTTTAATCTCATTAATAATCAACTTTAGTTAATTCTGGCCCAGCAATTTTATGTGCCTCACGATTTTATGCATACAAAAAAAGACAAATAATTAGTATGTAGAAGGACTACAAATGCTCAGTTTGCAAGGAATTAAAGTTGCAAGTAAATGCTTTTAACAATCTAGTTTAAATGGTTATTGATTATCAAAAGCATTGTAGAAAAAAAAGCCACTTGAGGCTGTGTAATATCTGCTGTAAGGGACAGGATCCACTCAGGATCGAGCAGCCTCGTCAGTGGGCCCGCACACACAACACACAAAATTTAACAAACCACACACTTTCTCTTTACACGGCTGCTCATTCTACAGGTCCTGTGAACTCTGCATTATTTCCTACCCACAGTTTCCAGAGACAGCACAAAACACACCACAACACACACACCTGGCTACACCCCTGACATGGTGATTAAGACACCCATCCAAAAGGGGAGATGCAAATAAAAGCTTACAGCTCAGCTCTTCTGCATTATATCTACTGCTCACTCTCGACAGACAGGCACACATATCCTCACCTGTTAAGGTTATGAGCTCAGTGGTATGAGCTCTGCTTGGTTTTATTTGAGCGTATCTCCCAGATCAGTAATTACCTAGAGGAATATTTTAATTGTGAAACCCAATTTTGCTGAAGGGCAAGATGGAGAACGCTGCTAAAAAGGCAGCAGTGTTAGAAATGCAGAGTACAAGAAACCTTGCCTGGTTGGGGTGCATTTTTCATTAGAGCAATTTTTTTAATAGATTAAAAAAAAATCCAACATAGATTATGCTCTGCATCAGTTCCTCATTTCTGTGGAATTTGCATTTCAGTACACAAGGTGTGGTTTGGGATGTGGAACCAATGCCAGCCAGCTCCAAGATGGATCCAACACTAGCCAAGGCAATGGTGGTAACACCTCCAGGATAACACAGTTAAGAAGGGGGGCAAAAACTACTGTGCAAGAGCAATTTCAGCTGGAGAGAGGAGTGAGAATACGTGAGACAAACAGCCCTGCAGACACCAGTGTCAGTGGAGACAAAATGGCAGGAAGTCTCCAGGTGCCCCAGCTGAGATTCCCCTGCAGCCCATTATGAGGCAGCTGACCCCCTGCAGCCCATGGAGGTCCACAAGGGAGCAGAGATCCTCCTGCAGCCCACAGAGGACCTTGGGGAAAAGCAGGTGGATGGGCCTGAAGGAGGCTGTTACCCTGCGGAGCAGGCTCCTCGCAGGACCTGTGAACCTGCGGAAAGAGGAGCTCCATGCTGGAGCAGGTTTGCTGGCAGAACTTTTGACCCCACGGGACCCACACTGGAGTAGGGGAAGAGTGTGAGGAGTCCTCCCCTTGAGGAAGAATGAATGACAGATATAACATGGGATGAGCTGGCTGCAGCCCTTTCCCATTCTCCAGCACCACTGGGGAGAAGGAGGTAGAGAACCTAGGAGTGAAGATGAGCCTGAGAGGAAGGGAGGGGTGGGGGAAAGGTATTCTTAAAATTTAGCTTTATTTCTCATTATCTTACTTTGATTTGATCAGTGACAAATTAAACTGATTCCCTCAAGCAGGGTCAGTTTTGCCTGTGACAGTAAGTGGTGACTGATCTCCCCCTGCCCTTATCTTCACCCATGGGTGTTACATTCTCTCTCCCCCACACAGATGAGGGGACAAATGATGAAGTAGCCTCAGTGGGCACCTGGAATCCAGCCAAGGCCAACCCCCCACAGCACAATGTCTGGTCTCATTCTGGCATTATTAAATGGTGAAAAACTTCTTGGCCACAGGACTAAAAACTTCAAAAACCAATACTGAAAAGAATATTTTCTAATTTAGCTGAAAGAGCTGCGCAGGACAGGACTTACTCTTGTGCCTGGGGAAATTTATAAGAACCTTCCACTGACTTGTTTTAAAGTATCATGACCAAGTCTTAGGTAATTATGGTTGTCTGTGTTCTGAGTACTGCAGAGAAGAGAAATAAATAATTTACAATACTCCTTTGTCTGGACAGTTTTTTATTTGCACTCTCGCATTAGCTATATTCTGACTCAATTCATCACAATTTTTATAATGAATGCTTGTCAATACTTTATTTACCTTAAAAAGCATTCATAAAAGAATTCTTTCAATGTAAAATTACATCTCTTTGCCAAATAATGGTTTGCCTTTTCTCCCCAAGTATGTTGCAACATAACTTCCTTTCCCAATTTTCCTTAATCCTTCAAGTCTTGCCTGACAGAATCTCAAATACACATTAAGTTACCAACTCAGTTTCAGAAGTTTATGTTGGCACATTCTCAGTGCTTTACTTGATTATCCAGGTTTTGAAAGCTCATTCTGGAAACCTATCCTGGGCAAAAAATGCACTTGGATAGGAACACAATCATTACTGCAACTTAAAGAACAGATATAAACCATTGGAATGATTTTTATTTTGTACTTACTAGATTTTTTTCCTTCTATCTGGCTTCAAAGAATAACTAGATTAATAAAATCACTGTTTTATTTGCCACTAGCTCAAATACAATCAGAAGAACACAATTTTTACCGTAAGCCTATTCATAACAGAAAGGAGGTTTTTGACACCTTACAAACATAGACAGTAAAATACCTATCAGTCTATAAATTGCATGTCTGGAAAATAACCAAACCTTTGGGAGACTACTTTGACGCCTGGAAGAACAAAGTTAAAGTAAATATGAAACTCAAAAAAGGTCACCATGTAGTATGTCTGTTCAATAAGATCAATGAAAACTATAAAATGATAAATTCCAATGGAGGTTACTAAAATAAAAAACAGTGCAAGCAGGACAGCTATGAATCAAACACTGTCAACACCCTTCCACCCCCCCTCAAAAAAACAGGCAGAATGCATAAGAAGCCGGAGGTGCATTCCCAGTCACCAGGGTTCAAGGTTTCAAGTTCAGGACTGACCTTTTAGGTACTGACACTTGGAAATGGATTTGGCTTATTCCTGTTACTCTCCACTCTGCAGCGTCAATGAAAGCAGAGAAATGTGAGATGCAGACTCAAGATAGTAGCACTGAACAGCATGACAGAGTGGGACACATTTTGTCTGAAAAATGCTTAAAAAAACACAGTACTCTTTCAGGAGCAAATACACTCCAGTAAAAAAAAAAAGAGAACATAATAGAGATGGTCTTCAGTAGCATGAAAGTGATTTTGTGTCTTTTAGACACAACTGAGCACAGCTTGGCACGGACACTGAACGCCCCTAAACTTGCTCAGATTCCAATAAATAAACCTCTAATGATACCCCAAAAGGAACAACACACCTGTGCCATATCAAACATAAAACTTAAGAGTATAGCATAATACTACACAATCTGAGAAAAGCAGAATAAAATAGTGAGAAGACAGTTTAAAAATAAGTTTGCTATGTAAAAGAAATCTCAGAAATTCTAGTCTCTGTTTCAAAGAAAATGTAGCATGCATAGCAAGATTTTCGGTAGGCCTCATGCATGAAGCTAAAGAAGGATTTTATATATTTTAATCTAATTAATTCCAAATATTTTAGGTTATTATTTGAATTTTAAAAAATATATGACATTTAATCTAGAAGAAATTAAGTAACAGAACTCAGGTATAGTGTTTATGGCAAATTAAAATTAAATAAAAAAATTATAAAGCATTTTCATTTGGTTTTTAAAATTTAATTTGTTTTTACATTTTAATATATTATTCTCCTGCTTCCAATATGGAATAGTAGTTTTCAGTATCAACTAAAGTTCATAATACTATTTTACATTTATGAGCTCTATATATCTTCTAGACAGCTCTTCCTTAGTTCCTTCATTATTGCTGAATTTTAATTCTCTATTTAATAACGACATTGCAATTGTAATTTTGAGAGCTTTGGTGAAAGAAGTAATATGTTAGTTAATTAAAATAACAACATATCTTGCATAAGATAGAGGGAAGCTTTAGCCAAGTTTTCAGCCCTAGAGAGTCTGAACTGGAATACATGAGAATCACATTGCTAAGTGTAAATCCATCTTTGTTAAAATATGGGAACATGAAAAATTTACTCATTACTATATTTTGTCAGTTCAGCTACAAAAACCAAGAAGCAATAGCCACATAACTTATAATTACACTGTTGTTATGAAGTATACCAGTGAGCCGTAACAGAATGATCTCATGAAAAAGAAATTACTTCAGCTTCAAAGCATATGAAAGCCAAAAATATGTATTGTTGTCTTCTCCTCAGCACATAAACAGACTGTCCCATGAAGGGGGGGCTGCAGGAAAATCAAACACATTCTGCCATTGCAAGCTTGCTACTACAAGTCAAATAACTTAAAGACAACAAACAATTAAAATGAGGATTAGAACAATAGTTGTTTGCTGTAAAAAACCAAAGAAACACAAAAGCCTCCATCAACAACAAAAAAACTAAGAAGCCTTGCTGACATAATAATCTATTCTGAACATCTCCCCCCAAGTACCACTCCTCAAAAAAACAAGCTCTGTACAAATTAAAATGGGGACCTTTTATCAGTTTAATAGTGTGTTGATGAGACATCAAGACTGTATTGAGCTGCACTTGGTTGACTGACTGACCTAGGGTTTTTCAGTGCCTTCACTCCTAAGCATTCTATGAGGATATAATTAAAAAAAAAATTGTTGTAGGTAGAAGATATCAACTTTTCTATCAAAAACTATAAAGCCCCAAATCCAGAAACCACATACACAAAGCACCTTCTTGTACAAACCCCAAAAACTGAATAGCTGAATTATTAACTACCTGGAATTTGGACTTTACTGTAGTAAAGAAGCAACAAAATCATGAATGAACACACATGAATAAAAGAAAATTACTGCAATTTTTCAGCAAGATACTGCTAAGCATTAGCAGAAGCTTTTTGCTGCTAGTTAGTAGTCATACACAAAATAATGGCATCTGTAATGAAAATCACTTTTCCCACTGTTGTCTTCAAATGCAGAGTAAAGTTTCAGCAGCTTGAAAATACTTTCTTTTTTATTATCTCAAATTGGTTCTTTTTCACTGCAAATGGGATATGTTTTTTTAAAAACCCACTGAAAAATTAATGAAATAGGAAAATGTGTGTTATTGTTGCACTACTTTAGTGCCATGCCAAAATACAGACTTCCAAGTAGTGTTGAATTTACTACAAATGCTTTGCATATTAAATAAATCCTAAGTTAAACTGAACTTTAGTCTTAATGAGAAAAATGCTGTTATTAAAAATCTTCATTTCACTCTCACATTAATAAAAAAAACCACCAAAAAAGCAGCAGCTAATTATTTAAAATAAGGTAAATTTGGGGATGCGGGGGGAAGGAGTAAATTTAAGAGATTAACTCTTCAAACAATGAAAACACTTGGTAACATAGGTGTCTTAGACTAATTTGGAAGTGGTTTGTGATGGAGACTCTCTCTTCAAATGACAGACCAAGCAGCAGCTTTTTACTCCAGTACAGACTTGCAGCAGTATTTTCAACTTCCAACTCAGTAGCTACTGCATTCAAACATGGTAATTCCAGATTCAGATAATTAGCAATTCTCCAGCAGAGAGACTCAGAGACAAGAAATAAGCACCCAGAAGATGGAGATGGAGACAAGGTGCCCCAACTCTTTGCTGGTGTGGTGGAGCAATGATCACAGCACGTTTTCCTACAGCCCGCTCCCTTTCTACCCGTGGGATCTGACGGAGGGGAGATCTTGTGAGAAGTACTTTAGGAAAGAGGTGACCACAGTTTCCCAAAGAAGCAAAATGCCTGGCAGTAAAATTTAAAGGCTCAAGAGGGACATAAACAACCATGATTGCCTCATCAGCAATGTGATAGAGAATTCAGTTACTCCGTTTCCATGCTCTGCTCTCACTGACTGCTATCCTAACTACTTTCATCTAATACCAGTATGGGTCCAGCATCACACAAAGCCAGAGTGAGGTGAGCAGTGCTTTGCTTTTAAAATGCTTAACTTGAGCTGCTCACCCAACAGAAAAGAGCCTTCTTGGATTTTTAACTAATTATAATAGTAAAAAAATCCCTGCTGGGAATTTGCTCCTGAGAAAATAAGCTAAGATACTTTCTTTATCTTTTTCTGATACAGAGATGGGTAATTTTTATTTAGCTACATTTCATGCAATCAGGTATTCTGCATAATTTCAAGGCTGGCCACTGTGCATGCAATGTGATGACCTTCTAGTATTAGATTTCTAAAGCACTGGCACTAAACTGTAGAATGATATTTACAGCACACCTCATTAAAAAAAAAGAGATGGATAGGAGAGCTCAACACTTTGCCACTGCTTTTGACCTTGAACAAAACGTCACACAAAATATTTCCTGAGGACTGAGGAACAATAACCAAAGGTTAGTTGTTTTTCCACTCTAACTCCAGCTATTTTGTATTCCTAACTTGTCATTTAAGTGCAGGAAGAGTACCCCACATTAGAGTCATTATTAATAAAAGGCCAATCAGCATTTGTGGCAGTGCGATCTGCAGNCAACACACATAGGAAGTCCATTAAGCTTGAATATGTCAAACAAATGTCCCTCTTCATTGTCACATTATTAGCAACAGTATGAGTTCAAAGAATGGAATTACCTGAAACCTGGAAGAGGGGGAAAAAAAGGTACATACCATCATCATGATGGATTGCTGGATCTGGAGAGCAAAGGAGAGGAAAAGAGAAGATGCAACAACAAAAACAAAGATTGTTATGAAGACAGTTTACTTCCCATATGAAATAAATTAGTTCCAAATAAAAGGTAGCATTTAGAAAATGGATGTTTACTCTGATTTTTGTTTAAACACTGCACCTATGTGCCTCCCAAAGAAATTAAAAGCAAACCATTTGTTGTTTGTAGATAAGTCTTTGAATTTGATTACATGCTTTTATTATCTGTAGTATATTTTTAAAATAAACTCATCTTGGTTATAACTAAAAACGATAGTCAGAATTTGTGAGTTAAAGCTCTAGACATGGCAGTTCCAGTTTACTTCCAGATGAAAGATATCATAGAAACAACTAAAACCTAAGTTTTTTATAAAGACTCTACAACAAACTTGTTCTTAGAACTGGTACTCATATGTTATTATCTAATAGCACACTAGGTCAATATAAACAGGGAAAACTTGGAAGAATTTTTTTTTTGTGACACACAAATACTCCACAAATATATCAGGGTGACAATGAAGATAATGCATACAACTTTAATACCATAACACAGCTAACTGAACTTCAGTCAGGCCCACTGATAATTCCTCTATCTTGCAATATGGTTTCTCAGATAAGCTTAAGGATAAACAAGTTTGGTACAGCAACAGATTATCCAGCTGATAGGTCTTTGATTACCAAAGGATTACAAAAAATAAGCAAGTCTGTGGTTGCTGAGATCAAAAAAAGCTAGCATACTCTTTTTTAATTAGTGCACACCTTCAGGGTACGTTTGTGCCAACACCACTGAGCTTCTCAAATAGTGTTATGCATCCCACATTTAACGTTTTTCAGTTTCATTCCCCTGTGGGAGGGTACAATTTTTTCTACCTTCTTCATATTTTGCTCATATCAATGGGACTTCCACACTTTTCTGAGTAACTTCTGAGAATCTTGTATGCCCCCTTCCTGACTACTCAATTAAATTTAGACAATACTGAGGTATACATATTAATTACATATTTGTGTATTGTTGAGATCACTACAGACACTTCAGTGTGAAGAGCTCCTGCTTCTTGATATTGCTGAAACAGGAAATGCTCATTGAACACTCAGTATGCACCTCAGTGGTGTTATAAGAAAGTACACAGAAAAGACATTATTTTGGCTTATTATTTACATTTGTGTAAAGCATTCTGAAGGTGGTAGCAACAATCCTCAGAAAAGTAAATTGCTAAGCTGCAAAGTAGCCCTTTCCAAATCCTACCTGTCCTTATTATGCATCATCTGATGTAAAACTGAGAGCTAAGATGAAATACAGCAACATAAATACAGCACATCAATGCAGATGACTGCACATTGTGCCTGAGCTCATTCAGGGCAAAGGAGGACTAGCAGAGGAGGAAATTATTGTATTTTTTGAATAGAAAGTACATTACCACAGTGGGAAAAAGCAGAAATATCATCAACTCCTCCCTTTTTTAAAACCATGGTTAAGGGAAGAAAATAACATCCTTTGAAATAGTCTTGATAGTCAACTGTTACACAGCTGTTGATTATTTCAGATGAGAGATGAAGGAAAAATAATTTTAAAATTTTCTGATCATGCCACTGCCTTTTCTAAAATCTGCACAAAGCACTCACCACCACTTTCTTTTGCAACAGAAGTCATAGTTGTTTTAGTTAAAGCATCTTGCTTTTAAAGGAAAAACAATTTCCTTGGCTCATACTCTACTGACTGAGTCATGGGCATCACTGTGTGCATTTGACTTGGCCACTGCTCTGCAGAGCATCAATGGGTACAAGTAGCTAAAATATCTGCTGAAACACAGCAGACCCTTCTATCCTGGGCTTTTCTATAGACCTTCTAAGTATTGCATGTAGGCAGGTGACCCCAGTGCCATTTGTGAGCCTAGGAAGCAGTCCTTCAGACAGAGCAGAACATCACCTCTTAGCCCATTATTTTCTGTTTAAAAATAAAACTGAAAAAAAGAAAAAAGGACATAAAGCAAACCCTTTGCACCGAAATCCTCAGGTGACTGAAGAACCAAAATACTAGTGAGCTTACTAATGGTAAAAGCTTCCCTCCCATTGCTTAAAACCTAGCATTCCAGCTGTATCAACTACCCTAAATCCTTATGCAGCAGTGAAACATTTTGAAAAGCACTTCTTGGCATCTTGCCCTTCAGCACAAGAAAATTTGCATTTTCACAGCATTTCTGCCTGTCAGCACTACAACATTTTAATGGCTTTTGCAGCTGTGGGGAGAATTGAGAGCTGGTCAGCGGATTCTTATGGCAGACTGCTGAGAGACAAGTGCCTGAGGGTGCTGAGGCAGGAGAAACCAGCTGACCTGACCAGTCTTCACACTCCACAGAAAATTCAAGCAGCACCTTTCACTTCCAATGAGTGTACCAAAACAAAGGCCCTTCCTGATCCATGGGCTCTGTGTAGCAAGGAACATTAAAATCCTTACTTTTTTTTTCCTCTTGATCTTAACAAAATAAGCAGCTTCCTGTAAGAACTCATCAAAGAACAAAAACATAGCCAATTGCAACTTCAACTCCCAGAAACTGCACCTAGTATAGGGGATTTAAGACACAGATCCCAGTAACTACTGCAAGCAAGAGCAAAATCAGAGAACCACAGGGTCTCAAGTTTCTCCTGGGGATGGGGACAGCAGTGTGGCCTACTTAAAGGTGCTTCTACAAAAGACATTACTTAAATGTACGAGTGAGGGGCAGAGTGAGAGGTGGCAGCAATGCCAGGAACTAATCAGCACATGGAATCTCTCTGGAAGAGCTCCATGCCAAGCCAGAAGAGTATTGCAGCACCAGGAGCTGCCATTCCACAAGGGAGTTTCCCAGCATCTGGTTGCCCAGTTTCAAAGTGTGAATTAAGTTCAGGAATCCAAGTCTAAGGAAGGGGTTAAACATACTTCCCTCTGCTTAAGGCAGAATAGCACATCTTCTCCACAGAGTCTCTTAGTTAAACACTAATCCTACTTATTTCACCCCAAAAGACATTCCTTGGCCAACCCAAGAATAGTCTGTCTTCAGTCTGTACACCTTATTAAAGCCTACTAATTGCTGTCACAAAATATAATCCTTCTCAGGTGTAAAAAGAGCTGATATATTTCGATTTTAAATCTAATAAAACTGGCATCACATAAGCATATTCACTGGATTAACTATCTTATGACACAGTCTTCTAATAATTACACCAAAACTAATTAGCCAAATTCTTTTCTTAACATAATACTTAAAACTGTGAATTCGTTTGATATTTGCAGCACTGTGGCCAACACAGATTTATCCTCCAGACACTCTCAGTCTCCAAATATAGACTCGAGATAGCTCATCTAGGCAGGGAACACACATGTGTGTGGGAGGGAGTCTGAAAGTATTCCAAAGAATGGAGTTTATGCCACTTTCTAAACCACTGGGGGATAGGGAAAGACCACAAAGAGGCCTGTAATGAAAAGCCCAAGGGAAGTGCAAGCACACCATTAGAATCTCACAAAGCCAAACCCAAATGAAAAGGTAAAGAAGGAGAGAAGGAAAACAAGTTACAGATGTCTGTCAAGGGGAAGGAAAATAAATTTTAAAAAGTGCAAGAAGAAAGCAATGAGGAAACATCTTTATTGCATGACAAGATTCAATCAGTGTGCAAGCCACGAAAAATCAAGTACACACAAGCAGTAAGATGAACTACTTCAAGTCAAAGTTTGTAGATAAAGTATTAACAATTTAACACACCACCATTCATTATTCAAAACATCCACACTCGCATGAAAGTTCTTGAAATCTAGCTTGTTTCTCAGGTTTGATGTTAATGAGAGGAATGGTTTTCCCTGCATTAAGGCTTGCCAGTATCCTGCCTATGCGACAGCCACAGTGCCTCTGTCGTTTTCCTATCAAGGTGCTACATCACTCAGTGCTTAAAAAAAAATTAAAACCTCACCCTTGTAAAAAGCAGATCTGTAGCTCACATTATCACATTGTAGACAGCTAGGTGCTACATTAAAGGATAAACTACAAAAACATGAGGATCCTGAGGATCTAAGGTGAATTGAAATGAAAAAAGGTGAGGTACATTTTGCAAAACTTCTACTAAAAAAAAAAAAGAAAGAAACAGTGACCCAGTTCTGTTGAATTTATAATAAGAAATCTATCTGTCATGTCTGTTTATTATCTAGAATGCCATATATACCATTAACCAAGAGGCACTACATCATTTAGTCTTCTCTGTTCACTACTATACTGTAATTGAAGATCTCCAGGATATGCTTATCAAAAATCTCACACAACCATGTTGTCTACATCTTTCAAAAGTTCATGCTTAATCTTTGGACATGAAAGGACAAGGACACCATCAGAACAGAAATTTTTTTTAAACCCCAGTTTTAGTTACCAAACGCACTATTTTACCCCTCCCACTTTCTCCTTAGTTTTGAGAAAGCCAATTTTTATTTTATTTAATCACTTTTTGCCCATTAGATTTCTGACCCCTTACCAGGAATATGGGAAGGCTTGCCTAGATTTTATTCCTGTGCTTCTAAGTATCTTCATTGCAGTTTGATGCCACAGTTTCTAACATATCCTCAATTTATACAAGAAAAACCCCTTGTACTACCAGGTTTGTTTTCTCAACATTTTGTTTATTCATACATTCTTAATTCTGATCTGATATTTTCAAGATTAATTATGTATAAATGTTATAGAAAAAGTCTTGCAAATAGACTAACATACAGCAGCTTGCCCCACGTGAAGTGCCTGTTCCCTGACAGTGACTCCAGGCAATGCACCTAAATGGCAGCTGGGGCAGCTCTGCCCCCACCCAGCCCAGGGCAGGCAGCTTCCTCCCTGACAGAGATGAGGACAGCAGCGCTGCCATCCTCAGGTGAAGCCATTCTTGCCCCTGTCATGATTAAGGAAACCCAGCTGCACACTTCAGGGAACACCCTGCATATCCATCAGTCAGGAATCAGGAGCTGAGGCTTCCCAGCACAACAGTAAGTGCTCACTTGGTACCTGTTTAGTCACGGAAAAAAATCTCAGCCTCTTTCCACAAGGTGTTTAAGTCTCGAGTAAATACCACTACCATGACTTTCAAATTATGTAAAACTCAACAGCTGAGATATTTAGTCAGCCCTGTACAAAGCCATGTAGCAGCCACACAAGCCCCTCATCAGCTGTTATGCCTGTTTAGCTCTTTTAAGCAGCAGCCCATTCACTGCTCACCCATCTGTAAAACACACTAAAATATCCTAACATAACAACTTTAAAAAGCCTCTCAAAAGAAAAGCAAATATTGCATAAATAGCCGCTGTCATACACATTAATTAGTTAACCAGATGTTTTTATTTTATTTCTAAATTCAGTTTGTGACTATGTTCATATTGAACCTTTTTATAAGGCTTGAATATGGCAAATTATTACAGGCAAAACTAGGCCTTTTTTTTTTTTTTTAAATAACAGAATTTATGTAGCCTTTTTATTTCCCTCCATACAACCCCTGATCTTCTCATATGGACACTTTGTAACTGTAAAACACATTAATTTGGACTGAATAATCATGTATCAAGACACAAGAAGTGGGAATTTGATTGCTACTATTTTTCTTTTGGCCCATGCATCTTTCTAAAAGGCCCTGGTTATCTTGGTATGACTTAGAATGGAAAAATGTGTTAGCTGATGGTCATAGAAACAAATCAAGAATCAAAATATTATTCTTCCTCATAAATAAGCATGATTTTATGGTGTTAACAATAATTGAATGAGAATTTTCTAAGTAAGAGCTCTCTTATCCAGAATGGAAATTAAATTATATTATATGATGCTGGCATTTACACAGTCCAACAATACCCTAAACTTAATTAATGTCCTTCCTGTCCAGCAAGAACAAACAAAACTGCTTTGCAAAACAACGAAGGAAAACTGAAGGTAAAAACTTTAGTCAGCAACTATTTGAAATCAGCACTGCAAATTCAGCAGATATAGTCAAGGTAGGAACAGTAATAAAAATCCACAGATGAAAAGAATAAAGCACCTAAAGTATCCATTCCTAAAGGACACTGCAGTGCTCAAATTACAGAGGCAAGAGTTTATGGAAACGTTCCAGGACACCTTAGGAGTACTAAGACAGACTTAACTACTGTCAGATGGTTTTACATGGTATCTATTTGTATTTCTCTTTTGTTGTTTGTCTAACTTTGGTTTTGGTTGTGGGGTTTGTTTGGATTTTTTTTAATGGTACTTAAGCTAGGTCCATCTGGAATTGCATTGAATCTGATTAAAATTGCATCTTTAAAACTTATTGCATTCAAGTTAAAGCCTGAGGGGGAAAAAAGCAAAACTGTACCTTTCTGGCCAAGATGAACAAAGCCAGGAATCTCTTCCCCTAACAGACACAAGCTATCTAGATTGATAAAGCAGTGTTTTAAGAACACCAAAGGAAAAAACAAACAAACAAAAAAACCAAACACCTTTTCGGGTCTTAATAGAAAGCATTAACTGACTTATTGGTATTTACCCTATAGAATGCATTTTAATTGCAAAATCCTGACTCTCAAAAAAGGCCTGAAAACACAAAACCCTCCTCAAATATCACAAGTACATTTTTCTCTGGAAATCTACCATGTGTACATGGCCAGAGCAGTACCTCTGACACAGAATCAGTTGGCTGCCCATTTTAGGTATTTGTGTGACTCTTCTCAAAAACAAATCGAAAAATCCACTGTTTTCTCCTCTCTAGTCAGTGCTGAAGAAGTCTTTTCACATGCAAACAGATGTACCACTAAGGAAAATAATAGCTTGCCTGGTGTCACACAGAGGTTACATCTCTCCTGCTTTCCCACACAATTCCCCAAAGCTGCTGTAGTGATGGACTGGCTCCAGTTTTGGCAGCCTGCCTTGGCCCAAAGCTGGAAGGTGTAAGGGGATATCTTTGAGGTGGCTCACATGCATTTAAGAAACACACCAGATAGGGCACTCTTGCAGTCTGTCACCGACTGCGTCTTTGAGGAGACACTTCCAGCAGTCCAGCACTTCATCTTCCATTGGCCCAAATACATCACCTCAAGTGTCCTCTAATGCATTTATTGAACCATACTCTCCACCAGCATCTGCAATGAACTGTAAAACATGCACTGCCAAGCTGATACCAGTGACCCAAAACTGGCTGAAAAAAGGACTAGAGTTTCTGACATTGTTTGAATGAAATCCAAATCACGGCTGCCTGCCTGATGCTGGTGACACGTTCATCTTGCCTTTAAGTGTCATGATGAGTAATGAAGCTTATGCATATCCATATTTTGCTAAACTACTGGTAAAAGTGCATTTTTCTCCAATACTCAGCCAGTAGAACAGGTCTAAAAATTATTCTTATTCAAGCCCAGCTAACTTGAGGAGCTATTTTATAAATGACAGCAAAGAAAATTTTTAAAAATCACTTTATTTTCCCAACAGGCTCTTTAAAGAAATATTTTGATAAATCAGTGAAAATCAATTAACTCTATACCTGCCAAACTGACAGAAGATATCAGACATCATATGTGGTCATATATATGAGTGTCACATAAGTATGTTCCATGAGTTACAATCAGATCTAGAGTAAAAAGACAAAGCCAACAGTTCCAATGTGCCATTAAATATCTATCAAAAGTTTAGTCTGAGGCAAAATGAATCCTCCCTGTCATGTCAGAAGACATGCAAATCACTGATAGTTCTCAGAAGAGCCATTTCAACACTTAGTATGTGAAGAAATCAGCTTTAAACCTACCACACTGTGATGCTGTCAGTCATAAAAACTGTAATTCAGCTGTATAATAATTTTGAAATAATCTTATTTGAAAAGAACTGGTCATTAAATAGAGGAAAAATGACAGATCTGCATCTGGCACATGCCAAAGCTGGTTTGGTGCCTTTTTTTTTTTTTTTCAGTCTGGTTGACAGGAAGCAAATTAATTATGGGGGAAAAACCCTAAAACATAAAATGAAAAAATACTAATGATAATGAAACATGTCTCCAGTGCATTTTTTATCTTTGGTCAAGACAATTGGATGTGGGCAAGTTGAATAAAGGAAGCAAATTCCTACTTTCCTGATTAACACAGGTGACTGACATCTTGCCTGACATGAAAGAGTAATTTGTATCTGAAGTGTCACTCACAATGATGCTCTGACTTACTAGAGAGATGTGGACGTATGGACACCACATCAGAGACCACTGAGAGGTGACTCTGGCTTCACCTAAATTTCACCCATGTATTCAAAGGAAAATAAACCAGGAAGAAAATCTTCAGAATAACAAAGAAAAACCCCAAACATTTCACCAAAAGGTATCTTCCTGTACCTGTAAAGAGCATCTGGAAAAACCAGTCCCAACAAACCGCAACCGCCAGCTCTCCCTGACGCCTCCAGCAGAGCATTAACGCCAAGAGCCGCTGCCCCCGGGGTGCAACCGCAGGGCCAGCACAGCAAAGTGAGCTGCAGGGGGCTGAACAGGAGAGTCAGCTCAAGCCCACCAGCTCTGCACAACGCTTTGGGCTTCAGCAGGCACCACAGCTGCTTCCTCTTGAGCGCGACGCTGCCCTGGTGCCTGGAAAGGCAGGCTCGGCCTCCCACTCAGCAGGTCACAGGAATCATCCAGCATCATACACTTGCACTCCTGAGGAGTATCAAATCATGCTAGCCCAGAGGACACTCACAGTGCTGTCCTAGGATTAGCCACAGAACCCAATACATCTAATGTAACCTGACAGGATAATAAGTATCTTCTTCATATACTGCTCTGAGGGTGGAGAAGCAATTAAAAATAAATGGTGTCACTGGAACAGGTGCTTGCTAGGATCTGATGCAAAGTCAGCTCTGGCTGAACGAACAAGTCACCCTGAAATGGAGCATGAATTCAGACAGACTCTGCTACAATTTTTAGCTATTTTTAATGCCTTTCCCACAAGAAAAAGGAAGAACGATTTATCAGGGAGTTTTATTAAGCTGGGTGGCTATTCTCACCAGGCAGATTAGAAACCTCTCTGAAATGTCATAAATCGGTTTTCAAGATCATGAGAATGACCAGTAATTTTAGATTTAATAACTCTGTTTAGTATAGCCTTACAATCTGGTATAGAAAATTACCTCAGAAATCTTTTGAGTTCTGCTCAGATGAAGTAATTTCAGTCTTCTGAACATATTAAGGTGAAAAGAAAAAAGAACAAATTAAGTTGAGAAGGGGGAAAAAAAAAAAAAAAAGAGAAAAGAAAAAGATTTAATCACAGAGAAGCTCCAGCAAACTACACAGGAGATAGGATACTCTAACACATGAATTGCTCCTTTATCCCACCTGCATTACCTGGGAACTTTAAAGTAATTGGAATTTGATTTCTATTAGGTTGGGACATTTTCTCTGGTATCAATTCACAACTTTTAAGTCATAAAAGGAGAAATAAACACATACTTTAAAAAGTAACTTCCAACAACACAAAACATGTTAATTTCTGTCTTACATCTTAAACAATATGCATCATCGCAGGGAAAGCTGCCTTAAGGAGACTCTAAAGCCCTCTGTCCTAAACTACACAGAAAATAATTAGATTTAATGGAACAAAGAGTAGGAAAAAGAATAGTTTTGTGAGTTTGAATAAAATTAGTGGAAGCCCAGACCTATCTGATACAATGTAATTAACAATGAATTATCTAGTGGGAGTAATGCAGACAGAAAAATATCTAAACAGATCCTGAGTTTTGTCACTCATGTTTTAATTGTGAAGACACTCTCTATAGCTGAAAGTAAATGCAAAAAAAAAAAAATTATCCTTTGTTTTTTGTATTTTGTGCTGAAGCACAGTAAAAAAATTGTACTCTGTACAGGTACTGAGTAACTGTACCAGTACAGGTACTGTACTGTTAATACACTATCTTTTCCATTGAAATGCATTTTGAAAAAATGAAAAATAGAAAGTAGGATAGGTAGAACTTCTTGTGCAAGTTGAATTAGTGATTTCCCTCCCTGGCTTCAGATGTTGAATAGATTTGCAGGAGGTACACCAGGCCTTTGCAGTGCCCAGACAAAAAACTTCAATTGAAAGAGTATTTTTTCTTTGGATGCAAAATGAAAAATGACTACAAATAGAGATCATCTGAAATATTAGGAGGTTTTATAGCTCATTCTCTGTATCACCCAAAACCAAGAAGAAAACAGTCACCCTAGAAATGTTAAGGTTGGAAAAGATCTTAAAATCACCAAGTCCAACCATTAACCCAGCACCAACTAAACCACATCCCTGAGCCCCATATCTGTATCTCTTTTAGACACCTCCAGGGATGATGATTCTACCACTTTCCCAAGCAACTTGTCTCAATGCTTCATAACCCTTTCGGTGAAGAAATAGATTTTAATATCCCACCTGAACCTCCCCTGACACAACCTGAAGCCATTTCCTCCACTGCTTGACATGTGGAGAAGAGACTGACCCTCACCTGGCTACAGCCTGTTTCAGGTGGTTGAAGAGGGCAATAAGGTCAGCCCTGAGCCTCCTGGTCTCTAGACTATGCAACCCCAGCTCTCTCAGCCACTCCTCACAAGACTCCAGACCCTTTATCAGCTCTGTTACCCTTCTCTGGACATGCTCCAGCACCTCAATGTCCTTCTTGCATTGAGAAGCCCAGAACTGAGCACTGGATTAACGGTGAGGCCTCACCAGTGCCGAGCACAGGGGGACAATCCCTGTCCTGGTCCTGCTGGCCACACTATTGCTGGTACAGGCCAGGATGCCATCGGCCTCCTTGGCCCCCTAGGCAGACCCTGGCTCATGTTCAGTCGCTGTCAATCAGCACTCCCAGGTCCTTTTCCTGTGGGCAGCTCTGCAGCCACTCTGCCCCAGCCTGCAGTGCTGCAAGGGGGTGTTGTGACACAAGGGCAGGACCCAGCCTTCTGCCTGAGTGAACTTCATACCTTTGGCCTTGGCCCCTCGATTCAGCCTCTCCAGATTCCTCTGCAGAGCCTTCTTACCCTCCAGAAGATCAGCACGCCTGCTCAAGTTGGTGCTGTCTGCAAACTGACTGAGGGTAGACTTGATCCTCTAATCCATCATGTTGACAGAAAGCATTTTTATGCCAAGTAGAGTAGTTGCTTTGTAAATAGAAATCTTCAGTTGCTCTTTAACAGGCTTGTTTTCAAAATCTGAGCATCTTGTTCTGTTTAGACATTTAACTATTATGCTTGTCATAGTTTGTTTATTAAATAGAAACCAGTCAATATAAACCTTGCTATGTTCAGAACCCACGCAGCACAGAGAAAATCTCCTCCACAATAAGCCAGGGGCAAAGCACTTCCAAGGTAAATGCATGTAAGTACGTGCTGCAGTATGCTTTTTGTATGCTTTTTAATAGTGCTGCAAAACCCTACTTAGTGAAATAGCAGAGTAGTTAAAAGAAAGATTTATAAAGCAACAGAAAAAAATCAATTGTGGGCCCTCTTTAACAACCAGAGAATAACCATCTAATGAAACAGAAAGCAATGCATGCAACACACAGTAATTGTTCAATATAAGTAATTATTGTATACAATTAGATTTAATCTCTAAAATTCAGTGTTGCAGGGTACCGCTGAATTCTAAAGCTTTGCATGTCAGCAGGAAGATTCAGCTCCTCTCCAGGATACCAACGCTTATCCAAAACAATCCAAACAATATCTAAATAAATTACAAACACTGCTCAGGTATCATCACCTACTTGTTATAGGGCAGCATTGGTCAAAGCCTCCCTAAAATCAAGAAGTGAACTAAATAGGCTTTGCCACTCCTGTCATAAACAACAGGAAATTCTTCCAATGCAAATCCAAACACAAAAGAGCAAGTGCCTTCATTATATATGACTCCAAGGAGAAGAGAAATGATCAAAACAGCATCACTGGAACAGAATGCAAGACAGAATCTGCCTTGAAAACACACACAAACAGAAAGCAAGAAAATCCTTCCAATTATCATCAGAGAAAGGCAATATTGAAAAAAAAAATATCATGACAACATGATATTTTAGTTTTAGCTTGGTAAGTATGGAAAGCAGCTACCATTGCTTCCCTTTCCACCTTGCTCTCTAGTCCCTCTCGAGAGATAGGGCCAAACCCACAGCCAGAGGTAGGAGCTATGCTAGCTGCCACCACAGCTTCAACAGATACTGGAAAAGCCAGTGAGACAAGGGTAACTAAGGGCATGTGCAAACCCTGTAGAATCCCTAGTGTTACTATCAGCACCAGCAAGCAGGAGGAGAGGCTCAAGTTGAGCCTTGAACAGCTCAAGTTACCGTTAATAAATCAAAACAACCTTGGTTCGAATAGTTTGGATAGCAGAGACAATCTCTTAATAGTTGTAATTTCTTCTGTTTCCCAAATTGCCATTTTTAGAGTTTATCAGTCAATTCCAACGAAGTCAAGTAAGTCTTAACTGACGTTACATCAGAGGCTAGCCAAGATTTATTCACAATAGATCAGCCATTAAAATGTACTATTTTCAAATTACAATAATCTAATTTTATAGATTCAGTGTCTAATGGACCCACAGCAAGACAGGCAAAATTCCCAGACTGCTAAGCACATCCTCTTAACCAGTCTCATCCATCAGGGCTGCTGAACAACATTACTGTGGATGTCTCAAGAGAATTATTTCCATCACATACCGAGCACAAACTGCAAAGCCTCAACTTTTCACAGTCACTGCTACTTTTTTTGTTCCTTTAATTTCAATCAGTTGATGTTCCTTTTAATAGGGTAGGTAGCATCAATCCCTCCAGGAGAAGATATGCAAAAAAGCCTGATTTCCCACTCTCTGACTTATTTTTGTTACAAAGCCCTCAAGAGAAATAAATACATCAACAAAGAGTAAGGTCATTTTGGGAACATACGCAGTAAGTATTCCCCATGTAATAAGAGCCTCACAATGAATCACAACAAGCAGATCAGAAAAGCTGCATTTGTGTTCCTGAACAATCCAATCACAACAGAGATGTAAGCTTTACTGGAAAACACCACTTACAAAAGCTCTAGATTCTAAAAAGTCTTCCTCTTACGTTCTCTTTCTCTCTCTTAAAAATCCTATTTTTTGACACAAGCTCCAAAACTTTCTAGCCAGAGAACTTTCTAGACAGTTCTATTTCAGGTGTATTTTCCTTTAAAACAAAAAACATGGAAATTAAATTTTCCAAAGAAAACAGCCATTAAAATCTATCAGCAAAGTTCTTCTCAAAGATGCTGTGGATTCTCAAATCCACACCATCCTTTTCCATCAACATTCTTCACAAATTCAATCAGTTAAAACCAAAAAAATAATTATAGGCTCATACATATAAACTTATATTAGACAAACATTTCATTAAAAAAAAAATTATCTATTACCATTCTGTCTCAGCACATCCTGCAAATATAAGCACCTCTTCCTGAACATCAGGGAAAGTACTCACACAGCAGAAATGTAAGAATTCAGTAACTCTTGTCTTACTTATAAAAACTGCTTAGCCCAAGTACTAAATATATGCCATTAGCAGTAATTGATTTGTGACACTTCAGTTAACTCTGTGATGTATTTAACATATAAAGGACCCCAGTTTCATCGTGTAGAGAAGGACCCAATGTTAGCAGGTAGCAGCTGCCAACACTTGGATACTGTTATTAGAAATGGTTTAGGCAGTTTATACACACAGCATTGATGTGCCTTCTGGTTCAGGCATTAGTAGCTAGATCACACACTTCAATCACTCTGTGAAAGGCACCTTAAAATAGTGCTGGGGTCTGGGCTCTCTTTTATCCCTGCAGAGCAAATGCAGAGCAGTTTAATTGACTCTTATGTTTAAAGTCAAGGTGCTGAATTTAGTCTCAGGCTCCTCTAACACAATCCAGGAGGGGACTGACATATGTGAACCAACAGAACACTGAGCAAAGGTAAGTATTCCTTGGAAAGGCAGTTCGCTGTAACCCATACAAAGAGACAGAAGAAATCAATCTCTCACACGGAAAAAAATAATATCCCTGTTTTTCTTAGTACTGTGTATCGCTTCTACTCTGATTTTTTCCGCCTTTGAAGAATAAAAAAATGAAGAAGGCGAAATCCTTCCTTGGCTAGGCCTACACAGCTACCCGGAACAAAATTGGAACCATTAGTTGATAAAACTAAGAGGAAACATGGTGCAGTAGTTTCTGAGTGTGTTGAAGTCTGGGTGTGCAGCACACTGAAGCCAATGAGCAGAAAGACTTTCCCCTCATCTGACCTAGTTCTGTCAAAGATTCACACATGGAGACAGTGGGTGTAGAGGTGACACATGCAGTTTCTTCAAAAACTTTGGAAGGCAACACCTCACAGTGAAAGACACTTAAGACTTTGATGGGGAAAGGAAAGCTGGCTGAACTCTAGAAAACTCAGTGAAGATATCAAAAACCTGCCCAGACCTGGAGGAGTACAATGAAGGGAAAAAAAAACAAACCTAAAAACAATTATGGGAAAAAGTGCCAGATAGACAGTTGGTTTCAGGACAAAGCTACCTGATGCTGCAAGTATATTCCATTTGGAAAGAGGTACAGATCTAAAGAATCCTCATGGTCTGTTTTTATGTTTCCTACGCAGCATGCAAACAATATTAAAAAAATCCATTATAATTGAAAAAATATCACAAAATTTTCTGGATTCTGAATTAGTGCTGTCTGCAGTGTGACAGGTGCAGCACAAAAAGGCACTGTCCCAAAAGAGTCTTCACACAAAATGAACAAAGAATAGCAGAAATAAGGATCAAAGGCTCAAAGAAACATTAATTTTTCATTAAATGATTCTAAAATGCAAATGTCAAGCAGCTCCTACCCACTGTATACCCAGCCACTGGAAGGTAGGTTCTGCACAAAGAGTGGAACAGGCTGTCCAGAAAGGCTGTGGAGTCCATCCCTGGAGCTACACAGAGCATGACTGTGCACTTGCCTGAGCAACCTGATGTAGCTGACTGCTCTGGGCAGGGTCATGGCCTGGAGGATGCCCAGAGGCTCCTCCCACTCCAGCAATTCCATGATCAGATTAGAATGGACTTCTGTGAAGTTATTTAACAATGATGAGTTTTTTCATACAGTGGATCAGAGAGAGTGCTCTGGATAAAATTAAAAGTCTTGATAAAAACCCAAACAGAATACAACTGGGAATAAAAGCTACAAATGATTTTTAAATCAGCTTGGTGGACAGAAGAGGCCCTGGGACAATATGACCTAGGAAAAGCATTGGTCATCACTAATGAACAGATTAATGGAGGAAGCTGACAGTGAGGAGCACTAAAATGAGATTCACAGTCAGGAAATGAAAGGCCCAAAAAAATAATCACCTACTTAAAACTAACAGAACTTAAAGTTTTAAGGTATACCCAACCATCGCAGTTGTCTGAGGCAAATCTTAATTCAACACTGTCAACACCCATCTTTCTGACCATATCACTAATTCCCTTTACAGTTCATGGGTAAGCCACTGTGCCTATAACAGGAATGCATTGAACAGGAAATAGAAAAGCTCCCCCTACATAGAAGGGACAGCAATTTTAGGTCAAAAGGCATCAGTGACCTTTTTGGAGAAAAAAAAAAAGGAGCGGACTTGATGAGAAATAGACATGAAAGAATTGGGAACTATGTGATCCACCTCAGTACTCAATTACTGAAACTTAATGGGCTTTGGCTCAGGCTGACAAAATAATTGATCTAACACAAGGGTCTTGCTCAAAACACACCACCAAAAATAACTTCAAAAAGTGTGCTTTACTTTGTTAAACTAACCTCCGAAACCAGAAACTCAAATTGAGAAACCATTTCTTCCTCTGTTAGCTGCTCTTCCCAATAACACCACAGGACCATGGCAATTACTTCATGCCCTTATATAACACACATATGCTCCTTTCCACCCCAAAAGAGAAGTTTTGTTTGTTACCTCTTACCGACAGTTATTTTGACAGTTCTTTTCTGAGAGTCCATCCTCATCTTCTCCCATAATATCCACTGCCGAAAATATCAGTGCAACCAGAATTGCAAAGCAGCATACCAGTGCAAAGATCACAATGCATCTTTGCTGGGACTGAAAGAGATTAAGATTAAAAAAGTTTTAATGGCATGAGCACATTCTAGTCAACGTCTTGAGACTCTGAAACTTTTACATAAGATCTAAATTTCTTTGAAGACCTTACTGCAATGGCTGTCAACATGAAACACACCTCAAGATGAAAACACTCTCAAAACTGTCCTTCATGTATCACCTTGAGATGTATTTTAAATCTCCCAGACACTGTTTAATAATTCATGTCACAAATAATATTCATAATTTAAACTGCTTTCTGTTTGTACCACAAGGAAAGCATTATGCATTGAAATAATGACTCCTACATTAACTACGTATTTTCTGACTGCAGCTCACAGGTAAAGTACACATTTGGGATGGCACTTAAAAGTTTTGCTGTGTTTGGTTGAAAGAAAACATGTCATTGCAAGACGACTGAAGAGCAAAATCTTTTTTTTTTCTATTGCTACAAGAAGTACCTGACATTGTCACTATGACTGTCACAGCAACTCAGACACTTTGGGAAGTCCTTGCCCCACAGTATCTATAATATAATGAAAACAAATTTACAGATGATAAATGGCATTCAAGGAAACAATGGGATACTGTTGCTCAGGATGATAGGTACTGCCCTCCACATCTCAGATTAAATATTAAACCATGGCATAGCACTACCTTATGAAATCTTGCAGTAATAAATCAGGTGCATCTGGTAGCACCCTAGATAAATGTGAAACCTCCTAAAGACAGTCTCTTGACATGCAATTTACGTAGCTGCATAAACGTTATTTTATTCTGAAACCAAATGTTCAAACAAATACACTGTTCATTTTCCTACTGAAGTAAATTTAAACAAGACCACACCCCTACATAAAAACATCAATGTCTAGCTTCTGTTGGGATAATAATTTTCTTAATTTTCATTATTGCTCCATAATTAAAATGTCACATGGATGAAAAGGCTTCACAAAGGAATGGGAAAATGGGAAAGCATGAAAAATGTAAGGGAAAGGAAACAACATCAACCAATTTCACACTATTTCCACTGTTCCTGATATTTTGTTTAAGAGGCAATAAGTTTCAGAGTAATAAGAGCATTTTCCCATACACCTAAAGAAAAGGTCTAATTTTTTTTTTAATAAAAAAAAATTCAATACTTCCCAGCTAGTGCACTTCTCAGGAGAAACATGCTCATATTTCATTTCAGAATAAATCAGATATAAAGATTTTATTTCAGTCTGAAAATACAAAACACAGCAAACAACTTCTTCACACAAACAGGAAAAACTCATCTGAAATTTAATGCCAAATGTAGCCTCTAACAGTAACGCCAAATGTAGCCTCTAACAGTAACACCAAATGTGTGGTTCAGGTTATAAGCATATTTTAAATATAATGCATATTAGACACTTTTATACATTTCAAATATATGTTTAAATCTGCATTTCAATTATATTACCTAAAATCTTACCAGAATGCAGCATAAGAAAATGTTCATCAGCCATAACAAAGCCAACTCATGAAAGAAATAAATTTGGAAAGTTTTTTTTTCCTGCTGCTAGGTAGAACCATTGCAACATTTGAAGAGTTGTAAATTACTGCACCTGGGTGTCCAGAACTAAGGCTGCACAGTGGGACTTAGGAGAAAATTGTTAAACACCCTCATTGCCTCATACTACGGGCAAGAAAATCTAAGAAGTGCCGAAGAAAAGCAGGGAATCAGGTCTGGGACACTGCTGTATGCCATTTCTTCATCAGGACACTTCAGACTGCTATTAAGCCGACCATTGCCTCGTGCAGTTTTTTGCAGTACTGCAGGCGGATTCACAGAAACTCTTGGATGCAGGTTCCTCCACGCACTGAATGTATCACCATGGCAGCAGACAGCAAAGCTACTCCCATAACCAGCAAACCAAAAAGAGCCTGGGCTTGTTTTCTAGTCCCTAGGAGCAGGGGTTGTGACCCAGCAGGGCTCGCAACCATAGGGCTCTTTTTCCTCCCAAATCAGGCTAATGGCCGCCATTCTATACACTGGGACTAATTTTGAGTTACTCTGGATAAATTGGTAGCACAAGCATCCTAGCTGCCACATGGTGTGAAAGACTTCATGCTACTGCTCCAGGGAGTAACCCCCATCTTCTTGTTACGCTGCCATGCAAGCTGCACAACAGCTCCAGGGAGTAGTGGGATCACTGGACCAGCAGGGACCACATCAGCCTTCGAGGCTGGGCCAGTATTCATGGAGAGGTGGCCAAGGTGTTGTAAGTCATAACACACCTCTAGAAACCTCTCAGCCTGCTTAAAGCTTGAAGGCCAAATCAATATAAAATCTACAGCGCACCAACAATAACACGGTATCACAAGGAGAAGGGGGTGTGGGGGGAAAAAAGGCAGCTGCAACAGATGATTAAAGTTAAATACCAGGAAATCTTATGGCAGCAATTTCTAGGTGCTCATGTTAAACCAATATGGAAAGGGGAGGTCAAAATAATTCTGAATGGATCCTCCTAATCCAACATTTATTTCCATTCCACATAATTTTGGGGAACATATTCAAGGTTTCTTGACTTCTGCGTTGCAGCTGAAAATTGTATGAAGTTTAAATCCCTGCTCTTTCATGTATACAGCTTGTCAAGCTCTGCAGTTTGTGAGTACTGCTCACTGCAAGAAGCACAAGCTTAGAACCATTAGTAAGACCACTGCTGTTCTACCAGCACTAAAATAGAGACAGAACCACACAAACCTATTTTAGTGCTCTTATTTCACAGATCCTTTATATTATGCAGTTGCCTTTGACAAGTATAATGGGTTAATTATCTCACTTTTTCTTAAGTACCAGCTTAACAGTATGGTTACAAATAGCATAGAGAACCTTTTAAATCAACATTCAAAAATCCCCCTGTGACTACAGTAGTTTTCCTTTGAACTAAGGATAGCACAAATAGTAAATAAAATAAAACAAATATTCAAAGTTTGTGGTTCTCCTAACTCTACATTTTCAGCCACAGGTCTGAAGGGTCAAGTAAAGACCAGTAAAAAAAAAATTAAAGAGAGTAAGGAGGATTTTAAAAATCACTTTCACAGTTCATATTTCACAATTCATGTTGAACTTACTCCTGCTAAGTGGTGGGCTTTTAATTGCTTTCAAACCTATATATTACATTATAAATTAATGTTTGGAAATTGTTTACATAAAAGTTCATATTTATACTAGAAAAGAAAGAATAAAAAACAGCTACTTGCATCAAACAAGTCTTCTGAGCCTATCTTTTCACAATGGTAATAAGTCTTTATTTTCACGCACTTTGCCATAATGTTGACCATTTTCAAATAACCTTTTCCTGATTGAAAGAAATTAGGACAGACCATATCCCTGTTCTATTGTACCATCCACACATGCCTCTGTGTGTCTCTATGTGCAATTAATAGCAAGAATCATGAAAGAATCCAAAATCAAAGAGCTCACACCACTGACAGCCTAGAAGGGACCTGCTAGGCTGCTCTTCAGACCCTTGTGTCAGTGTGCTTGGGCAGACTGTTTGTTTGATGCTGTCTTGTTGCACATCCCTTTGGCAACTGGGATCCCTCTGAGCTCATAAGACCTATCCTGCTTCCTCCAATACATGCCTCAGCATTCAAGCTTTCAGTCTTCAACCTTTCATGACAGAATACAGGGTTGTGAGGGATCTCTAAAACTTAAGCAGTCCATCTGCCCATACACATAGTTAATTTGTACAAATATTAATTCCAAGAGATATTTATTTAGTCTGTCCTCAAAAATCTAGAGTTGAAAGAGATCTTGTAGTCTTTTCAGACAACCGCATCCTATATCTAAGCACCTGACTAATGCCTAACTTAAGTCTCTTCTGCTGCAACTATTCTTTTTTCCCTTCCTGTACTCATGGAAAACAGTGAAAAGAGCATTTCATTCTCCCCTTTACATATTTAAAGGCTGCTATAGATGCTAAGAGGCCTGGGCCAGACCCCCTACAAGTTTGACTGTACTGATGTGCAAGCCCAGGAATTCTGCTGCATGGGAGAAAGATTTGTTCAGGGCTTAAGGAAGATTGGGAAAGAAACTCCTGCAGGAACAAAGACTATCAAAAATACTATGAGAAAATGTGTTTCTTTCACCTGGCTCAACTAGCTTAAACAATGCCTAAGTTAAAATAAATCCACCAAAACACATTACTAAAACAAAGCATGGGAATTTTTTCATGCTGTTATGTCCCTAGGGAGAGAGTGAGAAGAAAAGCCAAAAGCTGCACAATGGTTATTCAGTACAGTACTATTCAGACTAAAGTTTAATCTGGGAAGCACCTGCTTGTTTATTATTAAGAAAAAGGATAGCTTATGTCAATTAAGCTTATCAGAGCCTGTGATACCCATGCAGAATTGAGAATAAGAGGAAGAAAAAGGCCTCCATCTTCACTGCACTCACATTGCTCAAAAGCTGTTAAGAACACTTCACTGGCTCCTGAAGCTTTCAGTTTCTTCACAAACAACAGGCATTTCTGTGAGACTGAGATTTCAATCAGGAATTTATTCTTCCTCCAATGCAGTACAAGAATGTCTTCTTCCAAAACAGGAGCCATGAAATTGCAATGCTGCGTCTACTGATAAAACTGATGATGTAACAACAAAACATGTCACAGCTTTGAACTTGTGCTTCATTTTTTATACCTATTTACAGACTGAAGAAGGCAATACTTACACACCACACTAATACAGAATTTATATCTGCTTGTCAGAACTGCTGAGGCTCTAAGAGGCAGGCTTTCACATCTTTGGTCATTTCATTAGTCTGCTCTTTCCTGGAACACACGTAAACCCAAATGTGACAACAAAAATCACTCATCTGCAACACCTGTAACTGCTCAAGAGCTCTTTAAGGGCTGTTAATGAGTCAGGTTCTATGGAGTGCCACAATACACCTGCCAAAGATAGCAAGGAACTGGACTTCAAGAATTAGCAATCATTCCTGGATTACCCTTGGTCATGTGTGTTTATTAGAGAAAAAATTTACTATAAATACTATTTCCCCTTAATCTGGAATCTGCATACACTAATAATCTTCACTGCAGCCTTGAATCTCCCAGCTAGTATGATTAATGCCAATCAACGCTTAAAATCCTCTTAAAAAGGAACAGGTTGCTAAGGTAAGTTAAATATTTTAAAATTGGCTGGTCCTAGTTAGTTTCATCCTTGGATATTTAAGGTGGTGGCTGAAACTAACAGAGAACCTTTAGGACTCACCTCTGAAAATTCACAAGCCTGAGTGAAGTATCAGAAACTTGGAAAAAGCAAAAGCGTTACCCATATTAAAGAGAAAATGGTGATCAGGCACTAGAGGTTGGGAAACAATAAGCTAGTTATTTTAGCTTCAGACTCTAGAAAATAGATATCTAAAAGGTAAAAAGCTTTGTCAGGCAAAAGTCACATTGATCAATTCTGATTTCTACCTTTCCTAGTCACAAGCCCTATTATTCTGCCGAAGAAGCTGAAAATAACATATACTCTTACCTTTAATAAAAACTTTCTTACAAACCACAGCAACTATGTCCAGATTATCATAGGAGAAGTGTAAAACTGGTTGAAAAATCAAGCTCATTGAAAAAATAGGACAACATTTTAGAATGGATTCTACATTTAGAATGGTTTCAGAGGATTCTGCTTTGTATCTGTTTTCACTTGTGTCTCCCTTAACAATCTAAATCCTGGCGTAGAAATGAAAAGTGCTTATTAAGTTTTCATTCTAAACCAAAGCAGTACAAACTGAAGACTAGATTAAAATTTAAAAATGTTCTTGACTCTTTAGGGAGTATATCAACAAAAATAAGTTAAATTTCAATAAAGGAAAAGAGCTACAAGCAGGTAGGACCAACGAGTTGCACACATACAGGAGCTCAGAAACCACTAGGAAAAAGAATAACAAAAATTATTAACAGGCTGGAACAGATGTGTTAGGAAGACAGACCAAAAAAGGGTGGGAGTCCATAGTTTGGAGAGAAAAGGAAACATGACCAAGGGGTCATACATAACTATACATGAACATCAGGTATAGTGAAGGTAGAATTATTCACGAAGTACTACAATTCCAGAAATGGTGGATGTTTATTGAAACTTCAGGAGTTAAGTTCCAAAAAGATAAAGTACTTTTTTATGAAGACAATATTAAGCATCTGGAATTTGTTGCCACAGGAGACCGTGAAACCAAACAGCAGCAGGAGGTTTAAAAAGAGATTAGACAAAACCTTCAAAAACACATCCTCACCAGATGCTAGAGAAAACAGGCTGGGATGTGCCCTCTACTAGAGATGATGGGAAACATGCCACTGCCCACTGGTAGGCACACAGTACAGGACTAGACACGCTGTGAGTCCGAGCTGCAGAATCTATTTTCCACATTCTTAAATAGTTGCATTTTTCCACAGAAGGAATCAAGAGTATAGCAGAGAACAACCTGATCATGTCACATCATGTCACATTGTGTTGACTTAGATTTCTACATCCTGCTATAATGCCTGAACTGCACGCAAGGCAAAAATAATCCTTAGCCTCTACTTCAAGTTGGCATGTTTTGTTTACCTTTCAAGACTGAATGCAGACGGTTTAAAGCAGAACCAACAGTAAATATTTAGTGCTTTAGTTACCCACTGAAACAAGAGAATCACCGACTAATTCTCCACACAACACATCCTCTAATGTGTTTTCCAAGCAAACAAGAAGACACACTGTCCAGCAGTCTCCCTGTCTGCCTAGTTTCTTTTGAATCTGTATTTGATTTGTATAGAAAGGTTAATATAATAATCTCAGAAATTTTAGAAGATACATATGCAGGTAGACTTGGCTGAGAAAGACACAAGTAAGTGCCTCTACCAAAGGAAAGACAGTCCAAAGATTTGCCTTCCCCCACATCCAGGGCTCAGCAGCAAGCAGCCTCATGGAACAGGGGTGGGAGGAATCCCTGCCCTGGAGGGGCTGTGGGCCCTGAGCACACACCCAGTGAAGCAGCTGCCTTGGCTTCACTGCTCTCTGAACAAACCTTTGATCCAACAGCTCAGGCACATAACACATAGACAGGCACATGGCTATAAATAGAAAACCAATAAACTACTTTGGAAGAAATCCAAGGCTTTAGAGGTTACTTATCTGGACCTCCTCCACACAGGGTTCTATACTGCAGAAAGATATTAACATTCAGAACATGAAGTCTGTAAGAAAAAAAGGTTTCCAGCACATAACCAACTAACCTCTGATGCAATTTGTCGACCAAAACTGGCATAAGAGAAGGGGTGAAAAGCCTGAATACATTTAAGTGTTCATGTGCCATTTCCCCAAAATTGGGCCCTGACTTCTCATCATGATATATTGACTCAGTCTTCAGCATAATGTAAGGCAGTATTATAATTTGGCAACATCAAAAAAAAGCCATTGTCTACCCTAAAAATAGCACTCTACTCAAATCTAATGTCTCCTGCAAAGTAAAAACAAGAAAGAAATAAGATATAGAAAAATCTGAACCCGGCCTGAACAGCCAATTCAGAAGACAATTAATACTTCATTAGTATGAAAAAACAGGGCAAGTAAGATTTCTATATTCCAATATCTCTTTGTGCATCTTTAAACCTGGACCCTCTAAGTAAGGACTCCTACTACAGCTAGCATTACAGCCATTATTTCACCAGGACAAAACCAAACAAAAAAAGCACCAAAAAATTGTGTTACACATACAGTACCTAATGTTATATATTACGTCTTTTATGTGCACATAAGAGACCTTCTATGTACTACTTTATTTCACAAATATAATTAAAAACTTAACTCTTGAGAAAACAGGTGAAACCCAGCAACTAATAACTGAGCAAACAAAAATTTGGTCAATCATTTCCCAATCAAGAGCTGGATCCCATAAGGCAGTATTTTGAAAAAGAATGAAATTAATAACTACATGAAAATGCAAACCATTAATATATTGCATTTAAAATCAATTATAATCATCAGAGGACAGCTGGCTGGGGGGTATATAGCAGATGATAAAAAGACTGGCCTAGAGTCTAGAAGCCCTATTTCTAGCAGAAAATGCTCTTTCAAATTTTACACCCTTTATGTATCTTTCTGGCATCTACAGCATACAAACCAAGCAGTTAGAAAGCCCTACTCTGAGTTGTGGGCCTACTTTTCTAAACACCTAGTTTAATTTTGATGTTGACAGTCTTAACTCCTCCTGAAAAACTAGACAGAAATATCAGAATCTCTAAAAATCAGAATCTTCCATGGACACAAGGAGTTCCTGTAACTTGCCATATTGCATCTGTCTCTAGCCAACAATTCTCTTGTTTTCAAAATCAACAGGCAAAAAAAAATAGTCTACGGTAATGCTCTCTTTTTCACAGTTGGCTTGCATTCATCAAAATCACATTTTTCTACTAACCCTGACTCAAGAATTTCTTAAATCTCTTCTGGAATGAACTGTTTATTGTAGATGTTCAACTTTTAATCTAAAGATTAATTATATTTTTACAAAAGTTAAATGGAACATTTTAAGTTAAAAAGAAGGGGAAAACTATAATTTTTTCTTAGTTGCTGGTTAAACATGCTCAAAACCTTTTCTCTGAGATATTTCAGACTGATTTTAAATGTCTCACCTGGAAAGGGAGGACATCCCACATTTGAAGTACTTGAAGTCATGCTTTTATTTCAGGTTTTATTTCAGCTTTTCTTTTTATCTGGTCACTTTTGAATACAAAAGTGGGCTAGAGCACAGAAGTGTCCATTGGCTACAAGGACTCCAGAGTGATTTCATCCCAGTTCCTCTGGATCAGTATAACACATGTTGCTCTGGCACCATAATTCTGCACCAAACTAGGTAAGACTGCAATAACTAAGACAGCTTTAGCTTTTCAGCTAGGGCTCCTAAAGGAGCAATATATTATCCGCTATAAATGTTCTAAATTTTCACTATAACCCTGCCATGCTATTAAGGCACATTATATTTTAACAGGCTGAATACAGGACAGGAAGCATTTGGGAACAGAGGACAGGACAGGGTGTGCTCTGGCAAACTATGGTATTTACAATTGCAACATCAAAGAGTTTCAGACTCCCTGACGAAGGAGATCAGCAAAATGTTGGGCAGCTATTTTCTGAGCACAGGATAAATAAATTTTTATGTGCTAAGGACCTTTTTAAAAGAAAATACAGTAAACCTAACAATATCAGTGGAAGCATGTCTGTGACAGATCATGCCATATCACTGAGGCATCGAAAAAGCCCCAAAACATCTCTGTGTGTCTTACCCACGTGTGCCATTTTCCTGAAATCAGCGAGCATTTGTAATGCAGATTCTTGTTCCAGAACAGTTACTAATGTGTGTGTGTGTGTGTGTCTGTGTATATATCTACATTCTTAAATATGTATCTTTATACATACAAACGGACATGTAATAATGACCATTAATATCCAACAAAAATCTGTCTCTAAACCACAAAGACAAATTAGAAGTAGGCAGTGCAAAGTAGCAGCATGAAGGCAGCCCAGACTCTATACAGATGAATACACTGATTTACACTAATTTACAATGCATCTACATTACAGTACAATACTCTAATTTACAAATGGCAATGCCTCTGTTATGTTTTAAATTAACTATAATTTACTTTTGTATGATTAGTAACTGTAGAAAAAAATTCTAGTAATGTACTCAGTTAAGTAATGGACAATGCTGACAACACAGCTCCAACTACAAGTCACTTTCTTTCATGGAAGTGTTTTATATAATAGTGCTGCTAATAAAGCTTTAAGAGAAACTAAGAGGAATTTTAAAGTAATGAAGAAATTTTATTCACAGTGTTTGCATACGTCCTATTTGGCACATTAAATGATCATATGTACAGTCTGCTCAAGCTTCATGTTCACAGCTTTTGTTTTACTAAGATACTTTCAAAATGAGACAAGACCAAAAAAACACAGACTAAAAATAAAAAGTTGTGGCTACTGCTCCATAGACTCCATCAGGGAGGCTGTTAGACAAAAATTTGAGCTCAAGTGCAGTTCTGTAGAATTACAAATTCATCACTCTACCTGGAGCATGTGTCTCCTCATCCAAATTAACAAGGCAAAATACATTGCATTAAAGCCTTTCAATGAGATTTTAGCATTTAATCCCGAGACTGGAACAGGCTAAGAATGCATCTAACAATGCATCTAACAAACCAGGTTCCATTATCACATTAAGTTCCTATAAAGCAATACTTCTATAATCAAAGTCAGGTTGTGCAACTGAACCTGGATGTACTAATGAATTTCGATACATAAATCACAAATTAGCAGTTTCTCTTTCATAAAGTGTAAACAGCAAATTGAGAATATTTCAAATTAATATTTTCTAAAGTTTGCTTTCACTCATTCTGACAAGATTCACTTAAAGAAAAAGTTCTATTAACTCTGTTATAAATTAACACAAGTTCAGGAAAAGAAATTATCTCAAAAAGGAAGCATTTAATTTTAGCTCATTCTGAATTTTTAACTACACTGCAAGTACATGTTGAACTAATAGATTTGCCATCTGGCCAAGAAGTTAATTCCATTGTCACAGAGAGCACAACCAATGTGACATTCACAATAGGAATTATATTCTACTGTAAAGAGAGATAAAGGAAAACAGAGGCTTATGATCTGCAGCTAATCAGAGATATAAAGGTAAACTAGTTAATTATAGTGATTAAGTGTATCCGATCTATGCTTTCTTTCCTGTGAAAGACTCAAAAGGTAATTTAGGTACCATGGTTTTTATCCTACATAAATCTGTATTTGAATTAAATGACAGTGTTCATACTTTAAGTATGAACTTATTTTAAGTAACTCCACTTTACTGAAAATTCCTTTACTGGCTGAGTAATATATAATATTATGATTAAAGATGGGACTCCCATATTGATTTCAGCTTCCCTGAATTGCAAGAAATGAACAAATATTTGAATGTTTACAAATACAATAAATTTATAAGCACACACAAATATATACCAAGCAAGCAAACAAAAAAGAGCACCAAGAGAAATAAAGACAAGAAACAAACAGCAGCAGGCATTAAAGACCTCCATCTTCTACTTCTCTCTACAATAGTCTCTTTCTGTGTGAGATCTGTTCCAGATCTGTCCTCGTTGTTGTAGAAGTATTTTTCTATTCCTAGTGGAGTTGACACACACCATTATGGGTGGAGGAGTTAAAGGTAAGAGTATTAAGTTAACTGGGCAAAGTAAATTGTTCCTGGACGATTTCTTTTTTCACTATTTCAACTATATTCATCTTTTCCCCCTTTCCTGTTTCACTAAACAGCAAAAAATAATTCATCGCTGTCATTGTCTCACTCCAGCTAACGAACCCCCACTCTATTCTGCCATCTCACACGTTTCTGCCTTCATATGGAGCGGACAAAAGCTGCACAACATGGACACCAGGTTTCAGAACCAGCAGAAGATAATGGGTATCTTGAGGGGAGAACAAAAAAAATCAGCACCAGCAGGATCTAGTTTTGAAGGATCAAAGAGATTATTTTTCTAGAGAGAGCTGCAACCAGGTTCCTGCAGCAGCAGAGTGAAAACTACTGTACTCTGATTAACTTTTCACCTCTCACTGGAATTACCAGATACCTCTTCTACCAGCAGCAATGCTCTCTGCTGTTTGCCCTCCCTGTGCTGCCTTATCTCCATATTAAAAAGGTCAGGCTCCTTCTGGTATGTTGAGATACCAAGATGTCCTGATTTACTGCATTTTGTCAGGTTTTATTTCACAGCTTGTTTTTCTCATTTGCTACCTTTGCTGAAAAGGCTTTGTCCTACTCTCTTCTTTGTTTAATATATGACTATAGTATTGTACTGAATTGGGCTCATTGCCTATTGTTCTACTATCAAGTAAAAATATTTATTTTCATTTTCTCAGTCTGTTTATAGGATAAATGAAATCGTTTTTAAAAACAAAGATCTCCACAAGAAGATATATAATGACAATCTGTCAACATCATAACTGACTGGGCAGACATAAAAAATGTTAACTTGGCTTCCCATATTTTCTATTTGTCCTTCAATGTTTTTTTGCATCCAAGTAATCGAAAAACTAGATAAAACAGAGCCCAGTTATGTAAAACATTTCCCATTACTAGGTGGCAGAGAATACCTCACCTTTAAATATCATGACATCTGACTTGAAAATGTCTGGAAGAAACTCCTCCTTTGTATTACATAATGTTTAGGTCAACCTATGAGTTTAGAAGTTATTCAGAAGGAAAACTATGAATGCACATATATACATATTTACATATGCATATACATATTTACATGTGCAGCCATGACCACAAAAGTCTCAGTTCAATAGGAAGACAATCTTAAAGATTAAATATGATACCAA
>WEZZ01001599.1:0-18661 GCA_013400585.1 Chloropsis cyanopogon
TCCCTGCTTTTTATCCAAACACTTGTGTTGCAAGGTGAGGCTCCTTCTGCTCCTGTGGCAAACAGATTGAAGTGGGGCTTGTCCAAGGAGGAAGCTTTCACATCTGGCCCCCTGGTCCAGCCTCCCCAGCTCTGAGTGGCAGCTGAGGGCTTGTTCCCACTGCCTTCTCTGCAGATCTCAGCTGGAACAGCTCTCCCACAGCCTCCTGCCTGCTGGACAGTGAGTTATGGAGTGGCCACGAGGCCTGGGGACACGCCCATGGCTTCATATTTGAGGAGAAAGGTGTCCCCAAAGCCTGCCCAGCCCCAGCTGTGACATTATCCATGGCAGCTCTTGGCCATCCCCACGGAGCTGTGGTGGGCTGCCAGCAGGAGCATTGCCACAGGGAGCCACTGACAGCACCTGGGGACTGGGGAGGGCACCTGGAGGCAGAGGGCTGTCTAAGAAAAGATTGTTTCACTCAGTTAAAAGTAATGTTGGCTCACACGAATTGGCCAATTCAATTCCTTTCCATCTCATTGGAATAAAAAAATAGATAGAAAATCCTTTATATGAGCCCCACATAGCTGATATTAAGTGGTATAAAGTAATGAATAAGATGTTTGGTGAGTTTGTACTAAGTTAATTGTAGAAATATGAACAAACTACACTTCAGCCACACTTAGCAAGACACACTTTATTTTGACTACATTGCAAATTGACCCCTAGGACCTGTGGCCCCTGCCTTGAAATAGCTTATTTCTTGAAGCAAGCCAGATTTATTTCAAGCTCAGGGATGAGTTTTCCTGAAAGCCAGTTATAATTCCATTTGTCTCTGCCTTCCACCTGTGTCAACTGTTCTGTTGCATGTGAATTTACACAGATTTTGCTCAGCACCATTGTGTGTGGTAGGTGAAGTGTGTTTTTGTGCTTCAAAATGAAATACTGTGGTAGAGGACTGCAGCAGTGGAGTAACTTCACTGAGCTCTGATAGTGTTTGATCTGCTGTGCACAAAATTAAGACTCATTACTTGAAATAATTACCTGCTTCCTTTTTGGCATGAGAACAGATACATGAAAATTGTAAGGCAATCCCCATCTACTTACAAATATTCCAAATTCCTTGCAAAAAGTCTTCCAGTAGATTTCTGTCCCCTCCTGCCTCTTTCTTCCTTCTCCCTCCTTCTCTCCCTCCTGTCCTTTTGCAGTTCTTCTCACTGGCCTACTCAGAGGTAAATCATGTTCCTGTTTTATCTCGATTTTACTTGTCTGGATTACTCAGTGTTCCCCACATTGTTTAGATGCAGAATGTTTCCTCTCAGTGAGGAACACTTAAAGAAAGGAGAGAGGAAAAGCTCCTGGGGTTTCACTGAGCTCATGTCAAACCTTGAAAATATATTCTCTGTATAAACCACCAGCAGTAAATCTGCTGGTTTTGATTTTAAAATGCATCTTAGCATGGTGAAGCTTTTTTTCCCCTTGCTTTCTGCTGCCTCTGCTGCACTCTTTTCTTCTCACCAGTGATTCCAAATCTGAGTAACACCCACAAATCTTTAGGCTACTGTAGACTCTAAAATATATTAGAGGTATGTGACCCTCTCATGAAGAACTGAACCCCTGTCAGGTTGAAATGTGCCTCCTGGGAAATTGGAGGATTCCTGTCTGACCAGCTGTACTCCTTCTCTGATATGTAAAGTAGAACTAGAAGTCAAAAAAGTGGTATAAAATTATGTAGGGAGCTGTGAGACACATATATCCAGGGCCATAAATAGCTACCTGTGGATCTAAGTGTCCTGTAGTATAAACAGATAAATATTCATGTGACACAGATAGAGATAATCTGCATGTATTTAGAGTTATTTAGTTATTTTTAAGTTATACTTAGAATTGGTTGCTAAGTATTTTGGTGTTTGTATCATTCTTATGTCAACCTTTCTCCACAGAAGTTAAGTGCGTGTACATGTTTAAATGCAATATTTTCCCTGGGTTTTTTTAATATATATCACTCATCACACTGGAATCTCAGTACCACTTAGATAATGGCCTTCACTAGAGAAGGATATTAGTTCTTAATTTTTCTTCTGATTCCACCTTTTTTCATAGGCTTTTTTTTTTCCTCATCACACTATGAGAAACAGGTGACATTGCTTTAAAAAAGAAAACCATAAATTTGAGTTTCCCCAGCAATCCCAGCACTACTATCTTATGGAGATTACTCAGTAAAATAAGGTTTAATGTTAATGACCAAATTATTAATTCTCATTATTATAACAATTAGTATGTAAACATGCAAAAACTGGAAATGCTTTGATTTGGCTGAATCTGATCATTATAGGTGAGGCTTTCCCATCCTATTTGCAAATGAAAGAACTTTTAAAATCCTAGACTTTTTCTGGTCATAGGTGTGGTTTCAATAAAACAAGACGTCTTGAGAGAAAACATCTCGCAATGAACAGGATCAACCAGTGTGGTTTGAAAGCTGTGCTGGGAGATAAAATCCTGACCACGATGATGTGATCTGCCTGAGGATTTTACCCGGCAATGCTGGATGAGGATGGGCATGTGTCACCTCCTGGATATGCCTGTTCTGCCCATTTGGGATATTTTTTAGCACAGGTTGCAGAGATCCCACTCTCTTTCATGCAATGTCTGCCTCTGAGGAACTGGACAAACTCTGACATTAATTACACTGGTTGCTCTGGCTTGTGCAGACTCCAGATTTCTCCTTTAACTAAGTTTTGATAGTTTTATATTTCAAATTATTTTCTTTTCGAAACCACCGGAGTGCACAACACTGTCATGTAGTTCAGTTACATTCATGGTGTTTTCTCTAATTAGTCCCGTTTCCATACCCCAAATATATAAAAAGATTCTCGTGTCTTTCTTTGCAAACAGGCTAAAACAGCTCCCAAGGGAGATATTTCAGAGCGTGGCCACACAAAATGTGTTTTAGAAAACAAACAGAGTGCAGTGCCCAGGAATAATTTTCGCTTGGCTTTCAGCTGAATGTTTGATACCCCATCCAAAGCTTAATGCTGCAGCTTCCTACCCTTCACCACCTTCAAATATGGATAAACACCTCCAGAAAAATAAGACAAAGATATTAGTCAGTTCTGGAGTATTAATTAGCTGAGGCCCAGGTGAGGAGGCTCTGGAGGAGTGAAGAGGAGGTGCTGTGCCAGGAGGAAAATGCCCAGGGCAGGTGATTTCTGAGCGCTGACTTTGGAGCAATAACCTTTCCCAAAAATGCTGTGAGGGTGGCTGTGGCACGTCCTGTGATGAGCGCTCCGTCCCCTCCTGGTCTGAACTGTTCCCTCCTGTTTCCAAATGAAGCTCCACCTGATGCCTCAGGGTTTAGCTTTGATATTTTTCAGATTCTGTTCAGCTTTAGAGTGTGGGTCTGAGCTTCATATCAGGGGATGGTGAGCTCTCTGCACAGAGCAGGGAGACAAAACAATTCCTTCTCCAGCTGGGGACCAAGGACAAATTTTCCAAATCTCAGCCCAAGAGCACAAACACCGTGGGCTGAGGAAAGAAAAACAAGCATGATGGGAGTGCATGAGATAAAGCTGTAATTAGCAATTAACTCCAATCTGCAAATGGAGCAGAACTGATCACAGTGACAGAGCCCGTGGCTGTTTGTCCATTTTGTGCCCATTTTGGTTCATCTTGGGTGCAGCCCTGGCTGGGCTCTGGTGCTGCCCGAGGTGGATCCATGGAGGAAATCCTTTTAATAAATCCCTGCTTTATTCTGTAACTCTGCCCAGCCTCTGCTCTAGGCCAGCCTTGATAAGGCATCACCCTCTCTTGGTGGCTGGGGAAGTGTTCAGGTGCTCCTGCAGCCTCCCGTGGGCTGAGCTGGGTTCACCTGAGCTGAGCTCACCTGGGCTGGCTCTGCCTCTAGAGGCACCCCTCTCCAGAGCCCCTCACCACGGGGGGGTTCACGGGGAATGAAACACCAGCTCTTGTGCCGAGGTGCCAAATATTCCCCATTTTCAGCAACTTCGTGCCTCCTGTCGCCATGGAAACGAGAGGGAGCTCTGCACACACCGGTCCTGCTTGCAGGCAGCTGTGGGTGATTGGGGAAGGTCTGTGATGCACCAGGCAGCTGAAGGGTTTGGGTTTAGTTTTCCTATCAAAATGCTAACTTATAGCTGAATACAGGAATTTTTGGAGCCTACCAAGAGTTGCCAAGTCTAACCCAAGAGCTGCCTGAAACTCCCCACCTCAAAACTTGCACGTTCTGTGACTGTAGAATGTCCAACACTGTCTGATTTCTCCAAATTTGGAGATCAGCATAGGTGGCTGCTGCATGTCCCTGAATCTCAGTCCTGTGTCAGGTATCAGTCTGCCCCAGAGGTGATTAAAATGCTGAAGCTCTTCAGTGCAGGGCCAGCTTGTTTAGTGAAGTTATTACTTTGAGTACCCCACAAAAAGCAGGCTTTTCCAACAGGGTGGGTATGGGATAAGAAACACCAGAGGTGAAGCAGATAAACAGAGAAACTCAAGAAAGCAGTGAGAGGAAGCTGAGGGTCCTGCCTTGCTGGGCAGTGGTGCCAGAACTGCAATTAAACACAGAGAGGGTGTTGTGGGATGCAGGTGATAATTCAGAAAAGGAAGGTTACCTGATCATCCCATCTCCACACAGAAGGCAAAGGTCAAAAAGAAAAATCCCAGCCTTTGGGAGATCCTGCTTGTGTGGCCAGTTTACTTTTGTACCACAGCTTTCTCTAAATATTTTCAAATGCAGTATTTAAAAAAAAAAAAAATTCAAACCTAATAGAAAAAGAAAAGGCAAACCCATCAAAGTATATTCTTTCAGTTGTTTGATCAGTACTGTTAAGACTAAAGGTAGTAAAACTTTTTTTCCTTTTCAGGATTTTGAGCTGAACAACGAGCTGAAAATGAATGTGTTAAATTTGCTGGAGGAAGTTTTGAGAGACCCTGACCTTCTGCCACAAGAAAGGAAAGCTACTGCAAACATACTGAGGTAAATGCATTTCTAATTATTTCACACGCTAACTGTAGCACAGGGCGAGATAGACTGTGTGTCATAGAATCCAGGGGTTGGGTTTCCCTCCAGAGTATTTAACTTTGAAGGATTACTAAGTGTTTTATGAGCCATAAAACAGTGCCTGATTTAAGATTCATTGATAAAAATACCTGTGTTGGAAAGCTCTGCTGCAGAACAGCTGACAGCCATGAGTTCAGCCTGCAAGGATGAGTGAAAACAGCTCTGACTACAAAGTGTGGATATTTTATAGCCACTGATTTCAAGTCCATTTTTCTAAAATCTTGAGGAGCACTACACATTCAAAGCATTTACATTGCATTTACAGTTAGCAGTAAAGTATTAACATTTAAGCCATGATTAAATAAATGAATTAGTTGAAACGTTTATAGACTAAGGAGTGATTAAAATAAAACATCATGAAAAACACAGATAAATCTACGGTGTGCTTTTTTAACATTTATGTAAGTATTCTCCAGGTAAACCAGTAAGTGTGCAATAAATAGAGTATGCCTGAGTTTTCTAGGACCATTTGACAGGCTTCCAACAGATATATGAAAAAAATGGCTGAAAAATTCACTTGTGAGGACAAATATCAAACAAAAGATAAGAAACACAGATAATTTTTATTAAAAGCACTTTTCTTCTTACATAAACAAAAACAGTCTTCCTTTTAATAATACTGTGTGTGCTGCTATTTCAAGTTAAAACATTCTTTGTTTTATATGTTTCTTTGGAAGAGACAGCAAGTCAAAAGAGCAGGAAGGATGAGGATGATGTGGGTTTTTTAATGTGTGTGACAGCAAAGGTTCTACTCAGAGTGGGTAAAATTACCCTAAAACTTTCAGCTTCTTAAGGAAATGGTTAAAAACAAGCCTGGGTTGGCTGCTCCTGGCAAAGTAATGGATTTATAGGCCTTCACCATACAAGCTGGTCAACAATTGCCTGTACCCAGTTTCAAATGAGCCAATTTCCACCAGCAGTTCCATCAAAAAATGGACCTTTGTATTTATGTGTAAAAGATGAATTGTCTCCATTTGCATTCTTTTGCTGCTGTTCTAGGAAATGGTTGTTGTTGTTTGTCCTCTCTCCCCTCCTAGAGCTGAGTACCTGAGCACAGTGTCTGATACACCAGTGAATACAGTTCATCAGATATTTCCATTTTTTACAAATTTTTCAAAAATTCAGACTGAATTGACCATTCTCTGAAATTTCATGTTTGCTTATGGGTTTGGGGTTTTTTTTTGTTTGTTTGTGGTTTTTTGTTTGTTGTTTTGTTTTGTTTTGTTTTTTGTGGGGTTTTTGTTTGTTTGGTTGGTTGGTTTTTTGTTTGGGGGGGGTTTTTTGCCTTTTTTTTTTTTTTTTTTTTTTTTTNGGGTTTTTTTGGGTTTTTTTGGTTTTTTGTTTTTTTGTTTTTTTTTTTTGTGTTTTTGCAAAGGAAAGAAAATGGAAAAAGAGTTTTTTCTTTTAGCCTGGGCTGAAAACTCCTTTATTGCTTTTCAAGACTAGCAGTGCTGTTAGCTAAACATACATGGGTGCTGGACAACTTGATGTGAACTATTTCAATCCTACTTCCATGTGAATTAAATTTCAATACAATTTCTCACCCCTTCACTGGAAGGGGGAGGTGTTCAGATCACCTCTGGGAAATGCCTGGTAATTAAGAGTGATTTCCAGAGTTTAACAAAGCACTGTAATTGCTGCTGGAGACACAGGCTCTCAGCAAGGCTATATAGTTAACTGAGTAAAGAGAATTACTCTTTACTTTTTTAGACTATAAAGAATAATCTGCAGCTGTTTGTAACTTCTACCAAACTAAAGCTGTTTGGTAACTTTTTCTGTGATACTGACACAGAAGTGCACGTTCCTTTGCTCTTCCGCAGTCCTTAATTTTTATTGCACGTTCTTGAAATATAAATATTTATAAGCTTTAGAAAAGCCCCGATGGAGTTGGTGTCCTGTGGAGGCTGAGCACTTGGTCCTGGGCACCCAGGGGTCCCTCTGCTCCTCCAGCTCCTCAGCCTGGTGGTGCACTCAGAGGCAGAGCCAGCTGCTCTTTGACAGCTCAACTTTGCAACAATCAGAATATAAAACCGGGGAATAGCTTCTGTCAGGGGGGTTTAGCTTTCCTGGCAGGTTGAAAACATCTTTGTACAATTCTGGAGCTGATTTCATGAAGGGTCAGAAACGAACAGAGCCTGGAGAGGTGACACTGACCTGGCTGTGTCCCCTCTGACGGCACAACTGCGTGAACCAGAGGGCAGGCAGGTTTCCAGTGCCACAGGAACACAGATTTTTCTGCATTTCCCCAAAAAGCAGAGGTGCTGGCCGTGGTGCAGGGGAGGATGTGATGGCATGGGGTTTGTTCTGAGCCCCAGGGTGCCCTGGCTGGGCCAGTGGGTCCGGACTGGACCTGCTCTGCCCCAGACCGGAGAGCCCTGGCTGTGTGCTCTTTGCAGAGATCACTGTTTGCTGTAGGAACCACACTCCTGCTGACCTGTGGGAACCCAGGACGTCCCTCTGACTGCCCTGGGTGAGCAGAGACCCTGGCATGGAGTGAAAAACACCTTTGCCTTTGATTTCAGCCCTTGGGAAAAACTACCATCGATGTCTGAGGATTTGCAAGCCACAAGAATTTAAGTAGAATGATAGTTAGCTGAGCACAGGGTGAAAAAGGAGATTTTTGGGGTTTTAGAATGGGGGTTCAGGAGGCAAGATGGAGGAACCTGGGTGTGCCCTGTCCTTCTTTCTTCTCCTTCTGTCCCTCCATCTTCTGTGGTGACGGGGACACATCCTGACAGGTACAAGGTGGTCACAAGTGATTTAACGTAGGTAATAGGTATTGAAACATTATTGTAAACATGGTGTACGTAATTTTCACTGTAAGAACCTAAACACCTCCCCATGGGCAGGAGAAGACCAGAAACTGAGCTGCTGAACAGACCTCTGCAGCTCAGGGAGAAAATGTTAGTGATGAAAAATAATAAACAACCCTGAACATGAGCAGATGGACTTTGGCTTCGTTCTTTGGCAGCAACAGGAACAACAAAGGACATTTTGGGGTGCCCTGGCAGCCCACGGGCCAGGAACCCCCACACTGACCCAGAGCTGCTCAGCTTCGGGACAAGGCTCCACTGAGACACCCTGGAGGGGCTGCAGGGTCCCTCCCACAGCATCCCTCCCTCTTCTGCATCACAGTGGGGATTAGTAGGAGCCTAAAACGAGATGTGGGACTTCGGGCTGCTCTTTAAAAAGTTGTTTATTACATCCAGACAGCAATCACGGGTCGTGAGAGACAGAGCCCAGCACACAGCCATGAGCCACAGCTGCAGGCATGCCTGAAGTCACTTTATTTCTGGTTACAATGCCTTATATACTTTTCTTTGCTGAGCATCTCAATACACAACAACCAATCAATACCCTTACTATCACCTATAGCCTGTCATAACTACTAACATTACAATATTCATGTGACTATTCTCCAGTCACAAAAAGTTAGTATGTTACAGTTTAAGCCAGAAGTGTTTTTTCAGTTTTCTTGCAGTGGAAAATTCTGAGACCTTTTTTTCTATTTGCAACATCGACATGTCTTCTTGTATCTTTCTGCTTGGTAAAAACATCTCTGTCTGAGGTGGGCTTATCCTTTACTCTCAGTCATAAAAAGAATCTTCTAACCAACATGCCCTTTGCCTTCTTAGTTGTCCAGTAAGACTGGCTCAGCAATCCTGCTCACTTTAGACATCCATTATTCTGCCATATCCAAACTTGCTTTCATCTCTATTTCGGATTCTACATTTTAAAATCTTTCTGCCAAGCATACATATCCGCGAGACTTCCTTGTCAAACTTTCATCTTTCCCAACTGGGATTCTCTGCCACGTCAGGTTACAGTCAAAGTTCTGAGTGTGGAGAGAGGGCCTGCAGTGGAAACAATTATTATTTCCTGAGTTCCTTCAGCCTTCCATGGGCTCAAAGGGCCATTATGAAAGGTTTGCATTACCAGGGAACCCTGTGGTGTCACCCTGTGTTTACCTGAAGCACCAAACCACAAAGCAAAGTGCAGGCAGGGAATGCAGCACTCCTGCCACAGTCTCTGCCTGCCATGGGGGAGATCCTGCCCGCCAAATTTCTCTGAATTTTGGCTCTTTCTGTGCCAACAATGACAGAACGCAGGCAGGGACTTGTTGTGAAGCTTTAGGACATCCAGGGTCTGTCCTCCTGCAGAAAGTGCAGAGGAGGTCCCAGGGTTTGTGTTCCTCTCCTGTGTCCTGTTCCAGGGAGAAAAGGGATTGGAGAAAAGCTGCTCAGCCTAAGCCCTTGGAGAGATGTCATCTTTCTGGTTTCCTCCTGAATTGAGACCTTTCATCTAGCACTACTTCATGGGGAAATATAAATTACCTGGAACTGAAGGGCTTTTTTTACTGTTGCTAGAAACCAATTCATTTGAAGATTTCTGACAGCATGCTTTTCCTGAGCAAGCACAGATCTGTGGTAACTGGAAGATTTGATGAAACTTTCATTCAAAAGGTTTCTCTGGGATGGGTTGAAAATGGGAAGAAGGAGTAATCCACTTGATGTGCCCTTCATAAAAATAGTCACTCACCCACTTGCTAAGTGAGTGCTGTAAAATTTTGTTGTTCTGCAGAGGTGCTTGCTGCAGCATTTTGTCTAAAACATGAATTCTGTCAGAGTTCTGGGTTGCCTGTCAGCTGTCACTGTAGGCCCTGGCTTCCCCACATCCCAGTTTTTGTAGGCTACTCTTGAGTCTGAAAGGTTGACAAATGCAGAATGGGCTTAGGACGAGCATTTCTTGTCAAAAATTCAATTTCAAACATCCATGAAAAAAAGTTCATGCTTTCTGACGCTTAACACTGGTATTTTCTGTGTCTTCCTGAAAGATACTGGGTAAAAATATGTCTTTTTACAAACTGCCCCAGCCTGTGCATCCGAGCACATCATTGGAAAATCCATCCCCTTGTTAGCAGAGATCAGAGGAGCAGGAAGGGTTGGTTTGTGTTCCAAAGATCCATCACAGTCAGCTCTGGAGAGGCTCTGTTCAGAATATGAATGACAAGGAAAACGTTGATGGGAGATACTGAGCTGCTTCATGCCTTGAGTCATCAAACAAAGCAGCTGGTATTTCTTGCATGATGGGATTTCTGTTGTGTGGACTGACAGGGTTTCTCTTCAGGGTAAAAAAGCTTTTTTTAATTCAGTATCTGTTCTGAAAGCTAGGCAAACCTCTCAGTGTAGGTTTTGCTTGAGATTTTATCAGCCTGAATTACTAACCCCAGAAATCTAGATAAAATTTAATTGATAATGAAGCAGGAAGGTATAACTGCAGACTGAACAGCAGTGAATAACTTTGATAGATAATCCTATCTGGAGAAAAAGAGGTTGCTTCCAGAAACAGCTCCTCCTTCTTCTTCTTCTTCTTCTTCAGACTAAACATAAATGAAATCCAGGGATGTGCAGATGTCAAAATGTGATGGATGAACAATTTTTCTGCCTTGTATGATCTCGCCAAACAACACATTTCAGACTCTCTAACTTGCACTAGCTTTTAAATATTTTTATATGCTTTATGTACCACAAAGTAAGGATGAGACACATGCTTACTATTTTCAAGTAGAAAATTATTTTGATATTTGGCCTGGTCAGGCATGAAGAATAGTGTGTGTGGGAGAGAGAGACAGAAAATCTTAACTGGTGATTCTAAGAATTAGATAGATAATTCTTTTATATTTTCTTCCTTCATTTCTGGAGTTACTGGAGGAGGCACCCTGTTCAGTGCTCCCTAAGGGTGACACTGCTCAGGAGAGCCCCTCCGTGCCTTTGCTGTCTCTGGTGACTGTTTCCACAGGGATCTGCTTCTTCCCAGCTCCCAGGAGCTCTCCAGGGAGTGCACTGGGACCTGTCCAAGCAGGGCTGGGCAGCCCAGTGTCCCCAGTCCTGGGTTGAAACTGGGTGTCCCAAACTGGGTGTCCCAAACTGGGTGTCCCAAGGCTGACGACAGCACAGACAGAAGTGGAAGCTGCTATTGATGCTGTCAAAAAAATACTTTTATCCAGTCTACAGATCTGTTGTCCTCTGCAGATTTCATTGTAGAATATTCATAGATAAAAGGAGAGTTGGTTTTGGGTTTTTTTTTCATGAGACCACTGTGCTAGGCAAAAGGCATCTGTTTAGAATGACAGATTGAAAGTCTTCATAAAACATGAGATGTCATGGTCGAGAGTATCAGGAGGCAAAGATGGGGGAAAGTTAACTGTTTTCAGCCTTTCCAGAATCCCATGTTTCATACTTTATTTCATAATAAGCAAATACAACGTCTGTACCAAAGGCAAGACCCTGATCCAACATAAACATAACATAACATGAAGTTATATTTAAGTAACTCAGCTGGTGGATTCTGAAAGATTGATGAGAATGCCTGGGGCAGAGGGACAGGCCCTGTGTGGTTTTCATTGCCAGAGGCTCCTGTCACAGGATGAACAACACCTTCCTGCAGGCCCCCAGGCATGGGGAGCAGCACAAAATAAGCTGCTCTGCAGGGCAGATTGGCAGGCTATTTACAGGCTGCACTGGTTATTATCCAGGCAAGAAGCTTAGGGTTCTCCTGGAGAGGTAAACATGCCTTGCCTGTCAGACACAAGGTGTTTCCAGCCCTCATGGGGGAAAAAAACCCCAACAAAACAGCGTTCTGTGTGGATTTGGAAGGCTGCAAATGAAGGGAAGGAGGTTTCTGAGATCTTGTCTGTGTGATTCTAAATTTAATTTTAGCCTAGCCCTCAGATGAGCAAACCAAGAGGCAGCAGCAGCAGTCCCCAGCAGAAGAACTTGGTGTGCTGGCCCTAAATCTTCCTGCACACCCACCTGGTGCAGGTCCATGCCTCACACCCAGAGCTGAGCTCTGGTGCTTTCCCCTCATCCCTTCCCCTGGGGCTTGCAGAGTTTGCAGCAGCAGGGACCCCTGGCTGTGCTTCTGAAGTCACCAGGGAACTTTGGGATGGTCACTGTTGCTGTGGTGTATAGGATGAGGAGAAGAGAATCTTGAGTCTAAGAAAAAAATCAGAAGGCTCTTTTATTAAACAATTTATTCTTTTTTTATAGGGTTTTTTGCTGACAGCTGTTTGATGGGTTAAATGATACAACGCCTCTCTACCACCATTGGATGAGAGAAAGCAGATTTTGAAAACACACACAAGGAAATAACAAATTAAAGTGAAAAACAGCACCTGTTGTTTTGAGAATCAAAGATGTTTATAAAACTTCCATCAGTCTCTTTCTGAGAGCTAGAAATGCCTACAAAACTGTTCTCTAAAGAGGAAAAATGTTTTTCCTTGGGAAAATTCAGGCTTGGTGCTGAATCTCTCTAAGATTCACCAAATGTCAGCCCCACCTGAGCTGTGCTGGGGAATTCAGCTGAGCAGAGCTCACCTGCACCTGCCCCTTCACCCTGAGGTTCAGCTAAACCTCCCCTGTGTCCTTTCAGACAGCCTTTTGCATTCTGACTTACATCCCTTCTGCCTAAATCTTCTCACTCCTGCATTACATAAATCAGATGTTTTCAATGCCACATCAGGGTAGATGGTGTTTCATCAGTACTTACTTCTGCCCAGTTAATTTTTGACCCATTACTCTGAAATAACCATAATAATCACAGGTTTTCTGTAGCAGAATTGGAAGCATTCATTACCACTCGTATCACTGAAAGGAAATCATGCCCTAGCTACAAGTAAAAGCTGCAGTTTGCTGTCCATTTCCACACCCTGAGCTCAGTGTGGGTCACTGAACAGGAAAATTTCCCGGATTCATTAGCTGAGAGGTCTTAAACCTCCGTGGAAATATTTTACCTTACATATCTCTGATGTTGTAACAGTTTACACATTTTTACTTAAAGCAAGATATGACATTTTAGACTACAGATTTTCTTTTTCTTACTTCCTCAATTGCAGACTTAGGATTTATTTTAAATAAACAATTTTGCTGATCTGGGATAAGGTTTTATCATAACCATGGACTATTATATTTATATAGGATGTTCTGCTACTTTATTTTTCAGGACTCTTTCTCAGGATGATCAGGATGATAACCATTTGAAAATAGAGGATATCATTCAGATGGTAAGTTCATCTTGAGAGTTAAACGTAAATACTCCTATAGAAAGGTTGTGTGTTTGAGTCAATAAAATGTAACACAACTGCAACCTGTAAAGCATTTCTGGACAGACACACCGTTCTTTTATACCAGGAATGTCCATTTCAGTTTAGAGATTGTAAGGTTTTGGAGCCCATATCAAAAATGAATGCGTCCAAATGAATGCATCAAAAGCTTTACTATTTGGATAAAATCTCAAGATTTTAAAAAAGAGGAAGATATTAATATATACGAAACTATAAGTGCAGAATATGCAGAGTTTAATTAACCCACATTCACACTCCTCAGCTGGTGTGTGCCTGTTTTATGAGTTTCCAGCCAGGTGTTTGTGTCGGCTGCGATTGTTGTTAATCCTTATTTCTCCTTATCCCGAAGTTAATTCCAGCCCCGTGCTGAGGCTCCCAGGCAGCTGCCCGTGCCCTGTGGCACACGGAGAGACCCCTCAGTGTCGTCCTTGCTTTTGCAGCCAGACTGCCCCAAGCCCGAGTGCTTCGAGACGCTGTCGGCCATGGAGCTGGCGGAGCAGATCACCCTGCTGGACCACGTCGTGTTCCGCAGCATCCCCTACGAGTGAGCCTGCCACCAATGCACCCGGGGTTTGCATCAGTCCCTGCCCTTTGCCCAGGCCTCTGGCAGCAGGCAGGAGCTTTTTTGAGGTGGCCAGCACCCCAAAACCCACTCTCGTTCATCAGTTCTTTAATAGTGGTTGATTCGGTCTATTAGAATTATTGAATGAATGAATCAATCAATGAATTAATTAAATCAATGAATTGTTTGTTTAATAGACATAAAACAGACATAATACCTAAAACAAACTACTACTACACAGGAATAAGGACAAAAAGAAAACTACTAGTAGGTGTATTCAGTGTGAGGTTAAAGGTACCTGTTAATGTTACAGCTAGTGAAGAAATAATTTACCTTAGGATTCAGTGGATCTTACCATCCAGTTATTGGTGGGGCACACATGGAGATCCTTTCCCTGAATCCCCAGGGAAGTAACAGCTGAATCTGGGTCCAAACTCCAGGGAAAAGTCTGGAACACTTTCAGGGTGTATGAGGCTTCTGCCTCTGTGATAAGTCGTGAGTCTTTGATAGTCTGTAAAACAGTCAAGAATATTTCTTTTATCTCTTCCCACATCTGCTCTGCAGAGATGTTGGTTCTTAGCTGGGACCTGAGCCCTTTTGGGCCTTTCAGCCTGGGTTATCTCTTCATATCTGCACCGTCTGTGGTAGAGAGGGGAGGACAGCCCTGCCACAGAGTGTCCCTTGGGCCACCACACCCCCAGCTCAGCCCCTGGCAAAAGGGTTTGCACACATACAAGGATAACATGGTGTAAATAGGGTCACAGTGCTGGAAATTAGCATGAGGTGATGGGGGAGAGGGGATTAAGAGAAAAATAAATCTTCTGTAGAGTATTTACCATTTCAGACAGCATAAAAAATTGTATAGTGAGATGCTGGAATTAGTGTATAGCTGTGTTATTAGCTTCCAGCAAATGGAGGTATCCTTGAAATCTGTTTAGGCTGTGGTTACAGATGGACTCTGTGCTGCATTTATGAAGGTTTTTGTTTGCTTTTTTCTCTCCCATCAATATCTAGAGAGTTCCTTGGGCAGGGCTGGATGAAAGTGGATAAAAATGAGAGAACGCCCTATATTATGAAAACTAGTCAACATTTTAATGATGTAAGTACTCTCAAATACAGACTTGCTTTCTATGAACCCCATGGACTGTCCCTGACCTCTGGAACAGAAGTCTGGTTTTTGTTGCAATGTGATGTGATGTGTTATCTATTAGTGACCGAATGCTGCAGCCTCTTTGTAATTAACTGTTTAAATCAAAGCAGATGAAGGTTCTCGTTTCCCATAACTGGTACTCAGCATTTCAGTGGCAATTTAAGAGAGTAGAACATGTTAAACTGTAGCGCAGTGCCTTTCAGCCCACTGAAGAAACTGCAATTTCTCCAGAGAAATATAACACCAATCCTCTTTAATGCCTGTGTATTCCTACACACGTCTTTCTCCTTTATCATTTTCCTTGAATTTTACTGGGAGATTTCCCAATCAGGTTTATCACTGGTGGCTTGGAGAGCTTCCCACTGCATCCCCAACCTGTCCCTATCCCTTCCACCTACCCTGAGCTGTGTTTCCAATGTCCTTTCCCTGGGTTTATGAATCACAGAATCACAGAATCACTGGGTTGGAAGAGACCTTCAAGATCATCGAGTCCAACCCAGCCCCAACACCTCAACTAAACCCTGGCACCCAGTGCCACATCCAGGCTTTGTTAAACCCCTGTAGGGACGGTGACTCCACACCTCCCTGGGCAGCCCATCCCAGTGCCCAACCCCTCTTTCAGTGAAGAATTTTTCCCTGGTGTCCAACCTGACCTGCCCCTGGCACAGCTCAGGCTGTGTCCTCTGGTGCTGTCAGTGCTGCCTGGAGAAGGAGACCAACCCCAGCTGCCCACAGGCACCTCTCAGGAGCTGCAGAGAGTGCTGAGGGCACCCCTGAGTCTCCTCCAGGCTGAGCACCGCCAGCTCCCTCACAGGGCTCGTGTTCCAAGAGCCATCACTGCTGCCGTGCTTAGCTGGGGGTTCTCCTGCCTTGCCCGTTAATTCATGACACGTTAGAGAGGATTGTGCTTCAACTCCCTGAGCCCCTGCCTCTCTCCGTGGCCAGATGAGCAACCTGGTGGCCTCGCAGATCATGAGCTACGCCGACGTGCCCTCGCGGGCCAGCGCCATCGAGAAGTGGGTGGCGGTGGCCGACATCTGCCGCTGCCTGCACAACTACAACGGCGTGCTGGAGATCACCTCGGCCCTCAACAGAAGTGCCATCTACAGGCTCAAGAAAACCTGGGCAAAGGTGTCCAAACAGGTGAGAGGGACGCGGCCACGGCGGGCGGTTCTGGAGTCTGTCGGTCGCCGCGCCCAGGGGGTGAGGCAGGGCCCTCCTGTGAATATTTCTGCTTTTCCACCACGTAAGAAATCAAAAGATAGAAACTTCCACAGATACTGAAGGGTTTGATTTGAAGCTTGGATTGGTGTAAAAATAAAAGTACACAGACATTAAGCAGAAAAATGATGAAGTTATGTTTCTATAGGTGTAAGTAAGAATATGCCTTAAGTAAGTAAGAAACGGTATTGGGTAAGATGGTGAAGGGTTTTATAGTGTAGTAATGTGACTGTATAGAGTAAGCTAAGAGTTCAGATGTTACAATAGAAGTATGTGTGTGTATATGTAATAATAGCNCGGTGGCCGACATCTGCCGCTGCCTGCACAACTACAACGGCGTGCTGGAGATCACCTCGGCCCTCAACAGAAGTGCCATCTACAGGCTCAAGAAAACCTGGGCAAAGGTGTCCAAACAGGTGAGAGGGACGCGGCCACGGCGGGCGGTTCTGGAGTCTGTCGGTCGCCGCGCCCAGGGGGTGAGGCAGGGCCCTCCTGTGAATATTTCTGCTTTTCCACCACGTAAGAAATCAAAAGATAGAAACTTCCACAGATACTGAAGGGTTTGATTTGAAGCTTGGATTGGTGTAAAAATAAAAGTACACAGACATTAAGCAGAAAAATGATGAAGTTATGTTTCTATAGGTGTAAGTAAGAATATGCCTTAAGTAAGTAAGAAACGGTATTGGGTAAGATGGTGAAGGGTTTTATAGTGTAGTAATGTGACTGTATAGAGTAAGCTAAGAGTTCAGATGTTACAATAGAAGTATGTGTGTGTATATGTAATAATAGCCCATTAGATAAAAGTATCCACAGTGCAACAGGATTAAGTAAAGGAGACAGGTTAGGAAAAAAAAAAACAACTTTGTGGCAACTTTCCATTGGATTAGAATATCATATATTGCCTTGTAAAGGAGAAACTTGTGACTACTTTGAGATATGGCCGAGTTCTTGCTCCTCTAAAATCTCAGGGCATCTGAGGCTGATGTTTATCTGAGCAATAAATCATTTTTAGCCCAACAGTAGTCCCATCCCTTCATTAAGGCATCCATAATAGTGGGACTGGCATTTTCTGTCCAGGACTTCTGTGTGTAGTTTTTTTAATCTGTGGGAACAAATTGTTTTCAAGGTAATTGGCAGGTGCCAGAGACTATTTGGCCTGAATGGCTGAAATGTTCAAGTGAACTAAATTCAGGTATTTTCTGATAGACACATCTGGGTGGTCACAAGCTACAGTTAAAGTCTGGTCAGGTGTATAAAATAGGAGCTGCCTGTACAGAAAGCCTTTAGGAGGATCAGAATCTCTCAAATTCCTGAGTTTTTCCACCCAGAAAGAGACTGTTGATAAAAAGTCTTCTTTCTCATTTATGAGCTCAAGTTTAGGTGCAGTGAACACCTCTCTTAAACCCTTACCTGGCTGCTGAGAATGTCAGCAAAAACTATGAGAATGACTGCCAGCCACAAAAGCAAGACACACACATGAAGAAAAGGCCTGTCAGGATGAAGATAATCCAGTCTTTTATGTTCTGTGCTCTAAATGGTTCAGAGAAATACAATTAAAATACATTCTGACTGTACCACCTTCCCCACTCAGCTTTCTGTCGGCTGCCTCACAGCTGGTGCTACGTTCTTCTATTTAAAAATCTGTTAAAAATTCTTTCAATACAAACTGCTATAAGTGAGTTTACCTCCAAAAAGCTTTAGGGATAGAATTCGTTTGATTTTTAAGCTTTTCAATTAAAAAAGGAGAAACCAAACCAGCAGCAGATTGCTGTTGTGGCACAGTCCTCTGGTACCTATTGGAAATGCAGTCTGGGTTTTTCATCAGCCTGCTATGTAGAAGAAAGTGACTCTGTCTGCCTACAGTTCTCTCTTAACTGGAAACTCAGTTTCAAATAGGATGAATTTCTCATCATTCCCTATGCTCAGGTCTCAAGTCTGTAGCATAAACAGGCTGAAAATCAAATTTATTTCACTTAAGAAGGAGCCAGCGTCTGGTGATGCCCACTGACAGTGATTTGTGTAAGACATGAATATATTCTCATTTACATACTCAGCTTTTCTCTGGAACTTGGAGGCAAAATCAGCTCAGTGCAAGCTCCAAGGCAGTGACCACCCCTTGCTGTCACCAACTTGAGTAAATGCAGCTGAGGATCCTCAGCAACTTGTAGGATCTGGTATGTTCTTGTGTGCACAGCAAACTGAATTCCAGACCATTAACGTAATAAATCTGTGGGGTTTCCTCCATTTGCAGGGTAACATTAGCATAAATACAGGTTCTGTGTATCACTCATAGGGAAACTTTAATGCTGCCTAATCTCCATTTTCAGAGAGACAGGAGGAACTGCAGTAAAGCTAAATTCCTAATGCCTGTTGTACTACTCTTGAAAATGGAGTTGGGATGATAAGTGAATTACACCTTTGATAGAATCTAATTCCAGTCATTTACATACACCAGCAATGACATTTGAAATGCATTTTCTTCCTAGACAAAAGCACTCATGGACAAGCTTCAGAAGACTGTGTCATCTGAAGGAAGGTTTAAAAACCTGAGAG
>WEZZ01001599.1:18704-31949 GCA_013400585.1 Chloropsis cyanopogon
TTTTTGCCTAATAACCTTTTAAATTCTATGTTGGTTCTATTTGGCAATATTGCTTTGCTGCATATGCTGTGATTTAATACCCCTGACGGGTAAACATAGTAGCTCCAGAGAAGTACTGAAGCAAATTAAAATATCTTTCTGTGTGAACATTCCCTGTTGGGGTTTCACTTACACTGATAAACTTTTTCAATAAGTGTAAAGCCAGCTTTATAAATAAAAGTTTTTATGAGAAACAGGATTGTTCTAGTTAAGAATTTTAGGGTTTGGGACTAAGCCTGTGTCGGGTCACGGACCCATTTGTATGACAATAAATTGTGTTTCTGACAATAAATTATGAGATGAACATAGAAACAGGACAAAGGCACAGGGATATTTCTTCTCCTGTGGCCTCCCAGCCTGCTGCAAAGCAGCCTGCTTCCTTTGTGCAGCAGTCCTTGATTATTGTTTTCTTTAATTGATTTGCTCTTGGCATTCTGTAATTTTGGTACCCAGAATATTCCATGTCAAGTGTTCTACAGTTGATGTAGAACTGATTATAGCTGTACAAAAACCTGAATTTTTGTGAGCTTTTCAATTGGAAGCAGGCTTTTGAGAATCGAGTGGCACAACTACCTCAAGAGATCTTGGGAGAAGATGAGGACTGAACAGCCAGAATAATTAATGGTATATTTTTAAAATTACATTAGCATCAGATATTGGGCAGAATGCATTCAATTTATCACAGGCAGAGCAAACACAACTCAAGCACAGCCAGAGGAGCTGTTTGTCCTGGAATGGAATGCAACCCATTGATTAGAACGGGGCAAAGTAATGAAGGGTTTGTGCAAGTTAGAAAAAAATGCATTTGCAAATGTAGCTGCAGGGAAATAAACTGATTTGTTGGTTTACAGCTGTAACCCACCTGCTGTTCCCTACCTTGGGATGTACCTGACTGACCTGGCATTTATTGAGGAAGGAACACCCAACTTCACTGAGGAAGGCCTTGTCAATTTTTCCAAAATGAGAATGGTAATTTTCAGTTTCCTACATGCTTCACCAACAGGTGTTTAATTGTGTGAGTTAATTATTGATTTCATTGTAACTCCTCTGAATTTACCTTTGGAGAAGGTGCTTTGGTGCTGTGCAAGAGGCAGCGTTGGGAGAGCAATTGCTGGACCCAGTCTTCTATCACCACCTCCTGGCAGGCTGGGTATTTTCACTGGCTGAATTTGTCCCCAGTTCACTTCCNATGGACAAGCTTCAGAAGACTGTGTCATCTGAAGGAAGGTTTAAAAACCTGAGAGAAATGCTCAAAAAGTAAGCCTCCTTACAGTATAAAACTGTGTTTTGTTATAAACAGTGGATAGCTCATGTTAAAGATGAATTGGCTTTGATTAAACTTTAATAATTAATTTTTTATTTTTTTTTTTTTTTTTTTTTTGCCTAATAACCTTTTAAATTCTATGTTGGTTCTATTTGGCAATATTGCTTTGCTGCATATGCTGTGATTTAATACCCCTGACGGGTAAACATAGTAGCTCCAGAGAATTACTGAAACAAATTAAACTATTTTTCTGTGTGAACATTCCCTGTTGGGGTTTCACTTACACTGATAAACTTTTTCAATAAGTGTAAAGCCAGCTTTATAAATAAAAGTTTTTATGAGAAACAGGATTGTTCTAGTTANTCTTGGCATTCTGTAATTTTGGTACCCAGAATATTCCATGTCAAGTGTTCTACAGTTGATGTAGAACTGATTATAGCTGTACAAAAACCTGAATTTTTGTGAGCTTTTCAATTGGAAGCAGGCTTTTGAGAATCGAGTGGCACAACTACCTCAAGAGATCTTGGGAGAAGATGAGGACTGAACAGCCAGAATAATTAATGGTATATTTTTAAAATTACATTAGCATCAGATATTGGGCAGAATGCATTCAATTTATCACAGGCAGAGCAAACACAACTCAAGCACAGCCAGAGGAGCTGTTTGTCCTGGAATGGAATGCAACCCATTGATTAGAACGGGGCAAAGTAATGAAGGGTTTGTGCAAGTTAGAAAAAAATGCATTTGCAAATGTAGCTGCAGGGAAATAAACTGATTTGTTGGTTTACAGCTGTAACCCACCTGCTGTTCCCTACCTTGGGATGTACCTGACTGACCTGGCATTTATTGAGGAAGGAACACCCAACTTCACTGAGGAAGGCCTTGTCAATTTTTCCAAAATGAGAATGGTAATTTTCAGTTTCCTACATGCTTCACCAACAGGTGTTTAATTGTGTGAGTTAATTATTGATTTCATTGTAACTCCTCTGAATTTACCTTTGGAGAAGGTGCTTTGGTGCTGTGCAAGAGGCAGCGTTGGGAGAGCAATTGCTGGACCCAGTCTTCTATCACCACCTCCTGGCAGGCTGGGTATTTTCACTGGCTGAATTTGTCCCCAGTTCACTTCCTCAAAAAGGACAGCAAAAGCAGCTGCCTGAAGCTCGTGGAGGAGCAAGAAAAAGCTTTTTTAAATAGCCAGAATCACAGGAATGCAGTGATTCACCAGGAAGCAGTAATCACAATGTTCTTTTCAGAGCGTGCTCTGGTCTGTCTGAGAAGCACTTTAGAGTTGATGTCTCTCCCGCTGCCATGTAATGCTGTTTTGTAACAGCTCCTCGGAGGGAGGCATGGAAATTTCTCCTCTAATCTCAGCTTAATGCCCATCCTAGGGCTACACTCTGCAGCAGTCACTCGAGGCAAAGAGCAGGGAGATTTCATTATGGGCAGAGGAGAGGTTGTTCACTCGGGGCTGGCTGAGGAATAAATGTTTGATTTGGGGAAGTGAAATCCTGGGGAGCTGTTGGGAGATGATCTCTACCCTTCCCTTCCTTCCTCCTAACAGAGGAGGAGTTAGCAGGGGCTAATAGAGACACTGTAAAGTCTTGTCAGTAATGAAGTTTTGTGGCTGTAATTTTTTCAGACAGTGATCCCTACCAGTTCTACAAGTAAATAAATATATAAGCTTCCTATAATGAAGTTATATATTTTATACATATAAGTTGAAGTTACATATTTTTATATTTAAGTTAAATGGAATAATTTGGAGCAGAATTCTTGCTTTGTGTGGCTTAGCTGAAGCAGAGCTGTGTTTGAAGTTACATCCCTGTGTTCTTTTGAAAGATCTCACATATCATCAGGGAAATCCGCCAGTTCCAGCAGACCTCCTACCGCATCGAGCACCAGCAGAAGGTGAGGCTCCTCTGCTTCTGAAATCAGGCTGTGCCAGCAATTCCTTGTGAGGCACAGCTGCCACTGGAAGCTGAAGCTGGTGTCTTCTGCTCCCACGCATGGAGGAGAGGACAGACAGACACATGGACAGGTCCTCGGGGTGGTGAGACCCTCACCCTGCAGGACCTCTTTGTTTGGTGCCTTGTAAAGAAGTTTTTGGCTCCTTTGGAAGGTCTCTGGGGATTGCAGCCTTCGAGGGCGTGAGGGGTTCAGAGGGAGATGTGTTCTCCCTGCCCTGAGATCCTGGGATGAGGGTCAGGAGATGCCCCAAGCACCTGCTGAGGCATGCTGCAATTCTTTTTCCCTTTGCCCTTCTCAGGACTGATGCAGCTGTGACCAAAGCTGGTCAGTGCCTTCAGAGAAGGCTCATCTCAGACTCCAGGAGAGCATTTTGGGCTGAGGTAACCTGGCACAGGATTTGCCCATTCCTAAGAGGAAGTAATCCTAATTAATTCTCGGAGTGCTGCAGGTGCACCTTGACGCCAGCAGCATTCCAAGCAGATGTTGGGTTTCTCAGGAAAACAACATGAGGCAATCTCAGGACCCAAAATGCGCTGAAAGGGGAAGAAAGCTGGTAGATTTTTGTGGCAGTTACGTGCAGCCTGTCCATCTGTGTTTCCCCACCCCAGGTCACTCACTACCTGCTGGACAAGACCCTCATCATCGACGAGGACACCTTGTACGAGCTGTCCCTGAAGATCGAGCCCCGGCTCCCCGCCTGAGCCCTGCCCAGGCCCTGCAGACAGCTCTGGGACACTGGAACCCTGCATGCCACCACCTTAAAGACAGCAAGAGAAACTCTGAGAAGAGTGCCAGCTCTCTTTTCCAATAAGAGTCTCACAGCCTTTCCCTCTCAGGCAACACGAAGTGTTGGAGGTGAAAGACAAAGACTCTTCCTACCCGGCTTAGGCGATTTTGGCTTTGCAAAGATCACGTTTGGCATTAGGGACCATGATTTCCTGGAAAACAGGAGACTTTCCTGTGCACAGGCACTCATTGCAGCCATCTCACGTGGGTACAGATTTAAATGTTGGTGATGTGCTCAGGTGTGCTCGGATAAATAAGCAAAGTGAGGTGGCTGGGTTGATGGCTAGCTATGTGTTCACTGAGGCAGTAATGGCTGTGGTGTTCTCATTGTGTTAATTCCATTGAAAAAAGCAGGATTTTAGCACTCATCTACTACTTTGGAGTGATATTAAGACAGCATCTAGTCACTTCAGATCTGCAGTTGTTCGAAACACCTGCTGTACATTTAATGCTACTCCTCATAAAACATTTCCTTCTTTAAATGTCCCGTCAGCCTTTTCTGAGGCGACTGATTGTATCTGTAAAAATTAATTGTAAATATGTTTTTCATCAGTGAGAGTATTTACAGCATGAAAAGCAAATGGACTGGTGGAATAGTTGTAAATAGTTGCCAGCTGGGAGGGTAAGGGACCCAGAGGGGCGGTGCAGGGGATGGAGAGTCATGCTGCACACAGCCCTGGAAGAGGCACTTTATTTTCCTGCACCTTCTGCAGCTTCTCTGGCAAGTCAGGCCACAGAGCACATTCTGGACACACTGTGGAGAGAAATACATGTCTGTCTGGCAGCAGGTGGTGATCAGCAGTGAACACTTGGAGCTGGAGTGACAGTTTAATTTTATGTGGAACTAGTAGTTTGAAAAAGTTTTGTTGGTTTGGGGTGGTTTTTTTTTTTTTTTTTTTTTTTTTTTTTGGTTTTGTTTTTTTTTTTTTTTTTTTTTTTTTTGTTCAGCCATTTGGCATTGACTTAGCTGTAAAATCGAACGTGTCAGTGGCAAACGCTGAAATCCAGCAAACACAAAGTATGTATTTTCATCTGAGCTGGTAATTATCACTTGCATATGTTTGAGAAAATGTGCTACTTGTAAATGTTTTCAGAGCCTCTGCTTTTGTGACGTAGCAAGTAGAGAGATGTCGTTTCTACAGTAGTTGTTGTATTTTCCTCATCAAGAGTGGCCTGTTGTAGCTGCATGGGAAGTGAGCTCAAATGCTGTAAAGGGCATCATAGCATAAAATACAGGTGTTAGCACTGTTGAAAACAAAAATTGGCTGGAAAAGTGTCCTTACTTTTCCAATGATACTCAGCCAGTTGAAGAAATAGGGCTATATCACTGTATACCTCCCTTAAATCCTCTCAGGGAGACAGATGTTTAAAATAGATTGTGACTTAGGCCTATTTGATCTGACCTATCTTACACAGTCGTGATGCTTCTTAACGCTGGTGATGGAAAATGGACCTGCCTGGCTTATGGTTTTTGTCTTTATTTGCACTTTAATTACGTTGCTGGCCCAGCCCAGAGCTGCACGAGGAGTTCCATTCGTTCTGTCTGAGTGTGAGTGCCAGCATCTACAAATGTACCTTAGCAACTGTAAATTTCATTAAGGTCCTTCTCCACAAGGGCCATCTCCTTGTAAATAACTGCGTGGGGAGGTGCCACAGAGACTGGAAAATTCCTCCCTTGGAAAAGCAGACAGCAGGAGAGAAGGACATGCTAGGAACACTTTAAATAGTTCTGGCTAATGATTGCTGTAGAAATGTTACCTATAGAAGCTTTTTGTTGTAAAAAATGTGTTTGTTTCTTTTGACTAATGATTGACAAGAAGCTGATTGCATCCCAATGCATGACATGAGGAGAAAAAAAAAAAAAAAAAAACCAAAACAAAAAGAGCATGGTTTATTTGGACCACAAAACCAACTGACTGTGTATTTTCTGTACAAAAGCAGTTACCATTCAGTAGTTTCATAAAACACTTNTTCTGTGTACTAAAGATGAACAGAAACCAGATTCCACCCAAAAGAAAACCATGAGGAAAAAAAAAAAAAAAAAAAAACCAAAACAAAAAGAGCATGGTTTATTTGGACCACAAAACCAACTGACTGTGTATTTTCTGTACAAAAGCAGTTACCATTCAGTAGTTTCATAAAACACTTTGAAGTGATGAAGCAACAGGGAAAATGTGGTCCAAAAAGTGATTTCTTACGTTGTTGTTGTTTCTTTGTTAACAAAACGTGTAACGGCTGTCAGTGTGAATGGGCATCTCTGTTGTACGCTGTGGAGTGCTGCTTTATCTGCCTGTACCCCGTTTTACCAAATCTCCTCGATGTTCTGAGGCTTACAGGGTACACATCCTCGTCGTGCTCCTGTCAGAGCTCCTTGCTGTGTGTTTTGGCCAGCGGGTTTCAGCGCTGGCTCGTGTGGCGAGAGGAGGACACGGGGGCAGGGCTGGGCTTTGCCCGAGGGGCTGAGCTCGGAATCGCTGGAAACGCTGTAGTTCGACCCCTTTGGAAAAGCACATCCTGCTCGTATGCCAAAGGTTGCCTCTTGCCCCAGCGGCCAGTTTAGGTCAGGATCAGGAGAGTCGGATGCTTGATCTGTGTTCGTAGCCACAGCAGCAGCGGCAACAAAATTGTTTAAAATGTTATTATGGTCACAGTGGTGTTTGACTTGCTGATGGCTCATGTCGATGTTTTTCGCTTGGGGATACAATGCTTTTGTTAAAGCACAGGAAAAAGTGAGGATGCACCTTGTCACCCACAGCCCTTGCCGGGGCTGCGGCCCCGCGAGCACGGCTGGACACAGCTGGGCACAGCCGGGCACAGCTGGACACAGCTGCTCTGCAGCCCCTCGCAGCCGGGCTGTGGGCTGACTGCTGCACCTCTGAGCGGCCCGAGTGCCTCTGCCACAGCCCTGCTGCCTGTCCGGGCTCCGGCGATGGTCAGCGGGCAGCAGGAGCCCGCTCGGTGCGAGGCTTTGCCCGGTCCCGGCAGGACCCGCTCGGTGTCCCGGTGCGGAGCTCGCCCCGCACCGCAGCCACACCGCACGGAGGGAGAGATCTCACTCACCACACACCCACTCCTCGCCTCTGGGCTGTCAGGGAGCGTGGCTCCCGCTGAGGACTCTGTCTCTGGGGTCTCTTTTCGGGTTTTGTCCCTCGCAGCTTTTTCGCCGCGGGAGCATCCCAGGCTCGCTCTGCCGCCAAGGGAGCCGGAGGAGCCCCGCGGGCGAGGATGCTCTGGACAGAGAAAGGCCGAAGCGCCTCTCCACTTGCCTTCTGAGCCCCCAGCCTGCCTGCAGCAGGGCGGGGGGCTGCTCCCAGCCCCGCGGCTGGCGGCGATGGGGATAAAGCATTTTCACCCACTGCTCCGCGGTGGGCGCGCCGCCAGCCACGGCTCCGCCGCACCTCGAACCGCATCAGTAGCAGCCCAGGTGTGACCGTGGTGACCCGGGACCCTGGGCAGCAGCACAGACACGTCCCCCTTCGGCGGCGGAGAGCGCTCGTCACACGCTGACACAGGGTTAGAGTTGCCTTCACCCCCAGCCTTCACCCCCCAGCCCTCCGCCCCCGGCTGTTGTTGTTAGCGACCGAGCACCTGCGTACCCACCCTGTAGATGAGCACCTGTAGAATTCACAGTGGCAGTGTGTGTTCGTCCTGTCCCTTCCCTCTGGCTAGTCCTGTGACACACAGACACGTAGCTTCGTGGTGAGAGGTGACAGCTGGCACTGACCGCCCTGATTTCGGAGCAAGGAGGAGGTCCCCGTCCTCTTTCTGCTTTCCTAGTTTTTAATACTGATTACTGTTCTGTAGGATAAAAAAAGGAACTTAATTATTTTAATTATTTATTAACTTAAACCATGTTGATTTTGATTTCAGAACATGTTAATTATCCCAAATTTTCCTTCATGTGTATTATTTATTTTAAGGGTTTTACAAAAACATTGTTTTGTTTGCATCAACATTCAGCCTCCACTCTTAGCAACAACACTAAACCCTGATGATTTAAAACTCCCACCCATTGTGACATTTTTGCCCACTCACAATTTTACTCACCAAGGGCAAAACCCTTCAGACCTCATCCTGATAATACGTTAGGCTTCACCGAGAGCTTTTCATAAGTCTTTGGGGATCTGGCTCTCAGCTATTTGCCTGTTACAGTTTTTGCCTCCAAAGGTCAAATGTCTCTGTCTAGGATGCTTCATGTCCAAAATGCTGCTCAGTGTTGGTTGTTCTGTTGTACTACTGAGGTAGTCTCTGATGTTCTGTTGCCTAGAGCAGTAGATGTGTGTTTATTTGACAGATGTATCTATATCAAACGTGTTACTTAGTGCACAATCCAGATGTTTTTGCATGTATTGCAACTTCTCTTTTGACCCGAGGTTATCGCTTTGTATCGTTAGTAAGGCACACCAGGCAAGGTGTTGTGCCTGTGTGTGCTAATAAACATCCTTTTCTTTCCTGAGTTTCAAGAGTCCTCACTGGAATTTATTATTTCAGCCCCTGTCACAAAAAAATCCAATCTACTCCTTCTGAATCACCGAGTCTCTCAGAAGAAGAAATAGGTGAAAATTTTGGGTCTGTACTGGGAAAGAATGGTTTGAATTACTGCATTTTACTCTTCTTTTTCACTCATGATGCACTGCAGCTGCCATGGGCATCAGTGGTAATAACTGACATGGGTTTGGACTTGTGACTACAACCCTTGCTTTCTCTGGGCTGGTGTCCTGCCCTGGATTTAAAAGAACAGCAAAGGCACATTTTATACACAGGAAAAGGCAGGAAACACAGTGGCTTGTAAGTAGGTCCTGTTCCTCCCCTTGTGGTAGGAAAACAAGTCACATGGAGACAAAATGACTTGCAAGTTGAAGAAAAATAGCTGACAGAGGTTGGGAGTTCAAAACCAGGTGTCCAGCTGGTGTTACATGCTTTAATCACGGGTTACAGCTTTTCCACGTTGAACTCAGTAATTTCACGAAAACAGATAGATTCCTCTTAAATTTGTTTAAAGAATTAACATTTTAAACAAGTAAACAGCAATGGCAGATCAGGTCTGTGTAAGAAGGAGATATAGCAAGTGACATAATAAAATCAGCTTCTATTCAGTACTTTGTGACCTTGTGGCCACATCTTTTCCATTCAGCTTACATTCTTGGCGTTTCACATAAAAACCAAAATTAACTGAGAGAGCAACTTACCCTTGAAGTTGTCAGCTACTGTCAATGGAAGAAAAAAAATTATAATACTTCCCAAGCAGCTTTGTTTGTAAGCGCTGCAGGATAATTTAATTTCAGGTTGTTTTCCCAACACTTTAAACCATTCATTTAGTAAACCATAAGTAAAACCATTAGTAAACCATAAGTAAAAAATTCATTTTACTTTTGCCAAGCAGTTGGCTGGGTTTAGCCATCATTGTAGGATCACAGACTGGTTTAAGTTGGGAGGGATTATAAATCCCACCCAGTGCCACCCCTAGCATGGCAGGGACATCTCCCACTGTCCCAGGCTGCTCCATCCTGGCCTTGGGCACTGCCAGGGATCCAGGGGCAGCCCCAGCTGCTCTGGGAATTCCATACCAGGGCATCCCCACCCTGCCAGGGAACAATTCCTCATTCCCAACATCCCATCCAGCCCTGCCCTCTGGCAGTGGGAAGCCATCCTGGGATCTCCAAATAAATCTGAGAGCACCTAACCCTCTCTGTTGTTGCCCACAAAGGAAGCAGGGGAAGCTCGTGGTTACGGGCTGCTCAAAATCCTCAGCTCTGTGAAGAAATTAGTCTTGACTGATCGTGCAAAGGTAACGAATAAGAATCGTGAAGACTGAATTGTGCCTTGAAAATTACATTCCAGTACTCTGGCCCTACTTCTGTGTAGCCTTAAAAGAAGTAAAATTTGAGAAGACCAGATTCTTGCTTGAAATGTCAAGTTTCAAAGAGAACTGGAACAGTGACTGGTGCTTGTTCCAGCTCCTGGCTGCTGGACACAGCTCTGTGCAGGGGGGTTGGTAAATGTAGGGGCAGCAAAAATCACTTCAGGTTTGTTTTCTCAGAGGTGGCACCTCCGCTGTGTGACACTCTGGACCGGGTGGATGGGCCGGGAACACTGACAGAATTGTTGCTAAAAGTTTATCTTCTCTCCCTCTACCCTCCCTGGAGGTTCTGTGTCCACAGGACTGGGGACAATATGTACAAATCACATCTAGATCCTTGATGTGTTCCATGCAGAGCAAACCCAGAACTTTCCCAGACAGAGAAGACACAAAGTCTTATCAGTGCCTCGTATTCCATTTGAAACAGTAATACTTTGTCTATTCCAGTTTGTTTGCTGTGAAAATTTCATATCCAATGGGAAAACCACCTGGGAAAAGAGCACCTTTTTCCTTTTCTAACCATTCCTGCCCAGGTTTCCATGACAAAGAAATGCTGGATCACCATGGTGGAAAGAGAGAAGGTGTCCAGAGGTCAAGATACCTTGAACTCTGTGGTTCTTGTGATACCTTGTCAGCTGTGGTTTTCTGCTCATTACTGTTTTGAAACCCCTGAAAATCACCATCTCAGAATTGATTCACTTGTGTCTTCAATGGAGCTGGGAAAAAAAAAAAAAAAAAAAAAAAAAAAAAAAAAAAAAAAAAAAGAAAAAGGAAAAAAATTAAAAGGGACCATTTTTGGATTTTGGAGATTCCTGGTTTTCCAAAGGGTCATGTGCCATGTGTAGGAAAACCTTTTCTCCTCCCTTTGGCCAGAAAACACACTGCTAATTATAGACAGCCTTTCCTCTACTCTGTAGTGGATATCCTGTGAAGAGCAACTTTAATAACTTAAAAATAGCTGGGGTTATTTTTACAGCACTGGCTGGGCCTCGCCGAGCTCTCTATTTAGTGGAGATGTATTATCACCTTGAGGAGCCTTTCTCTGGAGGAATTCCAAGTGCAGGATGACTGCTCTGTGCCTGCTTGCCCCCGTGGCCAGCCTGTGCCCACGACTGACACCAAGTGCTGGATTCTCCTCCCCAGCCCCTGTGGGATGCAGGGCTTGGATCCCTCAAAAAGGGATTTTTCCCCAGCCCGAGCCCTCAGTGGCTGCAGAGTGTAAGGGGATATTGAGCATCCACAGTCACGAGGAATTCTCAGCGAGGTCAGGGTAACCCCTGGCTATCAGCTGTGTTTGGCTGCTCTGCCTTATTCTGGATGCCAGGAATTACAGACCCATGGAACTGGAAAACCAGGAATTGCCATTACACCGGGGGACAATCCAGCCAGTGTAGAAGGACACTTTGTCCAGTGGCTCTTTGCTGCTCTAATTTAGCAGAGCTCTGACTTTGGCAGCAGGAGACACACTGATCTGTGTCTTTGCAAAGCTCCTCAGGGCACACACAGCACCCTCCAACCCCTAATTCCACACACAGAATTTGTGAGAGCAGCTCAGCTCATCACTCCTGTCCTGACTCCTTTCACTGCTGATAAATTATGCCCTGCACACGGAAACTCGACTTGAAATAACATTTTCTTCTAAATAATTGTGGCAATCAGAAAGGCCCTTCCATAAAACACAATGACCTTTTCCTGGCCCTTGCAGGTACCTCCCCTGCCCAGCAGCTCCCACAACAAACTCCAGCTGCTACAGGGGCAGATGGGTTGGTGTGAACTGCAACTGCATTTACACTCTGAATTTACACTGATGCTGCTGCCTCCCCAGCATCAGCAATGAAACCACCACAGCATTTTAGTTGTTAGATAATTATATTAGAGATGGAAATAGGGTGTTATTTATGGATGATCCTTGGCATCCAAACTGTTTCAGTAGCTGAGTTTCTCACAAAATAGACCACAGACCACTAGTAAAGCCAAACTATTTTTAAAGTGTTAATGATACATTCTTCAGAAATCAATAGGGAACTTGCTAACAGGGGTTTTCATGGTGTTTGTGCTGTAAATTCACAGTATGGGGTTTGTTTGCATTTTCTGTTCTCCCAGGTTCTCAGCTGGCAAATAGCTTAAACTTCTGCATAATCCAGCCAGGCACTTCATTCTGCTTCCAGGGGAAGTCCTGCTCTGTTCAAGGTCTTTATGAAAAAAAGGTAAAAAATGTAAAAGTTGGTGTGTGCCTCCATCACGAGCCATGGATTTGCTGTGCCCCTATTTCCTTACTCACGTTACCTCAAGAGATCCACAGTTGGGTTTTTTCTCTATCAAAACCAGGAACACAGTGTTGGGTTGATTAAAAAAAAGCCAAACTGGTGTGCTTAAGAGGCTGTTTCCAGATGCATTGATCTGGAATGCCTGTTTTGGTTTTAATTATTGTGGGTGTGCATGGCTCCCATCAGCCCAAACAAGGCATGACACTCTGGGGGAGAGACGTCTGTGTTTTGCAAAGTTTCAAAATTCTGAAATGTGGGCTTAGGAAAATCCTATGTAAAATTAAAAGAATATTGAAAGTACAAAAGGAAAAGGATTTTTAAATCTTAGATTTTTTTAAAAGCTGCTCAGTGCTGGCCTCTGTGCTCCTCTGTCAGCCTTGACACACGTTCAGCTCAGGTGAATGAAATTGATTTTTCTCTCATGGTTCCCAAACCATCGTGTGTTATTTCCTACTGCAATTTACTGCTCCATAGCTACAGAGATACAGCATTTCTAAATGCAATATAGTCATATAATAATAGTAATCCTAGATGAGAGGCTTCAGAGGCCACTTCATGTTTCTGGGCCCCTCTGCCTTACAAATAGTCAAGAATTAATGCCATGAATTAAAAAGTATAGGGGAGGGGGGAAAAAAACCCCAAATTTCCTGCTGTGATCTGAGCCCTGACCCCTTTCCACCTGGGATGGAGCGAGTGGAATTGTGGCATTGCTCTGCTCTGGACAGGGCTGACCTTTCCCTTTCCCTTTCCCTTTTTCCCTTTCCCTTTTTTCCTTTTCCTTTCCCTTTCCCATTCCTTTTCTTTTCCCTTTCCTTTCTCCTTTCTCTTTTTCCCTTTCCTTTCCCTTTTCCCCTTTCCTTTTTGTCTTTTCCCTTTCTTCCTTTCCCTTTTTCCCTTTCCCTTTTTTCCTTTTCCTTTCCCTTTCCCATTCCTTTTCTTTTCCCTTTCCTTTCTCCTTTCTCTTTTTCCCTTTCCTTTCCCTTTTTTCCCTTTCCTTTTTGTCTTTTCCCTTTCTTCCTTTCCCTTTTTCCCTTTCCCTTTTCCATTTTTCTTTTCCCTTT
>WEZZ01001599.1:47890-68423 GCA_013400585.1 Chloropsis cyanopogon
AGGACCTTGGGCCTTGGGCCTTGATGCCTAAACTTATGAAAAGCTGAGATGTTTAGTCTCTGGCCTAAGCTAGTGATCAAACTAGAAACCTACAGGAATGTGGGCCAAAATCCCCTAGGATACCTAAGGCTACACAAAGCCATATATGAAAAAAGGGGATATGAAAGAAACGTGTGAAGAAAGCAAAAACCCATCAGGCACCATCATCTCTCCCGCAGATCACCCACGGGCAGTTCGACGAGCGCTACGTGCTGTCGTCGCGGGTGCGCACCGGGCGCAGCATCCGCGGGCTCAGCCTGCCGCCCGCCTGCAGCCGCGCCGAGCGCAGGGAGGTGGAGAACGTCGTGGTCACCGCGCTCTCCGGCCTGCGTGGCGACCTGTCCGGCAAGTACTACAGCCTGACCAGCATGACCGAGCGCGAGCAGCAGCAGCTGATCGATGTGAGTCCCGCTCTGCCGCCAACAGCGCCGGCAAAACTCGGGTTTAGCGCAATCTCCGCTGCCCTGCAGAGCACGGCAGGATAAGCGCAGCGTTAATGGCACATCAGTATTTTTAATGGGATAGCAAGGTGCCCAGGGTCTGTGTTTCCATTAAGTACATCACTGTGCAGGTCTGGATTTATAATCTAGAGAGTGAAGCACGTCTCAAATCAAACCCAGGTGGCTGCTGCCGCCTCTCTGGGCAAGTAACCAGGTAAATTCAGGACCTTTCCAAGGTAATTTCCTTGAGCAGAGGTTGATAGTTTCTATATTAACCATTCTAACTAAAAGTATTACATGGTGTCTGTATTCTGTGCTGTGGGGGTGGTTTTACTGTGATTTCTCTACATCAAAATGACACTAATTCTAATTGCCCAAAATTAGGCTGAAATTTCATAAGTGAACACTAATTTTAATTTCCCAAAACTGGCTGTAGCCTATTGCACCCAGGTGACTTTTTCCCAGTCCCGTCTTTGTGTTCAAGGAATTGAAGGGTCAGGCCCATAACAAGAGTTTTCATTGTCACACAGATGGAAAGACAAGGATTTTCATCACGGATTTTGTCACAGCATGTGACATGTCAAACAAAGCTTATATGTGCATTTTAAGTGTCCAAAGGAATGGCTGTACCCTCTTAGCTATACTCATGGCACATTATTACATAACCTCAACCAAAGGGGAGCTGATGAAGTAATGTAATTATTTATAGCCCTGGAACTAGGTGTCTGGATTAACCAGGAGTTAAGGATTATGTAAGGTCAGTAACTTTTTTAATTGAATGTCCCTGGTAATACGTTTATTGACATGATGTCGATGACCTATTGCAGGTTTCATTTTCAGCAGGAGACAGCTCCTCAGGAAGTAGAGGTTGAAACAGGAGTGTGGAAAATGTCATTCCTTCATGGTTTAAGGCTAAATCCTGGGGGAAGTGGAACAGGCTTCACTGATTCAGCATTTTATCTCATTTTGTTTTGTTTCATGATTGATAATGCAAATGTGTAGAGACAGACATTGATGTCGTGACCTGAGATTCATTCCTCACCTCACACCACTGCTCACCCCCTGCAGCCCTTCAGGACCTCTGTGGGATCGGGCTCCCTGCCAGCCTCCAAAAGGCACCATCTCAGCTCAGTCAGATCCAAGTTTATTTCAGTGAGACAAATCAGTGCTACTCGAATTGCACTCAGCACAAAAGGCTTTTGGTGTTTTGCAGACTTGGGGCTCATGAGGAAAAGTAACAGCTCTTTTCTTGCAAAAAAGGGGACTTTTTGTTTCATGCACAGTGTCAAGTGGAGAAAGCTGAGGAAGGAAATTTTGTGTCCCTATGAAAACAAAGACAACTCTACACCTTTTCTTCCTGTATGGTTGGAGTTCTGGCTGCACCATGTCCATTACAAAGCATTCAAAGATGAAAACCTAAGTGAAATGAAGAATATAATAATAATAATTGTTACATTCTTTATTAAGGGAAAAATGAAGTGAAGCACATCAATGTGTCTACCACATCATATGCCTTCTGGATAGACTGCCTCACTATTTCTAGTTAAGCCTTAGGTTTAAAAAAAAAAACAAAACAAAAACCAACAACATTGCCAGGAAAAAACCCCCAACATTTGATATGGCAGTGTTCAAGGAATTAGGAAATACTAGTTTTTTAGCACACACATGAAGATCAATATAAAATACTTATTTTCTTTGGGGGGGGAAACATCCCAAAAGAAATAGTTTTTACAAATCCAAACTGTAAGGCATGGGGCAAGTTGGTGGCACAGCAAGTGCTACATTTATTCAGTCACAAATAGCATCTCTGTTAAGGAACATAACAAGCCTGTGATTCCAAAAGGTTGAGATTAGCACTGATTTAAATCCTACCCTGAGTTCATGCTCAGAATAAATATCTAAATCTCCATGCTAGAGAAGTATCTTTTCAGAACTAGCACTTTTTATTGTCTGGTTTTTGTTATTTTTTTTCCCCAATCTTTAAGAACTCATTGATTTCCCCTATGCTGACGTGTGCCTGACTGCAGAGGAGATCTCTGGAGCCAGGTCCTGCAGAGCATCCTTTGGTGTCTCCATGTGGATTTAGGCCCCACCTCCCATCCCTCCCTACATCTGAAACACGTTTTTGGCAAAACACATCAGTGAGCATCTGCAGGACTTAGCACAATCACCTGGGTAAGGAGATTTTAGTTTCCAGGCAAAGGAGCCAGGTGCCCAGGCTGTACTCTGTGATTCGCTTGTGCTTCCACTGCCTGCACAAAAAAAGGTGCTGGACAGGTTACAGTGCTTCCTGGATAACCTGGAGTTCTGCTTTGTTTCCTCTGTCTCTCTGTCTCCCTCGGGGCCTGTCCTGGTGCCCAGGATCACTTTCTCTTTGACAAGCCAGTGTCCCCTCTGCTGACATGTGCTGGGATGGCCCGTGACTGGCCGGACGCCAGAGGAATCTGGTATGTTGTGTGACCTGCAGAGTCCTGTGTCCTGCCTAAAGATTGTCTTACAAACCTCCTTGCTCGTCCTAACCCTGCACACACTCTGGCCCCACACTCACAGCATGCCCAGCTTGCTTTAAAAAGAGAAATGTTTTTAATTCCCGGGGCTGAAAGCAACCTGTTCCCTCCAAATGAGCTGGATGAAAAGGAGACAGGGAATTTGGATTTCCTGCTCTGTTCTAGGTCTGTTTCTACTGCCACAACACAGTTGATATCGGGCCCAAATACAACATCTGCTTGGAGATAAAGGGGTAACAGCTCTGAGATCAGTGCCCAAACCAAGAGCAGAGGATGGGGCAGCTGTGCAGTGCACATATCTGCATCCACCCTGCTGCACTGCAGGCACTGCCAGCTGCTTTAATGCTGGAAAAACAGTGTTAAAAATGCAAAAAGCATCTGAGGAAGTGTGAAACCTGATCACCCCCCCAACCCAGTGACCTGCTGGAAAACTGTGAGGATATTTTCATTTCAACAAGCTTCCTGTTAGATTCAACAAGGTGCAGATTTCTTTGGTCCCCATTGAAGTCTGAGGAGAGGAAAAGGATAAAGCCTGAGGCACACATTCATTGTCTCTACAAACAGAAGTACCAACAGCATAATTGCTATCCAGGGATTTCCTGAATAACACAGACCTGGATTTTGGCTTCTTTTACATGTGAAATATCAGGGATAGTGAAAAAAAAAAAAAAAAAAAAAGTGTGATTGGAAAGTACTTCTGTAAGCCACATCTCGAAAATCTGCCTTTCTCTTGCAAAAAATTGCTGTTAAAAAGTGTGCACATTGTGGAAATTATTTTGCTTTTAATGATCCTGTCCTTGTTATGGGCTGCAGGACCATTTCCACCAACAGCACTGTCAGCAATGGCACAGTTTAAATGCATGGTCCTGAGAGCAATGGGGACACTTGTTGAACTAAAAGGGGGAGGTGAGTTAGGCCAAACTCAAACTATTTATAAAACCCTCCCTCAGCATTTGTGCACGACTGAGGAGGAGGTGACTGGACCTGGCCTGGAGCCAGTGTCAGGGCACAGGATGTTTACACCTGCTCAGCATTGCACTGAGCCAGCTCCAGCTGCAAAAAGGAAAAGGAGATGCAGCAAAAGACCAGCTGAAAGTCAGGCTCTCAGTGATCTGGAACTTTCACTTCCGTGTGTCTTAAACCTGGTGATCTTTCACTGCTGGCACAAATGAGTCTGATCCCATCCATCACCTCCTACCTGCAGTAGGAAGGCAGTAGTAGGAGACTGGCCAAGCAGAGAAAAAGCCAGGAAAAGTGACCCAGCACTTCACAGAGCCAGCCCTGACTGCCTGTTTGAGGCAGGAGTGGGTTTTCAGGGTTTCTGGCAGAGCAGGGTCACTGAGGGATCCCGGACACATCCCTGGAGGGATGCAGACACCCAGCGCTGCCAGGGACACTGGGGTTTGAGGTGGGGGAGAACAAAATTGAGTAAGCACACATGACCTGGCTCCCAGCAGGTGTTTGGGTTTTCTGAGAGCAGCAGAACCCTTCCCTGAGGACAGAGGGGGCAGAGCTTGGCTTCTCCCTTGGCTGCATCCCCAGCTGTGCTCCTGATGGAGCACCACAGCAGCATGATGTGACCAGAGAACTCTCCTCACTCTGTGCCCAAGAAGCCCTGCAATGCCACAGGCATGAGGGATCCAGTGCTGGAACCAGCTCCAATCCCTCACTCCAGACAACAGCTGGATTATGACACGTTTAACATCTCTGCTGCTTGGAAAGGCTGTGATAAAACTAAGGATGCTGAGAGTTATTTCTCAGGGCTTGCCTCTTTAAAGATTTTTTTTTTTCTCCCCTCTTGACTAGGCACAACAATGAGAAGACATTTCTCATTTGGATTAATGAAGAGGACCACACCAGGGTGATCTCCATGGAGAAGGGTGGCAACATGAAACGTGTCTTTGAGAGATTCTGCCGTGGATTAAAAGAGGTAGTGTCTCAGTGAGTCTGTTACTCCTGTTTGTTCACTGCTGTCACCCCTGTGGTTCATGCTGAGCTGACATCTCCAGGGGCAATGAAATGAAGTCACATCAGTCCACACAACAACCCACATCAACACAGCTAAAGCAGGAAACATGGGCAGATTGCTAGCTGAGTTGTAGGAGAAAATAAATAAATATCCTTTTTTTTTTCTTCCCATTTTGTGCCTGCAGATGGTGGGAAATCATAAATGAAGCACTTTATTTGGATTGTTTGATTTGCTTGATTGAAGACTTCATAAAATTCTAAGAGCTGATAGTCAGGGCTCCTGGGTATTATGTTGGTCTAGCTAATCACAATGATAAGAAAGGCTTCCTGGGACAGGGTGTGGGTTAAAACAGTTTTGCCCAGACAGTCCAGGTACGACTCAGGTTGGGTCTGGGCCCAGTGCTGCCCTCTGACCTGCTCTGACACAAAAGAAAAAAAAAAAAAGAAAAAAAAAATTAATTTACCAGAGAAATAGAACTTCATTACGCCCTACAAGTAATACCAAGGAACCCTGGAATGGTTTGGGTTATGGTTAGGGTTTGCAGTGGGTTTTGGGGCACAGAAAAACAAAGCCATCTGATATATGCTCTGTTGGCATCAAGGTGGTTACTGTGAGTTTCCAGGGTGGCTTCCAGGCACACCTGTGCGACTCAGCAGTGCACAGGTGGTGGCCCAGGTGACAAGCTCCCAGGTGTTGTTCCCAGCTTTGCCTCTGCTGCTGAGCTGAGCTCATGCCAGCCTGTGGACGTGGACATGGAAAGTGGTGGGGCAGCTTTAGGAGCTGTGCCCTCAGCAGGTGTCTGGGGCAGAAAATCAGGTCTAGCTTCCCACCATCCATTGTGTTATCCTCACAAAACACAGAAATTATCTTAGGAGAGTAGTTTATTCTGTATCCTCCTGCAGACCTGAAGTATTCAGCTCTATTTACAGGAGTCTTGTGAACACGAGCTGTTGATGCATCCAGTTCTCCTCAGGGGGAGATGAGAACTGAACTGAAATGGTATTAGTCTTGCACAAGCACAGATGAGTGAACAGAGTACCAGGTTATTCAAAGGGCAGTAGACCCTTGTGATTTTCCTGCAGGTAATTATTTCACTCTCCTGTCAATTCCGGTCAGAGACCTGCTAATGAGAAGTCTTACCTACAAGCTGTGTTGCCTCCTTATAATGGCAGTGTGGCACTTAGAGGCCAAATGTCCTCTTCAAGGAGTCATGACATCAGCTGGAAAACGACAGAAAACTCAGGCTCAGCTCCCTCTGTTTGCTTCGTAGTGCTTGAGTCCTTTGGGGTCCTGTGTTGCAAACTTGCTTGACAATTACTGAGTTATAAACAAATGGCAAAATCCACATTATTACTATAAACAAATGGCAAAAGCCACAACCCTTAAGTGAAGACCTGGTTCCATGGGCCAAGGCTTTACCAGAACACCACAGCAGGGAGTTTTCTGATGAAAAACCAAGAGTCTGCAAGATACTGGTCATGAGAGGGTGGTGAAGAAATCCTTCTGGTACCTGAGGAGTGCAAACATTTGTGTCACACCTAAGACTGCACCCAGGTGTAAATTCCTGACGCTCCACGGGTATCTTACAGTAAGACACTTGCAAATGCTGCCCTGTTTGTTTTGTTCCTGTGCTGCCCCGCAGGTGGAAAGGCTGATCAAGGAGCGGGGCTGGGAGTTCATGTGGAATGAACGTCTGGGCTACGTGCTGACCTGTCCCTCCAACCTGGGCACGGGGCTGAGAGCTGGAGTCCACGTCAAGCTGCCCAGGCTCAGCAAGGTACACTCAAACTGCGCTTAAATGTGACAGAAGTGACACAAGCCAGCTCTCCTGGGGTGTAAAGGAACAGAGGAGAAATGACAGCTTATGGCAGCTGCAGGTTAACAGGGTGTGTGTGGGTCACAAGGTCCCGGGGATAGTGCACGGCTGAAGGTGTAATCCTGAAAATTGCTGTATTTGTTATGGAAATCAATCTGCTTAGCGGAAAGCCACAAAGAGGGGCTGTGAATGGAGGAGTGAGAAAACTCTCCACCCCTCTGCCTGTCCTTCTGGCAGTGCTGTAGGGACCACAGCACGGCAGTGACTCTGCTCAGTACACGCAGTGGAAGGTCTGGGGGTCTGGGGCTGCCAGACGACCCCAAAATGTCCTTTTTTTCCTGCCTGATGCCAAAGAAGAAGCCGAAGTCCGTCTGCTCGTGTTCAAGGTTGTTTATTGTTTCTTATCACAAACATTTTCTCCTGAGCCACAGAGGTCTGTTCAGCAGCTCAGTTTCTGGTCTTCTCCTGCCCACGGGGAGGTGTTTGGATTATTATAGTAAAAATTACACACACCATGTTTATAATAATGTCCCAATACCCATCACCAACGTGAACCCACTTGTGACCACCTTGTACCTGTCAGGATGTGTCCCCGTCACCACAGAAGATGGAGGGACAGAAGGAGAAGAAAGAAGGACAGGGCACGCCCAGGTTCCTCCATCTTGCCTCCTGAACCCCCATTCTAAAACCCCAAAAATCTCCTTTTTCACCCTGTGATCAGTTAACTATCATTCTGCTCAAGCTCTTGTGGCCTGTAAATCTTCACACATTGGTGGTAACTTCTCCCAAGGGCTGAAATCAAAGGCAAAGGTGTTTTTCACTCCATGCCAGGGTCTCTGAGCCCCCTGCCAGGGTCTCTGCTCACCCAGGGCAGTCAGAGGGACGTCCTGGGTTCTCACAGAAGGCAGTAAACTCAAAGCTGTTTCTCCTGACAGGACCCCAGGTTCTCCAAAATCCTGGAGAACCTGCGCCTGCAGAAGCGTGGCACGGGCGGGGTGGACACGGCAGCTGTGGCTGACATCTACGACATCTCCAACCTGGACCGCCTCGGTCGCTCAGAGGTAAAATGCTCTTTTTGGGGTTTCTTTCTGTGTTTTTCACTCGCTTTCTGGCCGAGATCTGTACTGACATGGGTCAGTTTCCTTCTGCTGGCCTCAGTGGATGCGTGGCAGTTTTTAGTCCTCATTAATCTGGTCCAGGGGAAATGCTCACTGAAAGGAGAACCATTAATGTCCATGAAGTGGCTGATAAATGCTCCTTTCATGGCTGTTGTGAAAAACGCCGTTCACTTGTTTTAAAATTTTAGAAGTTTAATAGTAATGAGAATAGTAATAAAAGAATTAGGACAATAAGAGACAATAAAAAGCAAAGAATTACGGATGTCCGGGTGTCTGGCTTTCCATGACCAAGCACACCTTGCTAACAAAGGATTACCCTTAAAAGCAATAGCCTATTGCATATGCATATATTCTATACATAATTCAAACCTTCCTTTCAAATTAGGGTGCTTTCTGCTCAACTTCAGCTTTCCTCCCCATCTGTAACTCAGCTTTCTTGGTTCCTCCAAGTCTGAGCTTTCCCCATAAGGAGGCAATAATTCTTCTCTTGGGATCTTGGTGTCTGTTGCTGTTGTCTCTATCCAGATGGGATGGTGTGAAGGATTTCTTGATTGTCTTTTCCACTCCTTGAATTAGTTACAAAAATCTTACATCACACAGTAAAAACTACATTTACCACAGTACTTAAAAAGAGAATAATACACCACCACTAAAAAAAGATTAATACACCATAACTTTCCAACATCACACATATAATATTCATTTTAATATTTGTGAAAAGCCAATCATAAAATATGCATTTTTCACAAATATTAACCCAGCCCACAGTGGGTTCCCTTCCTGGCTCACCTGCCATGGGGACAGCCCAGCCAGGTGACCTCTGCCTTCTGATCCATGCCTTTGAATGTCCCCACAGCCATGGACAGATGTCTGCAGACTTTAAATATTGAAGTTTGACATAGGCACCTGTGTTCCTTTGGATCTAGAATGAAATACGTGACAGGGAACAAAATAAATAAGAGTGAAACACTATTAGGCTGTATTATTTGCCAAAACAGCCTGTGACAAAGACATCTATTAACACCTGACACATCATCATGTGTGTTTTATGTTAAAGTAACAGTAATAATAAAAAACAGGATTACACAGCATGATTAATTGAGTCCTGCTAACTGACAGCCTAAGCCTACAAAATTTTACTTATGTTAAGAGTTCCACTGAAGTCAGTGATGCCTCCTACAGCAAGTATCCAAAGGATTAAGGCAACAGATACGACACAGGCCCTACCTTGGGGATTCTGAAATCTAAATAAGACAAAACATACACAAGGGGATAAGAAAAGTTTTATTACAGGATAAATTTTTTCCAGTACATAATTAAATAAATTCCATTATGTGGTAAATGTGTTTGCAGAACTGAATTATGTTCCCAAAGGTGTAAGATAAAACTGTTTCTATTCCTGCTCTGTTTCAGTTACTGGTCAATGCAAACCTAATATGAAATTTGTTTTCTTATGGAGGCTGCAAATTCAGACCTCTGAATTCCCAACACAGCTGGTCTGTAAAAGACAATGAAATAAACTGCTAAGCCACCAAAATGCTTTATAGTAAAAACAAAGTCCCTTGAAAATCAGCAACTGTCACAATAAAGAGACAATGAGATTTAGTCTTCACACTTGATTTTAACAGGCCAGTCAATAAAGGTTGCTAACAAAGCATTTCATGGAGATAAAGAAGTATCAGCTTTATCTTGCTGTCCCACAGTGCCACAGGGTCTGTGGTCCTTACGTGTCACCTGTCTGCTGGGGACAAGGCCCCTTGTATTCTCCAGCAATTTTGAAACAGGAAGACACCACCACCCCCTGCCATACAGAATTCTGAATTTTGGTGCTGCTCTGGGCCTGGAGCGAATCCCACCCCTGGCAGTGTCACTCTGATGCCTTGGAGTGGCTGCCTGGAACAGAGGCTAAACAAGATTGAGAGAATAAAGTGGGTATTTCTTAAAGGCCTTCAAAAAGTGCATCTTGGGCTGTCAGAAGCCTCCCAGAGGCTACACCCAAAATGGACAATGGTCACGAGTTTTTCACACAATTATAACTTTGGTCCATTTGCATATCAGGGGTTAATCCTCCAATTACAGCTTCAGGTAATGAAGTGATTTTCTCCATGTTTGCCCCCCTCAATTCACTGTTGTTTGCATCTGAGACACTCATGTGTCCTTGAGCTTCAGGCCTAGAGAGGAATTGTTTTGTCTGAAAAAACGGGAGAGCAGCAGCTGACAGGCTATGGAGTTTGCAGTTATACACCAGAGCACTACAGGATCTGAAAAAATATAAAAGCTAAATCCTAAGGCATCAATGCAGGGAGCAAAGGAGTGCTGGGTGCAGCACGAGTCCTGAGCTGTGTGCTGAGCCTGGCAGGACGGGCAGGCTGCTCCCCACGGCACAGGGACCACCCCAGCAGGGCCGTGGCCATCTGCAGGGCAAGGACACAGCTCTGCTCCCACGAGCCTCCCCAGGCACTGTGAATGTCTGAACCCCACTGGATTCTTGTAGTCCCCACTTGGACTACAAATCCAACTATCCCCACTTGGATACTTGTGATTGTGATCAACTCCACTGTGACTATGATGAATTCCTCAGGAACTTCTACTTTCTCAAGTAGAAGTGAACTCACAGTCTGGATGTGAAGGAAAGAGAAATGCATTTCTGTTCTGTCCTATCTGCACTCTTAGTGCCTATTCACACTCATTTAAAAACAACTCATTTAAAATATTCATCACGTTCTGGGATGATCAAAGTCATTCAGCTAGACTCCTACGTAAGAGTGGCTGTTGAAGGAAATCCAAAATATCCTTAATATAATAGTGTTTTGGAGTACTCCAAGTCCTCTTGCAATGCAGATTAAATTGCATTCTAAATAAATTAGAGAAATGTCAACTTCATCAACAATGCTTTTCCCTTTAGGGCTCCTCAGAGATCCCCCAAGGGGCTCAATTCCATGCCAGAAGTTATTCTATCCTAAAAGTGACCAAGGAAAGATATGGTAGTGCTGCCCTCCTCCCAGTGCCACCCACGTCAAGGACACCCACCCTGAGCCTCCAGCAGCATTCAGGGCTGCTGTGAACCAGGACAACAAACCTCCTTCTTGCTCTCCTTGCACCAGCATCCCTCCCAATTAATTTCTGTGTCTCTGTGCTCACACAAAGGCTCCTGCAAGCGTGGGGTGTTTTGGGCTTGGGAGCTGGGGAGACACAGTGAGGATTTTAGTGCTTCATCAAGCACTGCGTGGCAGGGCTGAACACTCACAGCCCTGGTGCTGTGTGTCCTCAGCCTCGTGCAGTGTGGGGGACGCTCTGGGCCAGGCATCCCTGCTCAGCAGCACCTGGGGAGCACCCTGCACCCCCTCAGGGGTCACGTTTGAAACAGGTCCCTCAGCTCCTGCCTGAACACTTTATATAGGGGCTTTTGCCCGGTTGGTTTGTTCCTGTGGGAGCACAGTTTGGTGGAAATAACTTTAGGGACCTAATTGAAAGTTTCTGCAGCTGGTGGTCCAAACTCAGGGCAAACATGAGAATGGAATTACTGTGGCTTTGCACAACCCATACTCCCTGAGCCAGAGGAGGTGTGATGTCTGTGACCCTCCTCACTTTCAGCTTTGTCTGCTGTTGGGAGAGGACAAGCCAACTTCCCACAGTTCTATTAACAGATGAGCTAAACCCTCTGTTACTACAAAAAAAAAAAAAAAAAAAAAAAAAAAAAAAAAAAAAAATTTTTATAANAAAAAAAAGTAGTACAAAATTGTTACTACAATTTTCTTCTTCTTGTTGTAGGTGGAGCTAGTCCAGATTGTCATTGATGGGGTGAATTACCTTGTCGACTGCGAGAAGAAACTGGAGAAAGGCCAAGACATCAAGGTGCCACCCCCTCTGCCTCAATTTGGCAGGAGATGAAGTTGCTGGCGACGGCCGCAGCTGAGGGCAAACGTGGCTGCCATTCTGATGGAAAGGCACCCCTGTACATCTCTGTATAAATGCATTGTGTAATAAAACACTGCCTGACACCTGAGGTCTCCTCCATGCCTGGCTGCGCTGGCACAAAGTGGTCTGGGTGCAGCTTTTTTGGGGTGCACACCCATGCAACCACCTTGGGACGCTCTTTTCTGGGGGGACTGATTCCCTTTCTTGGTTGGTGATAAGAAAAGTACCACTGCAAAAAGCACAACTTTCTAATTTTATACAGCACTTGCACTTCTGGACATATTTACAATGCTTCCTATAAGTAACCTGCTCGTTTCTGCCCTTGGGCTGCAGCAAACTGGCCCAAAAACCAGCAGGCAAATCAGTTTGCTGATATCCTGCATACCACCTAAACCTGCCCAGCTCCAATCCCCTCCTGCAGCTCTCAGCCTCAAATGGGGTCTGGCTCAGCTGCCACTCCCCGAATTTCCTGAGGATGTGCTGCCACTCTGAGGGACACCTCCATGCTCACCATGGTCCACGTGCTCAGCAGCACAGTGGAAAGGAAAAAACCAGCAAGTGCTGACAATCCCACTGATTGCTTCCTGGTTTTTTTTTGAGTATGGAAACACAGTGTTTCAGAGCCAGAACACCAGGTCTCAGGAAGGTCCCTGGGTGAGTCATATCTGCAGAGCTGGGGCTGGATAGCTGGCCCATAACTGGCTTTAAAAGTCACAATGGGAAGCTAATTGAGAGCTAGATGGTGAATTAGCTGCTCTTGAAAATCAGCAGCATGGTGTGCTGGGTGTAAAGCAGGCTGGAGCTTCCATGTGATTACTGTTACTTCCTCATCTATGCTGGGCACATTCCCTAGCATTTTGCTGCTGGCTTTCCAAATGGCGTTTAATAATAGTAATTCTGAGGGTGGGAAACTGACTATTGCTGATTTTACATAAAAGGCAAATAGGCAAAACTGGAAAGGCTTCACTGTTAGCTCTCCAAAACTCTCAGCTCAACGCAAAATCCAACTGTGGGCCAAATGTCCTCAGATTTCAGCCTGTATTTCGCTTTTCTCCTGCTGCCTGGCAAAGTGCTGATGGGCAGCAGCACGATGTCCAGCAGGGTGCCACTTGCTGACAGCATTCCTGAAGGGCTGGTATGGGGCTGATGACTCTTTAACAACAGCCTGGGGGATGAGGTGCATCACTCAGCCAGGCACTCCGCTGATGGCACTGGGTAAGAGCAGGAGAGCAGGGCTGCTCTTCAGAGAGCATTTCAGGGTGGAAATGGGCTGCTGGAAACCTCATGGGGTCCAGCAGAGGCAGAACCTGGGAGGACAAGGCTGAGAGCATATCCTAATGATGTCCACCACTGTCTGCATCAGGGGAAACCAGGCTCAAGGCTCTCCTCAGGGGTGCAGAGTGGCAGGACAGGAGGCAACAGACTCAGGATGGGACACTGGGAATTCCTGTTACTTGTTAGAGAGCCCTTCTGCACTGTCAGGGTGGCCAGATGTTGGAACAGACCCAGAGATACCCAAAACTCAGGGAACAAGGTTCTGATCCACACTGGGGCTGGGGTGGAATTGGTGGGTGTTCTGGGACAGAACATCTCCAGAGCCCCAGCCTACACAAAGGTGTGATCCCTGGCTGAAGCAATCACTGCAAACTGCCTGAGATGAGCAAATAACCCAGAGCAATGCCCTGGCCAGCCTGTCCTCTGACCAGACAGGGAACTGTAAGTCTGCACAAAACAGGGACACCCAGGTATTGATTTATTTAAAAAATACGGATATTGATCTAGTACCGATATCCGACTTTGATGGACAAAACTCTCTAACAGTTTAAAGTTAGAAAGTGTATGTTTATTCACGACCAGGATAGCTCCCAAACACACACTGAGATTTACAGGTGATCACAGAGTCCTTTTATCCATACAAGTATTGAATATACAAATACAAATACATATTCACAATTTTGGTACATCCCCTTCCCCGCTTTGTATGTTAATTAGTCCAAAAGCCATTAAGCATGCGTAGTTTGCTCTTTGAAATGGGTCGGTGGTCCTTTTCATGGGGAGGGGTCCCAAAATGAGGAAGTAAATGAAGTCTTCCTCATTCTGACCTTTCTACCTTTTCAATGCAAGCATAATAAATGAATATAAATGATCTCTTGGTAGGACTGCCATTCCTTGTTTTAAATTAGTTTCAGAACAGAAGAGGCCTACCATTGTCGTAAGTTTTATGATCCATTTATCAGCCTCTATATTCTTCATTATAAACCCAGCTGACTAAACATTATGTTGACAAGCAATCAATTATCAGTTAACTACCAACTCTTAACTTCATCAAGGCCTACCTTTTAATTAACCCTAGTAAAGCTTATATCTAACTAAAATTTTATCTTCTGTAGAATTTCTAAACTCTTAAAGTTTATGTTTCAGTATGACCTACTCCCTGTTCTGCTCCAACTGTGGCACTCTCTGTACTGCTGGCTTCCAAACACGCCCTTAATAACCAAAATACTCCTCCTCACATGGACTACTTTGCAAAGGCTTGTTGTTGTCACCCACATTTTCCACTTCTGCGACCTTTCTCTCACTCCATTGTGGGAACCCATAAAATCAGAGGGGTTTGGGAAAGCTGCAAAAGACAGGTCTCAGAGACAGCAGAACTGCAATTAGAGCTAAGATTTGTCAGCAGAAAACTTAGATGAGATGTAGAGAGCAAGGACAAATAGAACAATGGTCTGTGTATCAACAGCTAGAAGAACTCCTTAAGCTGCAGAAGGGTATATCTAGCAAGATATTAGGAAGGTCGAAGCTTAATAATGGAGCTCTGTGCATTGTGTTTTTAGGCTTACAAGTAGGTAGTGTATTTGAAATAAGCGAGCATTGTTTTAACCGAAGGTACGTGTGCTTATAGTGGCTGGGTGGATCAATCCAACAAAGCAAAATAGGCTTTTGCTTTGTGGGATTGGTCAAAAAACTTATAAAGTGAGTTGTAACACTGAGTTCTCCGTCTGCTGCCTGGGATGTGAGCTGATGGCACCTTCCCATTGTGGTAACCATGTCATGAGGCTGATGCTGGAAAATAAAACAGCTCAGGACGTGTTCCACAGCAGTCCTGTCCTGTTTGTGATTTGTACACGGCCCCCGGCCGGCGATATCCATGACCTCTATTTGTGGGAACCCAGGACGTCCCTCTGACCGCCCTGGGTGAGCAGAGACCCTGGCATGGAGTGAAAAACACCTTTGCCTTTGACTTCAGCCCATGGGAGAAGTTACCACCAATGTGTGAAGATTTACAAGCCACAGGAGTTTGAGTGGAATGATAGTTAGCTGATCACAGGGTGAAAAAGGAGATTTTTGGGGTTTTAGAATGGGGGTTCAGCAGGCAAGATGGGGGAATTTGGGTGTGCCCTGTCCTTCTTTCTTCTCCTTCTGTCCCTTCCATCTTTTCCTGTGACAGGGACACATTTTGATTGGTATAAGGTAGTCACAGGTTGTGTAACATAGGTGACAGGTACTGGAACATTATTGTAAACATGGTACATGTAGTTTTCACTGTAAGAACCTAACCACCACCCATGGGGCGGGAGACAGCCTGGAACTGAGCTGCTGCACAGACCTCTGTAGCTCAGGGAGAAAATATTTTTGATAAGAAATAATAAACAACCTTGAACACGACCAGATGGACTTTGGCTTTCTTCTTTGGCATCGGGATGGGAAAAAACGGACTCCTGGGGTTGTCTGACACCCCCAGACCCCTGCCTCTATTATCTGTGAGAATACAGCCAGCCTCCATAGCCAGCAAGAGCAACTCAGCTGCTTCATATCAACGGTGTGTTTTCATTCTTCATTCCACAGCGCTAATTAATATTTTAATTTAAACTCGGACAGTGACTCCCTCATGACAATGCTCAGGACAGTTTTCTGTTTGCTTGGAGCCCACTCTCCTCCGAGTGGAGCCCACCCTGGGGATGAGGTGTGGGGAGCAGGGTCTGTGCCCCCCAGTGCCTTCAGGGGCAGCTGGAAGGTGGCTGCTCTGCTCCCAGAGGAGAATGGCTGCAGCAGGAAACAAACAACCTGAAAGGCTGTGTGCCCACACAAAGAAAGAAAAGCACACAGATAACAATGCAACAAGAAAATATTAAAGGTTCAAAAGCTGGGTTAGTGCACTAACTCTTGACATAAAATGCTACTTCTTGTTTCTCATATTTATTTTCCCCACGCCACAAGTACGGCACTGCTGAGACCCTTTTCTGCCAATAAAGCTCTTTCCTGATAGACTGATTCTCTATAAATCTTTGAAATTTATTTGATTAAGTGCCCCAGGAGCTATGTGCCATACCTCAAGCACTTCTCAAATGCTCTTGACAAAGCAACCAGGGATCAGCAGAAATAATCTATCAGGTCAAGCTCCATCAAAGCCCAAATCCATCACAGCCCACCTGTGCTCCATTAGGCAGTTCATGAAGGGTGAGAACTGGGCAGGAATTTCCCATTATGAGACAAGAGAAAACAGGCACTTTAGATGAGATATGACAAAGGAATTGTTCCCTGGCAGGGTGGGCAGGCCCTGGCACAGGTGCCCAGAGCAGCTGGGGCTGCCCCTGGATCCCTGGCAGTGCCCAAGGCCAGGCTGGAGCAGCCTGGGACAGTGGGGGGTGTCCCTGCCAGGGCAGGGGTGGCACTGGGTGGGATTTAGGGTCCCTCCCAACCCAAACCAGTCTGTGAAGTCTGTAGGTACAGCAGTTGTAACTGATGTCACTTGTGACACTTCACACCTGGAATCCTTGGCGGCCCCGGCAAAAAATGACAACAGGCTCTGGAGGTTCGCTGTTCTCACTCCTCCAGGATCAATGCACGCCTGATACAATCTTTCTCCGGAAACATCAAAACCAAAAGGGAGCAGATAGCATGAGAAATGAGTTACAGCTAATATTTTTTTATGCAGAATTACTTCACTAATAAGATTCACTGGAATGCAGTCTAAGGCCTGCGTGCTCATGTTTCCCCTGCAATGCCTCTTACAGCCTGCCTTCAGCCTAAGGTTTAATTAAAAGATTAAGGATTTAAACAGTCACTTCTTTTGCCTGCAAAAACGCCTGTGGGGAACACAAAAATGCACTGCATGTGGTACAGCAGTCCTACCAAACCAAATCTTCCAAGAGGACACAGAGTCACCTACTGCCCAGCCTAGTGCTGATGACTGATGTCACATTTTTAATTCACTCTAAATTATTACAGAAAAATACTGGGCTCCTAATGGGAAAACATCAGTTATATTACAGTAATAAGTCTATCAGTAAACAAGGGTAATGGAAGTATTTTTTTTTATCTACCCACTGTTCAGGGAACTCAGGTGGATCCAGCAGTGAGGAAAAAGATAAATTATGCCAGTTAATTTTTAGCTCATTTTATGTCTGTTCTGGTTTGAAAAAGCTGTAAGTTTTCAGTGTACACCTTTAAGCAGAATCTGTCTTAGCTCTCATTCCAGTTTTATGCTGTGCTTTCTGAATCAGCATTTGGGCTTTGAAATCACTGATAATCTACCTGGTACTTGGCCATAACTGCATGAACTACTGGTATCTCTTTATTTTATTTTATTTTATTTTATTTTATTTTATTTTATTTTATTTTATTTTATTTTATTGGTAGATTTTTTGTTGTTGTTGTTTGGTTTTTTGGTTTTTCTGTTTGTTTGTTTGGTTGGTTTTTGTTTTGTTTTGTTTCTGTTTTGTTTTGTTTTTTCTATAGCAATGAGGAATATATCCTTTTGTTGAGGGATAGGAATATAAGGAATTAGACTGCAAAGACTGGAGCACTCTTCCTTGCTGATCCCTCTGCCAAGGAATCTGTACCTCTGCTGCTGCCTGGAGTTTCAGCCTGTTCTTTCTCCTTTTCTCTGTGAAATGCAGCAGTTTTTCAAAGTACAGCCAATACTGCAGAAAAGGCCCTTGTATCCAAACACAGGAGGATAACACATTCTCCCTTTCTTCTTTCACACTTTCAACCCTAGAAATTACAATTTGTGATCTGAAGACACAAGCTTAAGTGAAGTGCTGTGCAAATCAACTTTAAATTCATTCATCTCCTCACTGTGGGTTTCTAGAAAAAAAAATTATTACATTCTCCTGTGAGAAAACAGTGTTTTCTGCCTAACTGGCAGCCACCAAAACTAAAACCAGGGAAAATTCTTGTGCCATCCTGACAGTGCATGTCTAACATTCCTACTTGAGCCACGTTTCTCAATATATTCTCAGAACAACAAGCAGCAGCTTTGCGGTGTAAAACAGCCAAATAAAATATCTGACCACAGACCTTACCCTTCAGTTCATCCAGGCACTTAAACATTTCCCTGAATACAAACCATTAAATATCTGAGTTGACCCAGCTACAAAAGTTGATGGAGCAAATTATTTAAGGTCTTGTTAAGTACCCTGAAAGAATCACAGCTGTGAGCAACATTGCCTGGTGGACATGACATCCAGTGCTGGTCAGGCTCACTGGAGGGGATGCTGCCCTGGTTGTAGCAATCAAAATCCATTAATATTTAAGATTAAATATGGCATAGGTAATCATTTAACACTGACATGAAAGCAGGGCAGTAAATGCTAAGCAATCTGTTCATCTTGTGGAGAATAAATCAAAGTGAACCACCTGCACAGGAGCCTCAGAATATTGCAGACCTAACAGAATTTAGGAGGGAACAGGGCCTAATTTTCCTTCCTGTCCCCAGGCTTACACTCAAATTAAAACAACCAGGAAAATGTCACCCTAACACTCTGCCAAGTAGTATTAACTACCCAAACCACACTGGCAAAAAAGACTGAACAAAGATAACATCAGCTGTGTGTGTGTACAACAATTCTGTGTACCTCTGGTTCCCCTTCAGAAGACAAAACCTCCTTTTTGGGGCATGAGGATTATGAACATATGAACACTGTGCTGTGTTCAGACAATTTGCTGTTTCTTAGGAAAATATAAAAAAAAAATAATAAAAAACCCACAATTATTTGCACTGCTGTCTTGCTCATAACTCACCTGGTGCCCCGGTACAAGGAGCTACCAGCCCAGAAATGTCAACCCGGAACAAATCTCAAACCAGTGCAAAATTAAACAGGTACAGCATCTGCCAAATAAGTGATATTTGAGGTAGGGCTCTCTGACTGATTTAGCAAAAAGGTGTTAAACACCCTTTTCCACTGCCTGCAAAGCTGAATCTTAAGGGTGGCTGATCCTGCCCAGACACACATACACATAAAATTCCAGGCTGGGGAAGATAGGACAGCATATTTAGGACTTCATCAAAGCAGAAAGCAAAGCAAATTGCAGGAGCAACGGGGACCTCATGGTGTGGCTGAGCTGTAAGTAACTACAGCATCCAAGGAGGTGCTTTTAATTTTGAAAATACATTCTGGTCCCTTCTGGGTTTATTTCCTGGCTTTTAAACGGCGCTCATCAGTTATTTTTTATCTGCAGATAGCCAGCGCTAAATGCTCGTAAACGCAATTTTAAACGGTGCAGTTTAAAATAGGCTTTGTGCACACCTCCCTCTAGTGGGCTCAAAACCCCGGAAAACCGGCAAAATCCGCGAATTCCTCTAGGGAGGCTCAAGTGTAAGGGATAACTACTAGAGAAAGTGTAATATTCTTTATATATTTTATATAGTGTATGTATAACGCATGCACCTTTACAACATCAACCAGGGAACGTCACGGGGATGTAGCGAAATGCTAAAAACACAAAATGCAGCATCCTGACTTGGGACGGGAGGGAGAGCATCACTTGGCTCACAAACATTTATTTCAGCTGCGGGGTGGCCTCCTCCGAGAACACAGCCCCGGGGGTGCCCTGGGGCACGGCTGGCACCCCAAACCCCTGAGCTGGGCTCAGCCCCAGCCTGGGCAGCAGGGCAGGGGGGATTCTGCCCCTCTGCCCCTCGGCTCAGACCCCACCTGCAGAGCTGCCCCAGCCCTGGCCCGGCACAGGGAGGAGCTGGAGCTGACACAGGAGGGACAGGAGCCAGGGAATGGCTCCCAGTGCCAGAGGGCAGGGCTGGCTGGGACATTGGGAATGAGGAATTGTTCCCTGGCAGGGTGGGCAGGCCCTGGCACAGGTGCCCAGAGCAGCTGGGGCTGCCCCTGGATCCCTGGCAGTGCCCAGGGCCAGGCTGGATGTGGAAAGTGCAAATTTTATGATTGGCTTTTCGCAAATATTCAAATGAATGTTATATGTGTTATGTTGGAAAGTTATGCTGTATTAATCTTTTTTAAGTGATGGTGTATTATTCTCTTTCAAATACTGTGGTAAATATAGTTTTTACTATGTGTTGTAAGAGTTTTGTAACTAACTGAAAGAATGGAAAAGACAATCAAGAAATCCTTCACACTGTCCCATCTGGATAGAGATAACAGCAACAGACACCAAGATNTTCTTTGCTTTTTATACTCTCGTATTGTCCTAATCTTTTTACTATTCTCATTACTATTAAACTTCCAAAATTTTAAAACAAGTGAACGGCGTTTTCCACACTGGAACAGCCTGGTACAGCGGGAGGTGTCCGTGCCACGGCAGGGGTGGCGAGCTCCCCTCAGGCACCGCCACCTCGGAGCTCCACACTCCGCCCTTCCCCACAGCCCCCGGCGCCTCCCGCTCCGCCCGCCCCGGCTCCCGCTCCGCCCGCCCCGGCTCCCGCTCCTCCTCTTCCTCCTCCTCTTCCCGTCCGTCATCACCGTGCGCGG
>WEZZ01001599.1:68509-81259 GCA_013400585.1 Chloropsis cyanopogon
GAGCCGCCGCGGGCAGCGAGGAGCAGGAGGAGGAAGAAGGAGTACGAGAACCAGGACGTGAACGGGTTCGCGGCACACCGCGGGCAGCAGCTGGAGGAGGAGGAGGCGCGGAGGAAGGACAGGCGGCGGGAGAGCAGGAGGCTGAGGAGGCAGGAGAGGAAGAGGAACGCCATGGTGAGTGCTGCCTTGCGGGCGCGGGGAAAAAAGGGAGAAACCATCCATTTTTTGATCAAACGCCTCAGGTGTGGGGCGTGTGTCAGCGCCCTTGAGGGGCTGGCATGAGCAGCGCGCACAATTACAATTTTTGTAATAAATAAAATGTGGCGGGGTAAGGCTCCAGGGTGCCATCTGGCTGCAGAAGTGTGTCCAAAGCGATCTAATAAAAGCAATTCACAGACAAACCCTAATTCCTAGTAAAGCTCACACAGAGCACGGTCCTCACCTAGTGGGGCCCTGTGGGGAAGAGACAACAGGTTCAGCTCATCCCTCAGATTCTGATGGAATCTTCCCAAGCTCCTCCCTGCTCCTAGCTCACTTTTATACTGTTGTGTTTACATTTAGGTATAGATTCGGTGACTTCAGTCATACACATCTTAGTTAGGGGTGGTGGTACCTTGGGATGGGTCACTGAGGTAACCCTGGGCTGGGATGTGGTCAGTCCAAACAGGGGGATTTCAGCACAGCTGCTGATCCAACAGAACATCCTCCTTTATCTCCCTGAGCTTTCAGCTACTCTGTGCCTCATCAGCTGCCAGGAACCACCAGGTGCCTGCCTCTGCAAGGATTTTGGCAGAGCTGTGGGGTCTCTGCCCCGCTCCACCCTCCTGCCTGGATTGTGGGGTGTGTGTGGGGTCCCATCCACGGAGGAGCCACTCTATTCTCTCGGGAAATTTCCCCTTTTAACCCCCACTCATTTTTTCCACCATGCTGTTAAAACGTGTGGGAGGCACAGGTCTCTCTCTCTCCCTGTGGTGGAGCTGCTGTGGGGCTCAGCAAGAGCTCAGCCCTCCCCTGCCATGGGCACAGCATGTTTCAGGTGCAAGACATGAAGTTTGGAACAAAAGATGGCTTTCAGCTCCAGTTGTGGCCTTTAGCATGGCTCCCCTGCCCCTCTGAGGAGTCCCCAGCCCCTCTTGGTTCCTGGGTGAAGCCCAGCTCAGGTAATTTCCGTGTGTGCTTCATCAAACTGCGTGTTGCTGGTTAAAGGAGAAAACTGCCCATAATAACGTGGTTTGGTGGGTGGCACAGAGCTCAGTTGGATGGCAGAGCACAAAGTCTCTTCCTGGCTGCTTTTTCCTAAATTGTGTTTACTCTTTAGGCCCCGTGAGGCATGGTTTTGAGTGCCTCTCACGGAATGACTGTATTTTCCTCTTCCAAGGTGTGTTTCCACTGCAGAGAGCCTGGCCACGGCGTGGCTGATTGCCCGGCGGTGCTGGAGAGCCAGGACATGGGGACGGGGATTTGCTACCGCTGCGGATCCACGGAGCACGACCTCAGCAAATGCAGAGCCAAGGCGGATCCAGCTGCTGGTGGGTCCCAGGAATCTGTGGTGCTGTGAACTGCTTGGGTCTAAATTATCTGACTGCTGACCCTGAGGCTTTCTGTGTTAGAAATTTAACTTTTGCAGTATGAAAACGGGCAGCCTGACAGTAATTTATAGCACGGAGGGATTAAGATATTGTCAGTGCACTGTGTTGGGTCTGTGACTTCACAAAGGTTCTGATGTGGACCATAAGCCCACATGTGGAATTTTGCAGGGCCATTTCCATATGCAAAATGTTTCATCTGTGGTGAGATGGGACATCTGTCAAGGTCGTGTCCAGATAATCCCAAGGGGTTGTATGCTGAAGGTGAGTGTACTGATTCACTAAATTTAATAAAATAAAATTTCTGTGTCCTCCTTACCTGATACAGAGCAAAGTAATACTGCAAGAGATGAGAATGTTGCTAAAAAGGAATTCCTGTATATCTTTCAGTAAAAGCAGAGTAATTCCAGGGAATTCATTGTCAAATAATTGCCTGGGAATTTCTATTTTAAGTGTAGGTTTAGGATTAAATGACAGGATGAGGTGCAAAGTGTGAGACTTTGCTTGTGCCTCAGTATCAGGAAATGCACAAAGGAACAAAATCCTGTGTGAATGTAGGCAGTATTTACATGCACCCAAGTAGGGGGTAAAGAACATTCTCACAGAGTAGTTTAAAATTCTGGGAAGTTACAAAACACAGGCTCTCCATAAAGGGAGAGTATCTTCAGTCTGAGTAACTTAAACGAGAAATGGGGTCTAACTTTGAAGGTTTCACTCCTCCACTGGCTCCAACAACCAGCATTCTGTCTCCTGGTGTTTCCCAGCACAAACGTGGAGTCTTGGCACACTCCAGAAGGTGGTCTTGCAGGACAGCTGAAGTGGAACCAAAATCACCTTGCTTTTCAAGTGTTTGTGTTGTGGAATTTTGTGTTGTGTAGGATTTCACATCTCAGTACCTGCAGTTGGATTACCTGCCTCTCAGGAGCCCCTGTCAATTTTTTAAGTTCCTTTGAGTATGGATTTCAGCAGAATACAGCCTGTTTCTCAAAAAGAGAGCTTCCAGAAAATCAGAAATACCAAATAATAAGCAGTGGCTGGAATGTGTGGTGTGAGTGCTGTACAGAACAGTGTGGTCCCAGACAGCTCTACCCCTCCCAGACACAGGAAGGGTGCCTTGTTGGGTGGTTTTTGGGTGTTTTGTGGTGGCTTTTTCCCCTCAGATGAGTAACAGCTTTCTGTGTGAGCAGGTGGTGGCTGCAAACTTTGTGGCTCTGTGGAGCACTTCAAAAAGGACTGCCCGGAGAAGCAGAACGCAGGTGAGCTGCAGGGCTGTGGGGTGGGTCCAGCAGGGTTCAGCTTCTGCTCTGCACGGCTGTGGTCAGGGAAGAGGCTGTGGGAAGAGACCCTGGAAGCAGCAGAGGTGACCTTTTGTTGGGATACTCAGTGGAGGAGGCAGTAAGCTGCCGTGCAAAACTAAGATAATTATTTTTTTAAAAAAAGAAAGTTCATCTTGTGCATATCTGAAGGCCATAGGAAACAATCTGTGGTTTTTTGGCCAGTATTTGTGCTGCTGTTCACAGTCTGGCAGCTGCTTTTTGCAGATTTTTGCTGCTTTTTTGCTGCTTTTTGCAGATTTCAGTGTGAAGTGGTGGAGCTGAACCCAGTGCCAGGTGCAGGGTGGTGGTGTGTGCACCCAGGTGTGTCAGGCACCCAGGACAGGGACAGGGAAGATCTGTCCACCTGGATTCACAGCTAATGAATCAGCTAATGAACTGCTTTCTTATGTGTTCCTCAGCTTTCCATGGGGGTGGAAAAATTAAATTAGATACCCCAAACCCCCACTGTGCTACAGGAGGCAAAGCATCAAAAAGAGTTTTAAGAATGATCCTGTTACACTTCTGCATTTTTCTACTTTGTTTCTATGACATACATTTAATGTGCCACTCAATAATAAGCCACTTTGGTGAAATTTATGTAAGAAATATTTATTGCATTTTCTATATCTGATCCTACATATATGATACTTTTAGGTCTGAGACCATATGTAGGATTCTAGGTGTGTGCTGCTTTGCCAGTTTGGGTCAGATCCAGTCTGAATTGGTATGACAGAAGTTTATGACACCAAAAGACTCTAAAATTCCCCCAAATAGCAGGGCTGTGCCCACTTGAGTGACTGATGTTTTAGAAGCCTCTAACTAGATTTTTTCTACCTTTTTCTGGTAAGTTTAACATCCACAATGAGGACTGTAAGTGCTGTTTATTTTCCCATGGGATTTCTTTCAAAACTAGCACTACTGGTTAAAAACAGTTGAGTTGATTTGAGCTGTGACAGCATTGGCAAGAATTGTGATATTCTATGAGACCAAGTGTGCATCGTGCAGAGTATGTTCAGGTACAGGAAAGTCAGACCATCCCTTTTCCTGACCCAGAGATGGGGCAGCTGAGAGGGGTTTTAAAAGCTTTTAATCCATTTTCAGTCTCCTGAGAAGGGTGAGACAATACAGATGTTATAATTCACACCATCACAATCAGAATCTAATTATTTCTTAATTAAAACTCATTATAAGTGTTTCTTGGCCTATCAGCTTTAGCCACACCGTGCTGTAGATGCCTTAAAGCCAATCATCTAAAATTACCCCTCGCGGGTCTCACTACAATGCATCTTTCATAGTTCTATTTCTCCAAAGTATCCAGTTTTATTTGCAAGGCCATGCTTTGAAACTTGTTTCTAGATCCATTTCTCTCTCAACAAAGTCTGTCCTATTCCATGGCATTTCTAAGCCAGCATTTCCTGCCTCAAAGTTTGCATGCGGATGCAAACACTGTGTGAGCCTCCTGCCAGGCTTTGAGAATTCCCCGCAAATCCATTTCCCACACAGGGGGACAGGTGGGAGCTGCCCAGGGAGCTGAGGCACTGCACACCCGGTTTCCTCAGGCGGGCTGGGCCAGCCTCGCTGTGCAGAGGCTGCTGTGGGTGCCGGTGGCATTCCCGCTGTGCCCTGCTGGGGCGGTGCAGGGGCAGAGCTGGCCCTGGCACTGCTGTCTTGTGTCCCTCAGAGCAGGTGACAGTCGGGCGCTGGACCCCCGGCCTGAGCGCCGACCACGAGGACGTCGCGGCCGCGCCGGCGCCGCGGAGAGCGCAGCCCAAGCCACCCAAAGTCGTCACCTTCTGAGGGCTCCCGCCTCTCAAAGTTCCTCCTGCGCTGCTGCTGATGACGAGGAGCGGATCTGGAAAATCAAGAGAGCTGCAGAGGAGTTGCTGGTTTTTCGTCTCCCCTCGTTTTCCCGGTTTGCCTCCCAGACTTGCCTGGCTTGCTGTAAAGCTGGGAGCTGCAGGAGCTCAGCAAGTGGCTGTTTTATCAAAGGAATTGTGGGTGTTGTCTGAAGGTTCTTGTCCCATTCTGGCTTGGTTCTGCCTTTTCCTTTTAGGAATAATGAACTTTTTCGTCCCTGTGTTCCAGCTTGAGCACTCCTGGGGTGAAGTTACAGAAAACCCTGTGGTTACAGGGTTACAGTTACAGACACCCCCTGCCCAGCTCGGGGTGCAGTTCCTGATGGCTGTAGTTGTTATTATCAGCAATTAACTTGATTGGTCATACACATTGGGTCATTGGAGTGTGTTCACTAACAGAATCAAGCCCTTCCTCTGAAACCCGTAGTGAAACACGCCCCTAAAGAATTGGAGAGCAAGTGAGAAGCTTTCTTAGTTTATTTACTTCTTTTTCAAAGAAAATGCTCAAAAATCTGCAGTGTTTCCACACCTTGGTGAGCTGGGAGTAAACTTTTCTTTGTTTGGAAAAAACAAACAAACAAACAAAAGCCTGGTAGATACTGAAAAGAAAAATTAGGAAACCAACTCCAAACAGAATTCCTGCAGCTACCAGTGTTACTGGAGAAGTGCATCCTGAGCTTTCCTCACATACTTTTCTTGCAGCAAAAAACAAATATGGGGAATTAAATTGTATGGATATATTTTATATTTGTACAGGTAATTATTTTTAATAAAGTGTTGCTAAAGAATACTGTGGTTAGAGGTCATATTTTGGATTTCTTGGTGCTGCTGTGGAGACTGAGAGAGGGGATGTATGTTCAGTTTATATTAATCAGACCACATTTTTAAATGGGGAGGAGGAGTGGATGTGAATGAAACCAAGGATTAATTCTGGAGTTTTAATTAACTATTGGATAAAAGCTCAAAGCTATCAGTTCAATTTTGGCAGCAGACATTTATCCCAGCTTAAGAAGCATTTCCCTTTCTAATCTACGAATTAAATATATTGTTTAAAAAGCATATTTTTAAATAATTTCCCATCTCCTTGGCTTTGTAATGTGTTTTTGCAGCCTTGGGGCTGTGGACTTGGCCTGTCCTGGTGGTCCCAGTGCTGCCCAGCGAGGGCTGGGACGTGCTGTGGCTGTGCAGCTCCCGAGGAGGGGCTCATCTCCAGAGCAGAGCAATCTGAGCTCTAACTGCTGGACAAAACCTCTCCTTAGGTGCACCCACTGGTATTTCAGAGGGATTTGTGGCTGCAGGAAGCTGCTTGGAAGATGATTTGCAGAAAAAAGCCTCCACGATTTGTAAAAGTTGTAAAGCCAGTATGATTTATTGCAGCGCTGGACACGTGTGGGGTAACTCCCCGCAAAGGACATGCTCACCCCCAAAAATTCCAGAGTCTACTTTATCCCTTAACCTGTTGCATATGCATATGCAGTAAACCTTTCTCAAGTTTTACAGCCTTGTGCAGTTTTTATGTCTCATAGCTGCAATGTGGTGTTTGTAACCCAGATTCAGTTTTGCTGTCTGCTTCAACCCCAAGATCGGTGTGGGGCCTCTTACCTCTCTTCAGCTTGGGTGCTTGCATTCCTTTCTAAGTACCCTTGAATCTCTTACGTTCTCTTTTTGTGAGCACCAAAGTTACCAGACCAATTAAGCAGGCTCTAGCTAAGTCCAAAATCAGTTTCTACCCCGAGTTTCTAACCGTGTTTCAGAAAGCGCCGCAGAAGGTGGTGTTCGTGCGGGTGTAAATCCATTCCCTTTCAGCACCGGCAGCAGCAGGGCTGGCTCTCGCCCTGCCCGTGTCCAGAGCCGACATTAGGGGTCTCTGTTCACCAGCTCTGGGATCCCGGCTCACCTGTGCAGCCCGGGCTGCTCTGCCATCGCCTGCGCCCCGCAGGTGTGAGCTGCACCCTCCTGAGCAAGGTGGCACACACCACCCTGGTGGCTTCCGTGCTCTGGAAGGGGCTCCCGGAATGAGGTGCTGCACTTTGTCCACGTGAAGGAAGTGCTGACTGTGATAGATGTAAAATAATAATTTGTGCATTTATAAATATTGTTCTTTGATTCCGAGCTGTATATATATGTGTGTGTGTTACAAACTGCTAAAAATAAAAACTTTAAAACGGGGTAGCCAGATGAGGAACCCTCCTCCTGGAATGTAGACATTTATCTCGCAACATTTCCACACGAAAGGACGGCTTCTGCAGAGATGGGGCATTTCCAAGAGAGTCTCCACAACGATATCTCAGCTCACAGACACCTGATATCCATCTACCAGAGCCATCAAGAGTATGAATCTGAAAAGGGACTTACTGGAATTTCATGCATTCGAAAGCTTCGTTCCAGGAGCCCATCACATCACAGAATCGGACCCCAGACTCTCTGGAGACAACCCTGACTACTGTGCAACACCGCTTTTGTCCAGCTCTGCACCAAGACTAAACAATACATGAATATTGGGACCAGTGAATGGGAATGACCAGGACTTTGCCTCGGGCTAAATAAACTGTATAAGAACTGTCCAAACTAGACCCGAATTTGTGACGGGGTTAGTTTGCTGCTAGCGAGCACAGACTACACGTTCACCCAGAGTCAATCCCGGGGTCGGCTCTGCTTCATTTCCTATTGATTGTGGCTGTCGTGAGCGTATTTTCAATCACGAGATAAAATTTTCATATTTTTAAATAAAAACTTTCATATTTTTAAATAAAAATTTTCATTTTTTTAAATAAAAAATTTCATATTTTTATTAATAATTGGCTTTATTAATTTCTGTCTATAACAGGGCCAAGAATCAGATCTGTGGTCCCTCCTGAGCCAAGAGGCCAGGAGCTGTGTCTCCCCCTGCATTCCGGGGGAAGCACAGCCCGGTGGCATGGCTCAGCAGGCAGAGAGCTGTGCCCAAACTGAGCCACCGGGGAGGTGACAGCTCCAGGGCTCCCCTCGGTGCCTCCCCGGCCCTGCCAGGCTTCTCACGAGCATCCTGCACCCTGTAAATCCCTGCAGCAGGCTCTGGCGTGGCTGCAGGTGTGCTCAGTGCCAGCCCCGGAGCTCTCACCCCGGCAGTGGTGACACTGCAGTGACACGGAGTGGCAGTGCTGCGGCTCACTGCTTTAAAGCTCCCCTCACCCTCAGTGCTGATGAGCACACTGGCTGCTCTGAGCTCAAACAGGAGCAGCCAGCAAAGCAGACACACCACAGCACAGGCCTGCAGCCATCCCCGTCAGTGCTGGTGAAAAATGCATATTTTATGATTGGCTTTTCACAAATATTAAAATGAGTATTATATGTGCTGTGTTGGAAACTTATGCTGTATTAATCTTTTTTAAAGTGGTGTTGTATTATTCTCTTTTAAATACTGTGGTAAATATAGTTTTTACTGTGTGATGTAAGATTTTTGTAACTAACTCAAGGTGTGGAAAAGACAATCAAGAAATCCTTCACACCATCCCATCTGGATAGAGACAACAGCAACAGACACCAAGATCCCCAGAGAAGAATTATTGCCTCCTTATGGGGAAAGCTCAGACTTGGAGGAACCAAGAAAGCTGATTTACAGATGGGGAGGAAAGCTGAAGTTGAGCAGAAACACCCTAATTTGAAAGGAATGTTAGAATTATGTATGGATATGTGCATATGCAATAGGCTATTGCTTTTAAGGGGTAATCCTTTGTTAGCAAGGTGTGCCTGGCGGTGGCACCCAGACATCCATAATTCTTTGCCTTTTATTGTCTCTTATTATCCTAAGTTTTTTACTATTAAACTTCTAAAATTTTAAAACAAGTGAACGGCGTTTTTCACAGTGCTGGTGAGGGGTGGATCCAGGAGCTGCTGCTGTGTGTCTGCTCCAGCCTGGCACAGCTGGCACAGAGGCTGGAGCTCACAGCTCTCCTGCAGGACCCACCACCACTGCAGGGCAGCCTTCTGCTCCCCCCAAATACTGTGATGAAATCTGTGGTGAGTCAGTAACCTCAGAAACAATAATTTATTGGGAGTCACAGATAAATGGACAAGTACTAAAGTACAGACATCAGTAAACACTATTTTACATGGGCTGTAATCAGTTTATAAATAATGGTGTGCAAGGACCTGCGCAGCCAGGTTAGAGCACTACTTGGTAGCACTGGTTTTTGCAGATTACAAGGGATAGTAATCCCTGGATCTGCCTGGATGCCGCTCTGTTTAATGTAACATTAAAACAGTGAAATAATCTTATGAACTACAGCTCTCCTAAGCCAAGTTCTGCCTCCATTTATATAAAATTCATTAATGCAATCAAAAGCAGAATCTGTTCCTTAATCTTTTTTAAATTAAAGATTGAATTTAGAGCCCAAGGCCTAAGCTTGGTTTGATAGAAAATGCTTGTACCAGGTATTTTCAGGCTGAAGCCCAATACTGACTACATGATCTGAAGCAAATCACCTACAGAAGAATGATCGACACCCTTGCATGAATTTCAACCAGAACTGCTTGATAATCTTCAGATGTCCCTTCAGAAATCTGTTTTTAACTTCAGCACTTGCTGTCTTCCAGCTCCAAGAACTTTATACATTCCAAAGCAGTGTCTTCAATGGATTTTGATGAGCCAGTAAGATTTGCAGCTAAGTAAGGCATAACTCCTGATGTCACTTGATTGAAGTAACACACCTGTTTGAACAAAAGTAAGTGAAACAAAAAAGCCTATGGATTGCAAGTTAGCCATTTTTCTGCAGAGCCTGGATGAGTACCACAGTTTTTATGGATGTGAAAAGAAGCACGCAGTGCTTCTGAAACTGAAGGCAATAATTTGCAAAAATCATGCCTTTTTTACAGCACTCCAGTGATCTGGGTGTCCTCGCTGCTCTCAGACTCTCCAGCATCTGCAGGTAAATGTACAGAGCAGTGCAGCAAGAAACACTCTGTATAACGTGTTAAATATGTGTGCTTTGTGAACAAAGCTGTTGCCTGAAAAAAGGCACTGCAGCCACCGAGAGCTGCTGAAAGTTTTCAGAAATGTTTTCTTAAATGGAAAAGTTTTAGCCTTCCCATGGCAAAGAAGACTGGCATGGGTCCAGAGATGGGAATCAGACTGTGCGGTTCCTGGCATATCAAAGTGAAAGCGAGGAGTTTAATTTGGAACAAATTCCTTGCCCTTTGTAGCCAGTGGAAAGGGACCAGTGTAAGGCACATCCTCTAGAGGTGCATTTTAAGGACTCGGTGAATGACTCTGGAGGGGCAGGGCAGCCTCCAGTGCTCAGTTCAGAGCTCATTTCTAACAGCCAGATTGGCCAAAGCTGGGCAAGACACACCCAGATGAACCATTCTCTTGGAGGTACTTTGCTGTTCCCTCTGCAGACTGTCAGCTCGGGTGAGGTGACAGCCCCAGGGCAGGGGGCACAGCTGGGCCCTGCAGGGCTACTCACGGTGCAGGAGCTGCTGCTGTTGCTGTGGATCTGGAACCCAGCACAGAGGATTTCACTCCTGCAGAACTCCGGGCTCGGGGGCACCGCCCTGAGGGTCACCGACCTCACAGCCACCGTGTAGGGCTCCCTGCAGGGCAGGGACAGGCATCACACCCTTCCTCTCCTTAAAAATGTTCATGGAAGTGACTACAACACGTCATTTTCACGGGAGGGCAGAGGAGCTTGCGTGTTTTCAACAATCCTTATTCAAAGCTGGGGCCCTGCTGGGTGAGGTTTCAGCACAGACTCTGTGGCAGCCAGAGAAGAATTCCCCACCTTTCCTTTTTAATTCACCCTGCTCTCCTCAGCCCACTGCATCAGGGAACAACCCTTACCCAGAGGATTCACAGTGTGGCCACAGTAAAGGTATCCAAACTCATTCAATCCCCTCAGGGAGGGGGAAAACCAGCACAGCACAGAATACTGCCTTTTACTGTTAACTTGAAGAATTACTGAATGTGAAAAAAGAAATGGATTAAAGAAGGGTAAGATACACCAGAAGGTTCCATCTGCCCATGTTTCACTATGCAAGAACAAAAGGAAATCTAATAAAAACATAATACAACTTTAAAAAGCAGGGTATGTTAAACTGAGCAAGGGACTTGGCAGAATTTACAGATAGAATAAATGTGTGAGCTTTCAAGCACTTCCTTGATTAAGTAAAAACTCTGCAATTACATGGAATGGGAGTACAAAGTCACTTCAAACAAACAAAAAAACTCCCAGCTATTCCTTCAGCCCACTGAGGGGTTCTCTGGGATGTGATTTTTTTCCCCACTTGCCCATTTGAAATTCTGGCCTATTTGTCCTGCTGGTAGACCACTCCCAAAGAGTAACTATCAAAGAATCAGTACTGGACTATGCTAAAAACTTGTGATTATCTGGATTTATTTCATTGCACCTTCACACTGCAAAACACATCTGGTTGCACAAACTCAGGCATCAACAAAGGAATCCCTCTCCTTAGAAAGTGAAATGCCATCTTTGTCACCCGGTGACAGATCAAGGTCACAGGAGCCCAGACTGTGGCCCCACAGTTAAAATCAGAGCCATACTCACTGTGGCCTGCAGGGCTGCCTTAGGGACACCAGAATCACAAAGTCCCTGGGCTGGTGGCCTGTCATGGGGGCAGAGGTAACGTGGTAGATTTTCTCCTCTTCGCTCACAGCCTGCAGGAGCTCGCACGTCCTGTGAATAAATTTAACACACACCTCAGGCCCTGGTCTGTGCAACAGCAGCTCCTTCAAAAAACTCAGTGCAAACAGGCTCCATCCTGACACTGAGTCTTTGATTTTCCTGTTCCAGCAGCAAGGCAGAGTGAAAAATTCAGGATTTCTGCAACACCTCATCAGCAGTATTTCCTTAGGTTTCATTTGTTACAAGCTGTAAATTCAGTAGTGTTTGCAGATTTTCAAATATCCTTAAGGTTCCACTTCCACCCTCTGGTAAAAAACTTTCAGGATGGAATAACTGAAAATGCTTCACCAAACCAAATCAGTGTAATTTCAATTCAGCTGTCTCTAATCACTATTCTACACCATAAAAGGCAAATAAAAAACCTCAAACACCTTTAAGAGCCATTCCAAAACCCGTTTCAAATCATACAGACTTTCAAACATGTTTTTTTTCTGAAATTATGCATTTTGAAGGACCCCATTTCTTGATTTCTCACTTTGACTGAACGGTGAAACTCAGCATCAGTGTCCCCAACAGCACAAACAAGAAGGAATCCAGGTTTTCCTTAATTTTTAAAGTTAGCATGCACAATATATCCATCTCAGTTCTTACTTTCAACTTTTTCTTTTTTCACTCGTTTTGGGTTTTTGTCACTTTTAACAAACACCTGTCTAGGACTGGAGCTGTGCTCATTTAAGAGAAAGATCACCTCTGTCCTATCCCCCTCTTTTGACAGAGCACTCTGTATTTTGGAACCAGACTAAGCACAAACCAAATTATAATTCTACAGTAAAAAACCAAAACCCATACTTTGACTAATGAACGTTTGATGTCAAATTCTTAGAACACTTTATTCCTAACTGTCCTGGATTGCAAGATATGTGTGTATTCTATTTCCACCTGTTAGAGGTGGGGCAGTTATCTTCTGTTAATTGGGCAGTTTGCTTTATCTCCTCCACAACCAATCCTCCCTCCAGGAGATCTCTCCTGTTCACGGGCCATTAATTATTAATTATCTCCTGTTAATGGCCACTGAGTGTCCCTGCATGGCTGACACAATGCCATCACCCCATGGGAGAGGCCCCGCCCAGGGGAGGAGCCGAGCATTCTTACCTGGATAGAATCTGACCCTGCACACCCCAGCACCTTTCCCACTGCATTCCCAGAGGAGCAGCTTTGATCCCACTGCATCCCCAGAGGGAGCCCAGGCCCATCTCCAGCAGCCCTGGAGCTGCAGAGGAAAACTCCCCCCTTGTGCAGGATCCTGCTCCAGCAGAGCCACAGCTGGCACTGCAGGAGGGCTGAGCCCCCATGGGCTGGGGCTGAGCAACCC
>WEZZ01001599.1:83088-104651 GCA_013400585.1 Chloropsis cyanopogon
GGAATGGGGCTGAGCCACCAGGGAATGGGGCTGGGCCACCAGGGAATGGGACTGAGCCACCAGGGAATGGGGCTGGGCCACCAGGGAATGGGGCTGGGCCACCACGGAACGGGACTGAGCAACACCCTGAGCACAGTGGGACAGGGCCTGCTTGACTCTGGCTGTGGGGTTTTGTATTTTAATTTTCCTACTAAAAAACTATTATTCCTATTCCCATATCTTTGCCTGAGAGCCCCTTGATTTCAAAATTGTAACAATTCAGAGTGAGGGGTTTACATTTTCCATTCCAGGGGAGGCTCCTGCCTTCCTTAGCAGACACCTGGCTGTTCAAACCAAGACACTAACGGGGCAGGGTCTCACAGGAGTGTCTGTGCTAGAAAAGAGGAGTGGTCAGGGGGCTCAGAGCCCAGGGAGGTCAGGGTCTCACAGGAAATGTCTGTCCCAGCGCTGGCGGAGGCTGAAGTCGGACAGGAGGGAGAAGGCGACCTGGGATGGGACCTTCACCTGCATCTCCACCTTGAATGACAGCACAGCACCCTCCTCGTTGGTCCAGATTTTTACCTGGGGGAAAAAAAAAAAGCCAGCATGTATTAAAAACAAAGAATGATTGCTGTAAACATTTAGATGCATGAATGTTACACATTTAGTGTGAAAAACGCCGTTCACTTGTTTTAAAATTTTAGAAGTTTAATAGTAATGAGAATAGTAAAAAAATTAGGATGCTAAGAGACAATAAAAAGCAAAGAATTCCAGACATCCAGGTGTCTGGCCTTCCATAACCAGGCACACCTTGCTAACAAAGGATTACCCTTTAAAAGCAACAGCCTATTGCATATGCATATATCCATACATACATCAAACATTCCTTTCAAATTAGGGTGCTTTCTACTCAACTTCAGCTTTCCCCCCCATGTTGTAAATCAGTTTTCTTGGTTCCTCCAAGTCTGAGCTTTCCCCATAAGGAGGCAATAATTCTTCTCTGGGGATCTTGGTGTCTGTTGCTGTTGTCTCTGTCCAGATGGGATGGTGTGAAGGATTTCTTGATTGTCTTTTCCACTCCTTGAGTTAGTTACAAAACTCTTACAACACATAGTAAAAACTGTATTTACCACAGTATTTAAAAGAGAATAATACAACATCACTTTGAAAAGATTAATACAGCATAACTTTCCAACATAACACATATAATATTCATTTTAATATTTGCGAAAAGCCAATCATAAAATATGCATTTTTCACATTTAGGACTTCAAGCAGATTTTTTCAGGAGCTCCTGGGAAATACCACATACCTTTGTCCAGGCAAATAGCCACACCTTGGCCTTGCCCCCCTGCCCTTACAGCAACCCAGCACTTCCCTTTCCAAAATATCCTTCTTTTTCTCCCTTGCCCTTTTCTGTCAAGCAGAGCACCCAGAACTAATGATACTCTGAATAACTACTTAAAATCAGTTTTGCATCTCTTGTCCCACACCTGTACTATCTTGCCCATGTTATTTTGGGTCTATTTCTACTCATAGGCCTAAATCCTCTTAGATTTAGGCCTATGAGTAGAGAGAATAGGCCTCTATTCTAGGCCTATTCAGAATAGAGAGAATTCAAAAGGAATAACCTGTACATAGCAATGCACAGAATAAGGGTTTGGCACCTCCCACAAACCCCATATAGTGGAAGAGGATGGGTACAACAGAATGTTTAGAATGAGAGGATTTTACTCCCAAATTCATGTGCTTTAATGCTTCTCAAATCCTGAGAAGTTTAACAGATTTTCATTTCCAAGTGATGCAACATTCACAAGGTTCATCAACACTGTTGAGGTTTTGTTGGGGTTTTTTTTGCTGTATCAAAAATGAGCAATCTTTTATGCTGCATTTATGCAACAACACAGATTTTGTATTTCTCTGAATTGTCCTGGAATTATCTTGGAAGAGGAAATAAACCCCAACACAATCCAGCAAGCACCTTGCTAAAGTAAAGTTCGGTGTAAAATTAAATGCTTAAGAGCTTTATAAACCATCTACAGGAAGTCTGCATCAATACTCCTCTAAGGCACAGAACAGAAATTATGTCTGTGAGTCTTCTAGACTTGAGAAATCACAAAACAAAGCAGGAGGTGCAGCTGTCAAAACACCTCTCTGCTGAGTGAACACTGGCAAGGCTGGATTTATCTCTACAGCCTTACAAGTCTTTGTGGTTTTGTGTCAAAGACATCAGAGTGCCATTTTTTACCTCCCAAAACTCTCAGTCAGCTTGGGGTCATTCCAGCTGCAGGGAAAAGGGAACAAATCCTCTGCACTTTAGGGTCATTCCCCCTCATGCTGTCTCTCTCCTTTTTGTAAGCCCCGTTTAGGTACTGGGAGGTGCTTCCAGGTCTCCCCAAATCCTTCTCTTCCCCAGGTGTTCTCCCTACCTGTCTTCAAGCTTGCTTTTCCCAGCACCAGTGTTGTCTGCTGTTTATTTATTTATTATGTTTATTCAGTGTTTACTGGAAGTCTTTAACCACTGGAACAACCCACACGTGGCACTGGCAGTTTTGTCATCACTGGAATTCCTCATGATTTGTATCTGCTCTTACTCAAGTGTCTTATTGGCTACATGCAAGAGTCAGTAAGCAATGTTTCATAGCCTGTGATGCACAGGAGGTCAGACTAAAATGCTTTTATTGCCCCCAAACACCTCTGGCTCAACACAATCTTGAAGAAAACTGCCAGTCATGAGCCTCATTTCAGAAACCCAGCCTTGGCAGGTGCCTGATGTCTCTCCATGCAGTGCAGCAGGGTTAGCACCAGGTTTTCCCTTGACTTTCTTCTGCTTTTCCTAGCAGCATCTTCCTCTGCTAGAACTGGTTTACACAAGTTTCCTCACTGATTTTGGGTTTACAGCACCACTTTACAAACAGGGAGTGCTTTGCTTTCAGATTTCTGTAATTTCTTTTCTGCACTTACATTGTCCAGAGTCTTGGTTATGTCCCACCCTGGTTTTCCTGCCAGGTGTGTCAGTGCAGCTATGTTGCTGTAACTCAGATATGCCTGAAACACAAGACACATGTCTGAAAATGCAGGGGTAAAGGCACATTTCACTGAACTTTGCAGAAATGAGGTGCTCTTTTTTCTATCATTACGCTTCAACTGCAAACAAATGTTTATTTCCTTGTAAGTGAAAACACACTTCAGTAGTTTCTGAATTAAAATACTTCCAGTGGCTTCCTGATGCACTCGCATGGCTGTTGGCAAAACAATCTTAATTAAAGGACAACAAAACACTATTTTCAGCTCCTCCAGTTATAAAGCTGTGAAGAACAACTTCGACCACCAGGGAGACAATACAGATAACCTCTCAGACCACTGAATTAATGGTTTTGTCCATCTTCCTCTTAAGTAATTAGAATCTACTCGAAAATTAACCTCTTCTTTGCTACCAAGCTGGGTCCATCTTGGCAATTGCTTTACACAGCAGGCTCACAAGCAAAGAAAATGCAAATATATCCATTCTTTATGCTTGGCTACAGTGGATGGAGTTCTCATTTAACCACTTTCTAAAGAGAATACAGCCTTAAGAGTCTTTGCTGACAGGTTTTGATTTCATAGGAAATAAATCTTAAGCAAGCAATTTTTATCACTGTGTATTTACATTTGCAGTTCTGCAGAAAAAAAAAAAAAAAAAAAGCTGCTTTAGCCACAAAAACTGGACACTGAAACAACATTTAGCTTATTAAATCCACCTAAATTCAGGTTCAACACCATTCACTTTAAGACACGGGCACAGCCAATGGCATGTCCAAACCAGAGACACTTGGTGCAGGGAATCTGGGAATGAACACAATTTCACCTCTCTTTCCACAGGAACAAAGTTTATGCTGCTCCAGTGTTCATCTCTCTGTTGCTATCTCTCCTCCTACTTTCAGCACTTACTAAATGGTTTCCTCACTGCAATTTTTCAGACATTCTGTGGCTGGGTAAAGACAAAAACCAAAACCCCAAATTACTTCCTCTGCAGGAGAATTCAGCTTTTATAACAGCTGGGCACACCGAGGGATAAATCTGCAGGAGACCTTAAGGGACCACTTATATGCATCTGATTTAAAGACAATTTTTTATCCTTTGTATTGAACTTAGTCTTACATCAGGAGTGAATCATCTACTCTCTCTTTTTAGAAGAGAAATTTCACTGTGTCACACATCCATCCATTCCTCACGACTACCAGAACACTGCAGAGCGTCCAGCTGTACTGCCACAGCCTGAACAGCTGCCTCACACACCCCAAAAGGTGCACAAATGCACCTTTTTATGCACCTACAGATTACCTGGTTGCTTGTCTCCCAGGCATCAGAGGGCTTGTCTCCTTTAGCAGATAGCATGCATTTTCTAGAACATAATTAAAGAGAGACACAGTAGCATAAATTGGTTCTTTACACATCTGTGTATGCTAGGAAAAATCACTTTCTATAGGCTTAAGTGTCTTCTAAATACAGGTACTTTACCCATTTTTGGTTTGCAATAACTGCTTTTTCTTTCTGAAAAAGACAGTAAAACACAATAACCTCCAAAGCAAAGTAATTTTGAGATAAGTAGCCTCTAATAATTTCAGTGCCACTGAAACAAAATTATTTGTAAATGTAAGCCATGTAACAGTCATATATATATATGTTAAGGAGAGTTCAATTACTGTATTTAGAGGATTATGAAATTAAGTTTTCAAAACCAAGATCTGCCAGTGGCCCAGCTATACCTGGTGAGTCGAATCCTCCTCCGGGCAATGGCTCCGTGGAACCTCCTCACACCATCCTGCATGAAAAGTGAACCAGAGAGCAACACATCTCATTATTTTACAACAAAGTCTGAAAAAAGACAACTAAAAAATATTTATTACAGATGGGCAAATGCCAGAGCAGTAATACAAGCAAATAAAGAGTAGTACTTTGTGCAATGGCCTTTCCACAGGCTAACCCAAGTAAACTGGTGGTTTACTTTTTGCCTTAGCATATTCTCTGAAATTTGAAAAAAAACCAGTGTGATAGAAGAGTTGTATCATTGCAGCATCCTCCTGGTGCTCCTTGGTCCTAAAGCAGTCACAGCTGGGCAGTGCACCACACACATTCTGCTCCTTCTAAATGTGCCAGCCACCAAATAAACTACTAACCCAATTTATCATCATCTGATGTTCAAAGCACAAAGGAAAATTGTATTTTTCAAAGTCAGCTCGTCCTCTTGGGACAGCCTGCAATGGGCAGTAGTGAAACTTACTGCCCCAGTGAGTACATAAGACACCTTGATTCATTTCTCTAGTTCCCATCCAATAAAAAATAAAGTCCCTGATGTTAAAAAATAATTTCATTTCTGCCTACACTGGCTCTCTAAAATTCTTGTAACTGGAGCAGGAAGATTAGTGACAGGTGTCACCACAGCAAGTAATTCAACAATAGCATTCAAACTGCTTCAACTGCTTCATGAACCACTTTCAGGGAAACATGAACTGAGATCTCCATGTCAAAGGAACTGAAAAGCCCACCCACAACATGGCATTTGATTCCCACAGACTTCTTTATTCACTCTATTTCTCATCCTTGTTAAGGGTTTATAAAAATAACTATTCACTGAATACTTATGAATTTCATCTACAGTCAGTGGAACTTGCAAAAGACGTAGACAAGTGGAGAAATCTCCAAACACATCAGATGATTCCTCTCTGCCCATCAAGCACAGAAAGCCTAGTCATGAGGATCCTCCACTGAGCCTCTCAGTTTTGGAAGACTAAAGTTAATGATAACAAACCTCTCACTCGAGGGCAAACATTTCATTTGCAGCTTTTCTCTCCTGCAAGAGGATGCCCTGCAGTGCCCTGCTTGGTCCTTGCTTCCCCAGGAAGGCTGTGGTGACCACCCTGCTCCAGAGAGCTCACCTGTGTAGTGGGCTTGACCCTGGGGAAGGAGAGCAGCTCCCCTGTGTCATTCGAAGCATTAAAAATGAGGAATGCACTGTTAATGTGCCGTGGCTGGTCCTTGATCCACTCCTCACAGTTGTAAGCCTCAACACGGACACCAACCTCCACGCTGAAAGGAAAGTTTAAATAAATCACTGAGCTGCTAGGAGTGATGCAGAGGCAGCCCTGAGACCTGCTGGAAAGGACTGCAGTGCCTGCAGGTGTGCAGGAAGCCTGACTCAAATACCTTCTGCAGCATAGCAAATCAGTTACTCAATCTGGACAGACACTCTTCTGAAATAAAACAAGCTATGGCAGTGGCTAAACAGCATTAACAAAAATAAGCAATAAGTAGAACCCAGTTTGTCAACAAATGCCAAGATGGGAAGATCCTGGCAGGAAGCTGGCATCTTCTGAAGAATCAAAGCTCTGGGAGCAACTCAACACTTGAAAATCCCCGAATTTCAGAGGAATATTTATTGTCTGCATTTGCAGGAGTGAAATTTGGTTTCAAATTACCTTCAAACTGAAAGTCAGGGAATATTTTTTTTTAAACTTCCACTGATACAAGCAAAACTAAAAAAAGGCACATATAGGCAGTTACAGACATAGACGGATGCCTCAAAGTCACACCTGAAAAAATAATTAATTCACCAATGAAAATCCTACTGATGGCACCTGAAACACACAGTGTAGGCTGGTGCTGGAGATGCCAAGGGGGACAAGAGAAGAGGAGCTTTACCTGTGGTGAAAAGTGTTGTTGACAATGGCATTGAAGACCAGGCGGTCACCCACAAAGGACGGCCCCCAGAATTTGAACATGTTAACTGACTTGAGGATGGGGTGTGAACGACACAGGCGGCTGAAACAAAAGCCAGAGAGAGTCCAAAACACACAGTTGTGCTAAAAAAGCACAGCCAGGGTGAGTAACTACAGAAACAGGGTTTGCAGGACCTGGAAGGTCACTCAATTACACTGATGTCCTCCGTGTTAGCATGTTCAGCTCCAAGAGCATGTAACTCGACCTTCAGCCGTCATAACACCACTTATGTCATGCTGTTTCATTTCCAACACGTTTTACAAACACCAATTAATTCTCACTGCTTGAGACTGCCCTCTCTTACAGCCAGACCATGAATCCCTTACCTACAGAGCAACTACTCACCTCACAGTTTCATTAATTTCTGCAGGACTGCACGGGGAGCAGGCTCCTGAGCACTGTAAAAATCCCAGACTTTAAACCCTTTAAACAATTAAAGGAAACCTGAGCAGAAAGGCCGAGCACCAGGGACAGTGCCCAAGCAACGCCACATCAATTTCTCTAGTCTTAATATTTGCACTTTTTGCTTGTTTTTAAGATGCTTTCTGCTAGTGTGGTATGAAATGAGAATAAAAAAACCCCTTACATGGCTACCAGATGCAGTCTGTGTAAACAGAATCTCGTTTCCAAGCTCTCTGGAGCAGGCAAAAATCAGTTTTCTTCATCAGTTTTGCATGTAGTCAAAGCCCCTCACTTTCTACTGGGATGTATCACAGGAAGAGGGGACAATATACAATATTATGCCATTTATTTTTAGCCTCTGAAGCAACACACTGCTCTCAGTAAGGAGCCCATGTGCACATCTAGGATAGATTGTTCCATGGAGAAGTTTTCTAAACTTGAAAATTCGGTTTTGTAGCACTTCTAGCTTTTAACTCAACTGCACTTTGAAAACTAATGTACCGGTATTGTTAAATGCACACAATTATCTGCAGCTAATTAACTGACTGGTACATCTCTCCAACAGTCTAATACATTTGAATTACTTTGTAATTAAATTAAAATAATTTGCTCCTCTGATTTAAAATGCTAAGTGTTGATTTTATTTACAATGTTCACTCTAAAGATGCAAACACAATAATGATGAGGAGAGGAACAAACCAGAAATCAGGCTTAAATATTCATTTATTTCCTGGAAAAGTACACCCTGAATGGTTTAATTGCAAACGTGAGGAATAAGAAAGTATACATCAAGTTCAAGATAATATTGCTAATATCCAAGTGGTTTTGCTGCTCTCTGCAAGATTTTGATGCATTGACCCAAGAAAGGTAGTGGGGAGGTGAGAAGGAGAGTGAGTAATCTTTAAAATAATTTATTTTTCCAGGTCTATCCCTCCTCTTCTGTTCCTTCATCACAGTCTGTGGCCACAGAAACTCTTACCTGGCACCTTCAAAGGTGGGGTCTAACCCTGAGTGGCCTCACAAAAGGTTCATAGTGAGGATAGTTACTTCTCAAGCAAAAACTACAACATCCCTGCTTTCAACCAGCCTCTGACACTGGCTATTATTCCTGAAATTTTCAACACGAGTAATCATGTTTGACATTAATTAGTTCAAAGAAAATTTGTTCAGTACTCCATATGCTGATGTTTCCCTTCCTTTTTTAAATCTAAAGGTGACTCGCACTGGGTAAAATTTATCAGATGGAAACAGGTAAATATTCTGAGTTCTGCAGAAAAATTATGGCAAAAATCTGCAACAGTTCCCTCGAGCCACTGGAATTGCACGTGGGAGTAAGGTCAGTGCACTCTGATGTTACTAAAACAAGTTGTTTATCCAACCACTACAGAAAATCTGTTGTTATCAGTACAACCACTGGCTACAAACCAAAACCAGATGAATAATGAATGGAGAAGTCATTTAATTATTAAAGATAAAAAAGGGGAAACATATCTAACGTCCCTGCAGTGAATTAGGTCACTCGGTATGCAAGGAGAATTCAGACTGAAACTTGAGTGCTGCTCACAAAGAAGCTTTGTACAGTGTCCAGGAACAGGAAGGGAGACAAACAACAGCTTGACTCCAGGGAAAAGAAATTAAATGATTATGTGCCTGGGTGACACTGACAAGCACAAACACACTTTGTTCTTTTTACCTGAAGATGCCCAAGCTCTTTAAACTGCTGAAATTGTGGCAGGCCATAGGATTTGCAACTCAGAGGGACTGAAAGGTCAAGTGACTTGCTGGGGGTTATGCATCCATTCTGTTGGTGTACACACCAACAAAACAGAACCTGTTTATGTGGATCCTTTTTCTCTGACTTATTCTTCTTCTGGCATCATGAGGACCTGCAGACTAAGTTCTAGAAGGCTGTTCATTTTTGTATGTCGCTTGATACAGGGTGAGTATTGGTTTTATCCTGATTAAACAGCTAACTTTGTTTTTAAAACACTGCACTAAGCACAAGCAGGGCAGGTTTCTGTTCCTGTCTCCAATGTTAGCTTTCTGCAAAGATTCCCAGGAAGGTAACACAACCTCTTTTGCCTTAGGCTCTGTATGTGTAACAGAATAATGTCTGAGTCTCAGTGGCATGGCATGCTGTGGGAGATGTACCATGTAAATAGTTCAAAGGCCTCCTGTAATTTGAGGAGGAAGAAAAGTCACAAAGGCCTGGGTCTGTATTCTTCATAAAACAAATCCCTGTGAAACCTTTAACACTAAAAGCACATCCATTTAGAACCCCATGCAGAGACTATGCTGTAGGAAAAGTACCTTGCTGAAATGCTTGCCACTGTCTGCATCCAAGCCATGATCTGGCCACCAAAAGTGTTTCCATGGTGGTTTGCATGAGGAGGCAGGACGAGCTCAGTGCTCTGGACGTGAGTATGCTCAGTTGAAACTGCATCTTTCTCTTCACAAGTATCTGAAACACAGCAGCAATGTATCAACGAACAAACGCTTTCAGAGGGAAGCACACCCAGCAAAGAGAGCAGCTGGCTTCAGACTCAGTAACAAGAAGGAAAACAGAAAGGCACACAAGAGCCTTGTGGTTTGCAAGGGAAGCAATAAGAGGCTGAACATTCGCTCTGTTCTCCCAGGAGCTGCTGCTGCCAGCCCTTGGTGCATGCCCACATCCCTGTGTCAGGGGCAGTTCTGTGTCCCTCTGTCAGGGGCAGTTCTGTGTCAGGGGCAGTTCCTGTGTCCCTGTGTCAGGGGCAGCTCTGTCCCAGCTGGGGAGCAGCAGCCAAAGCCCCAGCACGTGCTGGGGTGTCCAGGGCTGCCAGCACAGCCTTTCAGGGGCTGTCAGAGCAGGTCAGCACCGACTCAAATGTCTGTCAAAGACTCTGCACTGTGTGTGATGGGCACCTGTACAGGTGTGTTTAATCACAGTTAGAGTAGGATGATTATTTCATCTTGTAACAAATCTTGTGATTGCCTGAGACAACACCAAACAGATGAGTGGAATGAAGATCTGAACCACCTGGTATTATCTGAGCATTTCTGATGTCACTTTCAAGTGTTTAGCCATGCATCCTCACTCTAATCTCAATTCCGCTGTTGGTATTTCCCAGGAAAAGATTAAGGCATGAGATTGCATCAAGTAATTTTAAAAGTGCCAATCTGTGCTAGGAGCTGCTTGACCTGAATGACTTAGGCCACAATTACCTAACTTTGTGATTATGTAAGTGTGTGGAAACATATGACTAAGCTGTACTTTGGACCTACTCAAGGTGTTCCCTGAGATCCACTCGTCAAATAAACCTCACTTTCAGGGTATGATTTGTACATATGTTGCTGCCTAGCAGCCTTTACACACAATGTTCTCTCCTCTCTTCTCCCCCTCTGCTTGTTCTGTCTCCTTAAGGAGGTGAATTAGTGCTACAATAATATCCTTCAAAGAAGTTTCCAGGAAAGGCAGTGGAGACAAAATCTATCCACCTCTGATTTGTCACTCAGGTTATTAAACTGTACCCTCTGAGACAGTTACCATGAAGACAAATAGCTTGTTTTCTTGTGCCAAACAAGACTCTTCAGTTCTACGAAGTCTTACTAAGTTGTTAAGGCTAGATCTTTGTTTATAACAGGTTTAATCTCTCCTCAGTAAAACCACATAATGCCTGTTATTTATACATGGAGGTTCAACTCAGATTTTCCAAATACCAGCATATTTTCTTAACTGCTCTGAGTAATTTCTTTTGTGGGGGAACACAACAACTTATGAGCACAACTTTCTTTAAGAACAGAAATTGCTACCATAAATAAAGAAGAACCTGTTTCTTCACTTCAGTTTTTCCAACTTTTTTTACCTGTTTTGACCTCCATATAATGAAACTTCTGGTTGTTGGGAATCATCTTGGGGCATAAACACAGTTCTTACTTTGCTTTCTGGCAAAGACACGGATAAGCCAGAGTGAGTTTCATGCTTCTGTCTACATCACAGCTAGTGTCACAGAAGTTTGCTGCTGTAATGCAGAGCTCTGTGTGACCTGTGAAACCCCCCCACCACGTGAAGACCTGCATTTCACATCTATTTAATGCATGCCTGGCCTTCAACCCTGTGTTTTTATATCTGGAATTTCTGAGAGACAGAGAAACAACACTCTATTAGAAACAACTGCCTAACACACCTCTGGCACCTCTACCCACAAATCTGGCAAGGACTTTTCTACCTGACACCACAGCCCCAAGGAGATGTTTTGTCTGCTTTTTTCCTTCCTTCCAGCTGCCCATAAGTGTTTGCTCTGCCTTGTGTGCTGAGCACAGAAATCACCTTCCTTATTGCTCTCCTGCATCAGCTTCTGAAAGACCTGGACATAGCCCAGACGGATTCTCCTCCTCTCAATGGCCAGGCTGTGCTCCACAAGGTCTTCTGCAGACAGAAGCTGTACAGGTTTTAACTCAACCTGTGCAAACAGAAAGGAGAAAACCGCAACAGCTCTCAACTTCACAATCCTAACAAAGAGCACTTTGAATTTGAAATGGCATCAGCATTTTCTACAACTTTTTCCTATCTGCTGTTCAAGATGACAATTTTAATAATACAACTAAAACAGAGAGTATGAAGTTCAAGAGATTCTGCATTATCCTCTCATAATCATTCATTAAAACTCAAAGTGCTTTTAGCTTCTAAATACAAACATCCAAGAGAGCAGACAAGACAGCTCTCGTTTAAGAAAAAAAAAAAATAAAAAGGACAGGAAAATATGAACTTAATATGAAGGTTTGAGGATAGAATTTTTGAGCCAGAAGATAAATTCAGTTGCACTGGTCAGTGGTGTCAGTGCAAACTCCTGTGTATGTCAGCTCAGTGACAAACTGCATCCAAACCTGTGCTGGCTCAAGAAAATTACTACATTTGGATAATTACACCACAGGTGACACTGAACAATCACTTGTGAGATTTGCCTAGAAGGCTTAGCCTCAGAAACATTAAAATAATGCACAAAGCAGTGCACCACAGGCAAATTCAACATTTTGTGTCTTGCAGTGCTGCCAGTAATGTTCCTCAGCTTTTGACTCTTCCCTCTAACCCTCTTGGAGATTCATTTCCTCCTTTCCAGTCCTTTTCAAGAGCTTCCTAGATTTTCCCAGATGGCTCAGTTAAAAAATTAAGATGGTGGGTATATTGAGATTCTCTGTGTACAACTTTAGAAACAGTTGTTCAGAAAAGTGGATTTAAAAAAAATACTCGTCTCTGAGACTTTTGTTTGTGATGGAATTTGAACTGAACTCTCAAACTCCCTCTGGGACATTCCTGTCTTAAACCTAATCTCAGTTAATCATCTCCAATTTAATCCTGAATTAATCTCCCCAGAAATCTGGGCAAAAGGTAGACAGGTTTATGTTTTGAGCATGATATCAAACTAATACCAAATAATTCTTACTTGATAATATTTTAGTGCTATCAGGGTAGCCATTTAGCCATTAGCCCTTCAGACTGGGCTTTAGTTTTAATAAAACTGCTCCAGTCTGTTTCTTCTCCAAACTATGCCACATCCTCCGAAGAGGAAGCAGTAACTGAACTGAATCTGCCTCTCTGTATACTCCTAGAAGTAGTGAAGAATATCTCATTAATCAGTCTCATTAATCAGTGTCTTCCACACTGCACTGAAAATTCACTGAAAAAAAGTGAATTTTTCACTGTTTTCAATTTAACACTGCTATCCACCAGTCAGACTTGGTTAGTAAAATTACAACCACTCAGAAATCTGCATAAGCTTAATTAATTAATTGCTCAGGGGATGACTCTGCCAATCTCCAGCACATGTTTAACAGCCAGATGTGCTGTCATAACACATTCAGTGAGACAGGAAAGTCAGATCCACGATGTCACATTCAAGAAAGTAGAATTTCACATGCAAAGGGAGTTTATTAAGAGAGTCTAAGGAGTGTTTGGCCTTCCTCAGAAGAAAACTCTAAAGGGACTGTGGCTGTCTGTCACAGTGATGTGAGGGCCAATGGTACCATGACTGATTTCAAACACCTCCAGAGAGCCAAACCCTGGGGAGAAGAAACATCCCTGGCGTGGAAACTAATCCACATAAATGGCAAAGAACCAATTTAGATTGGAAGTGAGCTTAAAGATAATGTTTTCTGTCTGAAAAACCTCCCCAAGAGGGGAAGTGAAGGATAAAAAATCCCACCCTGCAATCAACTTCTGAAAAGGAGAGACACTCACAAGGATCTCCCTTCCACTGCTTGCCTTTGTCAATACTGTAACCCTCACAAAGACCCCACATCTACAATGAAAAAATGTGCAAAAGAAAATTGAAATAATAATAACAACAACAACCTCCTAACCATTTCAGAGAAGTAAATTAGAAAAAAAACCCCCAAACTCTTATAAAGTCTGCACTTCAGGTTTTTTTCCTATCACTGATTCAGAATAAACAGTGTTTCTGCTCTGTTTCACAACCAGAAAAGTTGGGTTATTTCACAGAAACTCAGTCACTCCAAGCTAAGGAGAAAACAGGAAAAATACCTTTCCACCACCAACTGCTTTGGCCACATATGTTGCATATGCCACACTCACAATCTTTTCAGCATTAGTCAAAACATCCTGTACTGTCACCTTGATGCCAACCTACAAGGAAGAAGGTGGTGGAGGAAGGAGACAAAAAATGTATTTACATCATTGTCAACTGATCTGAGACAATCCAGTGCAGTTTTTATCAGTCCCTTATACCTAAAAGGAAAAAGGTAAAAATCCTGCTCTAATCACTGATACATCTCTGGTCTTCACAGTATTAACTCAGCTCTGAAAGTATTTTTAGTACAAGAACTTTTATGTTTGTTTAGCATCACTTGTAGGGTAAAATTACAAAAACAGGAAGGACACTTAGATGTAGTTTTATGGATATTTCCTTCCATTTTCTTCTGTGGCATGTGGAGTTCGCATCTGAATCAGTTTCTAAGATCTGCACATGCACAAAAAGTGTGTTTGGAGGTGCAAAGCACAATGAAACCCTTGAATGTGAAACACTGGATTTGATCCTGTAGCACAGGCCTGACACCCATCAAAATTCTGATTTTTCCTAATTTTTAGAAACTTTTGGAATGCATTACCTGTGAGATGCACCACTCCCATTAATAATAATGGGAACTGGACACAAGCACAATGCACAAAAAGCACCCCCAAAGCTCAGTTCTGATTTGAAGTGACTGGGCAAGGCATTGCATACTCACTGCAATATGAAGATTAAGATAATGTGTACATCTGAGACATGTACATGTGTATCAGAAGTTTCAAAAATGCTTTGAACTCCACCTGTTCAGTGGATCTGGCCTGGACCAACACCACCTATCCCATCCTGCCCACTACACCTGCCAAAGTCTTTAATTCTTTGGGGCCCAGTTGCTGCTCTGACGTGGATTATTTTACAGGAACACACAGCTGTAACACTCTGAAAGCAGTGCCATTAGGCAGTGCTATTTTTCAGATATCTGCAAACACCTGGAATAAATAAACCTAGACCCACTCCGTGCTCCTCTGCTGCTCCCACCTCTGCTCTATTCCTTCAATATCTTTAGAAAAAAGAGTGATGATCTCTTACCTCCATGCTGGTTTTGAATGCTCTGTTCACCTTTGTTCTGATGGCAATAATTTGTCCAACCCTGTTAAGAAGAGTAAGACTTTACAGAATGCAAACTGGCAGTTTTATAAGGGCCTGAATCTGCCTCTCTGTGTGCTCCTAAAAGCAGTGAGGAATATCTCATTAATCAGTCTGTGTCTTCCACACTGCAGTGAAAATTCACTGAAAAAAGTGAATTTTTCACTGTTTTCAATTTAGCACTGTAATTCACCAGTCAGACTTGGTCAATAAAATTACAATCACTCAGAGATCTGCACAACCTTAATGGCAACATTCCTGCTCTCTGCTGGTGTCTGCATGGCAGCAGGTGTGCTCCAGCTGCACCCAGAAATTTTGGNATTATTCTTAATATATTATATTATTTATATTATTATTAATTACCTTTCAAATTCTCCTTATTGTATCATCAAAACAAATTTAAATGAGGAAACATTTTCTTTCCTTCTGGAATTCCTAAAGCACCTGCTCCATGCTGACAGCAGGAGCAAACCCTGTTCCCAAACCCCTCAAATCCCAGCCCCAGGCAGAGCTGAGAGGGGGGAAGGAAGGCAGCTTGCCCTCAAGTTTTCCCACTGAGCAGGAAGTGAAAGGACTCAGTGTGCAGGGTGAGCCAGAGCCACAGCCAAAACAGAAGGGTGTCAGGGCACTGCCTCCAGGGAATTCAAACTGAGTTACAAATGCAGAAGAGCAGTCCTGGGGCAGGCAAAGGGGAGCTAATTACAGCCAAGACTGAAGTGAAATGTAACTCTGAGCACTTGGGTGCTGACAAAACATTCACAGCAAAGGACTTGGCACAGTAATTACCCCAGATTATTTAAAATTATGATAATAATAGCTGCTTCCTAATTTAAATTAACGAAGTTTGGACATTTAAAGGTAAAGGCTGACTTGAATTGCTTATTGCCCTGCAGAACTGGAATGGGAAATGGGAAATAGGAAACCTGCTCCTCCAGAGGACTTGACAGGAGCAACAAACTGCACAGCAATTTTCTCTTTCTTGTTCACATCCAGGAGCACAGGTGGAATCCTCTGGGTGGACAGGGCAGGGGAAATGGTCAGTGGAAAGCACTAAGACCATCTGCAGGTGCACAGCCCTCATTAGCTTTGGCAGAAGATGCTCAGAAGCAGTTCTTGCATAATTCATTGAAAAGGAAAAGCAGAACTGTTCCCAGCTGCACAGCTAAGGGAGCCACCAGCTCCCTTCCAGAAAGGAGAGTGCTCAGAACTACAGGTATGTGGGGCAGAAATCACACAATTTTTCCACTTAAAACTGTCAGAAACTTACCAAAATGAGCTGACTGTGATTCACATACGGAACACTAACAAGATATAAATAAATGTAATTTAACATCAGATGTAATTGAAAATCAGTACCACTGAACTGCTGCGTATTACAATAAAAGGAAGAGGTTATCAAGGTATAAAATTAAGTTTTGAACTATATAGATTTGTGACAATTTCTGTTTACATCTCAGCTGAAATAAGCAGAGAAGACTTAGTCCTTGCAGAAGATTTAGTAACCTGGTTTAGGTAAACAAACCTTACAGTAAGTCACTTACTTAAAACCATCTTATTAATTTACCAGACAGAGAAGCAAGACCTCTTTTATTTATGCAAGATGTTTGTATAATGAACTAGATCTGGCAAAATTCAGGAAATTGCACACTAAGCTAAAGGAAGGATGCTAGGGATGACCTTACAGAGAAAAATAATTTTTTAAATAATTTCTTTCACAGTTACAAGATTTGTACCCGAAATTCTTGTTACAAATTGAACAAGTGAAAGAAGAACTAGAAATATTTGGAAACAAATTTGGAAGGAAAAGTATTTTCATCATATTCCAGAAGCTCTGTTCTGCTCTCAAGAAACAAGACAGAAAAGTGCTCTGAAGCTACTGAATCTGAACTGTTACACCTGAAAGGGAAACATTACCCTGACTTTGATTAGTGCTCACAAGCAGGATTTTTTTTCTAAGGACAAAATTAAAAACATAGAGCAATTCCAGGCAGGACAAACACTTCAGTATTGTGAAACAGACCAAGAAATTATCTTTGGAGTTCCAGGCTTGGTATGATCGTGTTCTGTTCTTTGTCATTGTCTTACTCTAATGGACACAGCTCCAACAGTCCCAAGTCTGAGNTGAGGAGATAATCCCAGAAAAAAAAGTGCTCTTGGACATCTTTAAAGGATGGGGGAAGATGTAAGAAGTCTTGGCCAAGAACAGGACTGCTTGTCCTTTCTGTGCTAACATCATCCCTCTGAAAATCACTCTTCCCCATTTACCTACATAAGATATATAAACAGAATATGTACTTTATTATCTAGTGTGATTTCATTGTATTATGTATTATTTTTATTATATTATTCTTAATATATTATATTATTTATATTATTATTAATTACCTTTCAAATTCTCCTTATTGTATCATCAAAACAAATTTAAATGAGGAAACATTTTCTTTCCTTCTGGAATTCCTAAAGCACCTGCTCCATGCTGACAGCAGGAGCAAACCCTGTTCCCAAACCCCTCAAATCCCAGCCCCAGGCAGAGCTGAGAGGGGGGAAGGAAGGCAGCTTGCCCTCAAGTTTTCCCACTGAGCAGGAAGTGAAAGGACTCAGTGTGCAGGGTGAGCCAGAGCCACAGCCAAAACAGAAGGGTGTCAGGGCACTGCCTCCAGGGAATTCAAANAGCACAGGTGGAATCCTCTGGGTGGACAGGGCAGGGGAAATGGTCAGTGGAAAGCACTAAGACCATCTGCAGGTGCACAGCCCTCATTAGCTTTGGCAGAAGATGCTCAGAAGCAGTTCTTGCATAATTCATTGAAAAGGAAAAGCAGAACTGTTCCCAGCTGCACAGCTAAGGGAGCCACCAGCTCCCTTCCAGAAAGGAGAGTGCTCAGAACTACAGGTATGTGGGGCAGAAATCACACAATTTTTCCACTTAAAACTGTCAGAAACTTACCAAAATGAGCTGACTGTGATTCACATACGGAACACTAACAAGATATAAATAAATGTAATTTAACATCAGATGTAATTGAAAATCAGTACCACTGAACTGCTGCGTATTACAATAAAAGGAAGAGGTTATCAAGGTATAAAATTAAGTTTTGAACTATATAGATTTGTGACAATTTCTGTTTACATCTCAGCTGAAATAAGCAGAGAAGACTTAGTCCTTGCAGAAGATTTAGTAACCTGGTTTAGGTAAACAAACCTTACAGTAAGTCACTTACTTAAAACCATCTTATTAATTTACCAGACAGAGAAGCAAGACCTCTTTTATTTATGCAAGATGTTTGTATAATGAACTAGATCTGGCAAAATTCAGGAAATTGCACACTAAGCTAAAGGAAGGATGCTAGGGATGACCTTACAGAGAAAAATAATTTTTTAAATAATTTCTTTCACAGTTACAAGATTTGTACCCGAAATTCTTGTTACAAATTGAACAAGTGAAAGAAGAACTAGAAATATTTGGAAACAAATTTGGAAGGAAAAGTATTTTCATCATATTCCAGAAGCTCTGTTCTGCTCTCAAGAAACAAGACAGAAAAGTGCTCTGAAGCTACTGAATCTGAACTGTTACACCTGAAAGGGAAACATTACCCTGACTTTGATTAGTGCTCACAAGCAGGATTTTTTTTCTAAGGACAAAATTAAAAACATAGAGCAATTCCAGGCAGGACAAACACTTCAGTATTGTGAAACAGACCAAGAAATTATCTTTGGAGTTCCAGGCTTGGTATGATCGTGTTCTGTTCTTTGTCATTGTCTTACTCTAATGGACACAGCTCCAACAGTCCCAAGTCTGAGTGGATGCTTATTTTACACTTAAGAACAGTTTTAAACTGACATTTTAGTGTTGCTTTGTTCACAGCCACAACAACCGCATGTGCAGTGCTCTGTACAACCAGGTCTACCCCATCTCACCACTCATTAATTTCCAGACTGCCCTGTGTAAAAACACACAAAACCCAAAAAGAAATGGCTTTAGGTTTCTGTAAAAATATGGTTTAGGAATAAAGGTTCTAGCTCCTCTTAAGGTGTCATTTATCCCACTGAAAACCATGAAAAATGGTTAAAACAAGTTCAGTCCTGTGTCATCGTGTAAGCTCAGTCGATTCAGCGCTCAGCGAATGTAAAACATTTCTCTTTTTTCTGAAACAGCTGAAAGAAAAAGATGTTAAGGAATGAACCGAAAGAGAACTTGCAACAATAAAAACACTTAGGAAGTTTTACAGATATGAATTCCTTATTTAACAGAGATTAGCAATGGCCTGCAGCCATTCACTAGAGCCAGAGACCACTGGGCTGTCAGTTTCTCACCAGGCACGCCAAGTAAAATTAGCCAGAGTTCACTTCTGCCCTGCGCAGCGGATCTGCCCTCTGGGTGGGTCAGGCTCTCACAGGTAGAAAAGAGCAAATTTTGAGACTCAGCCCCGTGACTGAGGTGAGTCCACGGGTCTCCCACTTGGCAGCGCCTCGGTTTATCTCTGCCAAGTCAGAGCCTGCAGGATGGAAACACCAGACTGCTGTCAGCAGGGCCGTACCTGGCAGCCTCTTCAAACTGGATGTCATCCATGGACGCCGTCACGCAGGACACCCCGGCGTGTTTCTCAGCTTCAGAAAAAGAGACACAGGGGCGCACAGTTAGCACTCTGCACCTGCAGGGAGCTGCTCACCTGAGGGCTCCTGCCTGGCAGGGGCTGCACGCAGCAGGTCCTGCTGCCTCCTGTGAACACCAGAGTGCAACTCTGCAGCGCGCACCTTAGCAAAAAAGAGAAGCTAAATAAGATTAAAGTTCACCTTTTTTATCATGATTCTGTTGTAAATGCTGTTGGTGTTTACTGGTAACATCAGGAGAGGAGACTAGATGATAACACCCATCTTACCCAGTGTGAAAACCTTTACCTAAGGTCTTTTTCTAAAAATGAACATTCTGGTAAGAGAGCCTTAACAAGCATTTTGAAAGACAGAAAGAGTCACAAAGTGTTACCAAGCTCACAGAAAGCTCATCATTCTCCCTCAAAACAATATGTCAGGAGCACCAGCTAGGGCAATCCAGTGGGGAAGTTTTGTGCCAGCTAAAGATGCTGAGATACAGCAGAAAAACCTATTTATTAGCAGGTAAAAAACGTAGCTTATTAGAGGGGTCACAACAGTGGAAAGCAGCTGAGTACATGTCCTTTGTGCTGCACCAAAAATGCAGGAATTAAATAAAAAACAAAGACAAAATTTTGAAAATTCAAAACCAGAATGCACCTGCTGTGAAGTATTTTCACCTGAATTTGAATTGTTATTCATCTCCCTGGGATACATTTGGCTGTGAAAAAGAACAAAGACTTTTCGTATTAATTATGAAAGCTATGAAAAGTTAAGCATCTTATTTACTGTTAGTATTTCATCACCTTGATAGTTAAGTTTTATAGCAGGTTAATATGATATATTATTTATTTGTTAATATAACAAATAAATATAGCTTTTATAGCAAGTTAATATGATTTACTATTTTATTTTTATTTATTTGACCATAGCACATAGAGCTTCCAGTCACAAGGTAGATCTCCAGTGAACTAGGGGTGGTATAAATACAGAGAACCTCTGCTCCAAAGTCCTCAGTGACAGAAACAAAAGAGGGGACCAGCAGGAAAATAGCACTGCACAACAGGCAAGAGCCCTCACTCCCAAGCAGCCCTGTATTTTTAGTGAGCATCACACGAGGAGCTCAGAGAAATCAGAGGTTTTATATCAAAATCTGAAGAGTTCCCTCTGAAAATTCGAGGGGAAACCACACTCTCTCCCCAAACAGCACTGCTGAGGGTTAAAGCACCGACGGGCTGGAACGGAATCCCTCCTTCATGCAGCTGAAAGAAGAGGCGTGCTTCTTTGGGCAAGCTGCCCCAAAAGCGGGACGCTCCTTTTCTTACTTATCTTTTCCCACCTCTTTTCTTCCCTTCTGCTGCTTCTTTTTCAAACTTCTCCTCATCCTCACATTTCCATCACCTTCCTCGCTCTCCCGTGCCATCTGACGCCTCGCCCTCGTGGTGTCTGCTCCTGACGGGACCCCAAATCTCCTGGGCTCCTCGGGAGAGATGTGGAGCTCCTGGAGTGGGTCCAGTGACGGCTACCAGAATGACTGGGGGGCTGGAGCATCCCCCTCAGAGGGAAGGCTCAGCCTCGGGAAGGGATGGGTCAGAAGGGCCCTCATCCACGTGTACAAATATCCAAAAAGGGTGTGGGAGCATGGATCAGGCTCTGCTTGGTGGTGTCGCCCAGCAATGCGACATGGGGCGAGGGGCAGAAAATGATGCCCAGGAAGTTCCACCTGAACGTGGAGCTGTGCCAGGCTCCATGGAGCTCTGATCAGGGAAAGTTCTTCCCCCAGAGGGTCGTGGGACACTGAACAAGCTCCCCAGGCTGCCAGAGCTCCAGGAGCCTTCGGACAGTGCTCCAGGGATGCCCAGGGTGGGATTGTTGGGGGGTCTGTGCAGGGCAGGGGTGGGACTGGGTGATCCTGGGGGTCCCTTCCAGCTCAGGATATTCTTTGATTCTATGATGAAGAAGTTCTTCAGTGAGCACTGGAACAGATTGCCCAGAGGGTGTGGAGTGGAGCTCACGGGGCAGTGTCTGTACGCGATCCTTCTCTGGGATGACCCCTAGGCAGGATGACCCCTGCGGCCCCTTCCACCCTGCCCCACTCTGTGACCCGCTGCAACCTCCAAAGCCCTCTCTCCCTTCCACGGGATGAAACCTTCCCTCAAGCCTTCCCAAGGCGGGGGCTGTCCCCTC
>WEZZ01001599.1:105165-120396 GCA_013400585.1 Chloropsis cyanopogon
AGGCGGGACGGGCTGAGGGGAAACGGAGCCCGGGCTGAGGGGAAAGAGAGCCCGGGGAGATGGGAAAGAGAGCCTGGGGGTGAGGGGAAAGGGAGCCCGGGCTGAGGGGAAAGAGGACGTGGGATGAGGGGAAAGGGAGCCCGGGATGAGGGATGAAGGAGTACCTGGGATGAAGGAAACAGTGGGACGGGGTTGAGGGGAAAGGAGGGCCTTTCTGGGATGAGGAGAAAGGGTGTGTGAGGATTTGGGGCCGGGGGTGAGGTGCTGAGGGGAAGAGGGTGCCTGTGATGAGGGGGAAGGAGCATCTGGGGCTGAGGGGGTAGAGGTGACAGGGGTGAGGGAAAAGGGATGACAGTAAAGGGGTGTGGGGGATGAGAGGGTGGGGTGCCAGTGCTGAGGGGAATCATGGAGTGGTTTGGGTTGCAAGGGACTTAAATCCCACCCAGTGCCACCCCTGCCATGGCAGGGACACCTCCCACTGTCCCAGGCTGCTCCAAGCCCTGTCCAACCTGGCCTTGGGCACTGCCAGGGATCCAGGGACAGCCCCAGCTGCTCTGGGAAATTCCACCCCAGGGCCTGCCCACCCTGCCAGGGAACAATTCCTAATTGCCAAAATCCCATCTTCACCTACTATCTTAGTTTGAAGCCATTGCCCCCTTGTTCTGCCACTGCCTACCCTGGTACAAAGTCTCTCTCCAGCTCTCTGTAGACCCTTTAGGTACTGGAAGGTGCTCTGAGGTCTTCACCTCTCCAAGCTGAGCAGCTCCAGTGAAGGGGATGCTGATTGTGTACAGGGCACCAGGGACTGGATGTTCCCTCCACTCCTGCCCCAGGACTCCCAAGGTTGCCTCACGGCCTGGCACCAGGCACTGCTAGGTTTGGTGTGTCCACTCTCACTGAAATGCATCAAATCTGGCTCTTATTTTCATTTTTATTTCTCTTTTGGAGTCTTGCCCTCTCCTGTTGTCACCAACTTGACAGCCCAGCCGATGTGTCCAGGGCAGACACGTTCCCATTCCAGAGGTAGCAGAACCTCTGGCACTTCCAGCATGGATGTTTTGATTCCCACCTCTGTGGCCACAGCCCCGGTCACAGACTCCTGCAGGAGTCAACAGCTCGAGAGCTTACAGGGAGCTCCTTTTCTTACCTCCTCCTCCTCACACAGCTGGTAAGGACATTGCTGCTCTTGCAGTGAAAACACAAGCTCGTCTGAGGAAGAGCAGAGCAATCCCTTCTGAGCTGTCAGGAGGGTCATGGCTTCACTATTGCCACGGTGTTACTGCTACTGAAGGCTCAGCCAGTCTGGGGCTGCTCAGTGCCTGGGCTTGCCAGCTGTTGGTGAGGCAGATGTGTTGCTGCAATGTAGCAGAGGGTATAAACCATAAATGTTTTTCAGGAAAGAATGCAAGGCTTGTATTTGACTATTGTGCTGCATGGTTTCCATGCTGCAGCAAGACTATTTTCTGTAGCCCTTGCTTACAACCTTTCCTCTTGGTAGTTACTGTTCCAGAGCGGGCTTCCCGTGTTTCTCAGAAACATACATCATGAGTTTATATCGTGAACACTTGTTCATTTAAACATTGTTAAAGATCCAGCTTTAACCTATAACAGCCAGGAAAATTTGAATTTTCACTGAGTTTCTCAGTGCAGTAGGGGTTCTCTTCCCACATGGTCTGTTGCTGTCACTGCACTGCTACAGCACTATCTCTGTTTCTATGCATATACTCTTTTTATCAAGCAACACCATGGCTGTATCATCTCACTTGTTACATTTCAGAAGATACTGGCTCTGAAAATCAGCATGTTGTGCTATTCCCTACATTTATTTTTGTTCTGTTGCTTCAAAAAAAAAAAAAAAAAAAAGAAAAAGAAAATTACTGGTATCTCTGTCCTTCTGTCTTCTGTGAAGAGAAAAACCAAACTGTCATGGCAGTGACAGTGACCTTGGCCCCTTGGCCTTGCTGTCTGAAGAGGGTCTGTAAAAGGTTTGCACCCAGTGTTTTCTCCTTCCTCAACTGCTCAATCCAGATGACAAAAACTCAAATTATCAGTTTCTCACGCTGTGGATCCTTGATGCTAGAGGAAAAAATCTGTAAACAGAACTGAACATTTTTCTACAAAAAACCTCCTGAACTTACATTTTGCCTGCCTAGGCTATTAACTTGTAAATTTGTTTTCAGGTTTACCCTTGGCATTCTAAGATGATGCTGCTTGTTGTTCTTCCACGGGCAGGTTTCTGCACCTCTGTTAAACACAGTCCCAGTGATCAGGTGCCTGGCCTGTTATAGATCTCTTGTTTGCTGAGAAATGAGGAGCTGCAAAGCCCCTGGAATCACAGGAGGGCAGAGTAAAATCGAAATCTGCTCACGTGAAAAACCTGCGGTGTTGGGGGAGGCACGTGCTTGGGGTGAGGGGAAAGAGAAGCAGCTGGAGCAAGGGAAAGCTGCTGTTTCGAAATCACAGCTCTGATGTGCACGTAGCTCTTGGCCTTTGGGGAGGGATGTCATTCAGGGGTGTCCTTTGGGGACAGGGAGACAAATAAGCAGTGCCCCCGGCAGACACACCTGGGCAGTGTGGCCAGGGAACTCGCACTCTAAAATGAGCTGTGCCCAACGATTCTCTGCTTTCACAAGCTGCATTTCCTCTGCCCTCCAGCTACAGGAGATAGAAGCTGAAGGAGCATAATGGACTGCAAAGGAACCACTGACACTGACTCCTGCAGTTTCTTACACAGTCTCCACTGCACTAAAACAGTGTTTTACAGCTTCTGGTGCTCAGGTAATACCTTCCAAGTCAGTACTGCTCTCCTTTCACTGCTGAAAGGGAGAAATTAAGCTGCTGGCCCCAGTTCAGAGAGGAGATCTGTGCTTTTCAATGGTTTCCCCCTTGAAAAGTACTTTCTGTGGCACAGCTACAGCAGCACCTGTGGCATCACCGAGGTAGCTGGACCTAGGGCAGCCTTTGTGGAAGCACTTTTGTGCATCTTTTCCAGTTAATAAACAACAAGCTCAGTCTTAGATATGAATAAATCTGTCAAGTAAAGCCATTAGAGCTAGCAAGAAGTGTTCCAAAATGCATCATTTTGGCAACGTTTTAAATACAGATGTCAGCTACTGCAGTAAATCAACTGCAATATAGAGCTGTGCACTTCTGTAGACAGCAACTTCTATGTTCCAGAAACAAATGTATTACTGCCTGAAGTTATAAATGTTTTTTTGTATGCTTCTTTCATAACCCTAGTTATTTATGGAAAAAAAAAAAGATGTTTGGTTGCAAGGTTTTGTGGGGACACAGCTTGTGAAAATACAACTACTTCTTGTAAAATGAAACTTTATTCTAAAATGTATCCAAAATTGCAAGACACAAGCACCATTAAACAGATAAATAGACATATATTTATATACAGAGAGCATCAAAACACAAAACAATTGTTAATATAATTCTTATACCATTTTAATGAGTATCCATCAATAAAACTTTACAATTTAAAGGAGACTTTTCAGTTGCAAAACAGTTGTAAAATCATATGTATAAATTATGTTTACTACAATTCCAATAACAGAGGCAAAGTAAAATACAAAAATAATAATCAATACTGCAAATTCAAATACAAACCCCAAAAGTAATGCTGCACAGGTACGTATGTACACTGGATGAATTCATGCAGCCAGGCAGTGCAACAAATTAACTGCTGAGTTTAACTTATCACAAAATGGAACCACCATGGCAAAAAACAGAAGAAAATATACTTTTGTAATAAATCATAGTGCATTTTGAAGTTAGACTTTATAAAATGATTGTTGAGTGATATACTTCTAATATTCCCCATGTGATCTGAGATCCCCCCAACTCCTTTTTTCACAAAATAAAATACAAATGACAAAAGCTAAAAACCCCACTGTAGAACAGAGTCTGATGTACTGGTACCATCTTGAACGCATTTGTTTTAATTCTCGGTATCAGACTTGTTTGCAAGTGTCCATGTCCACAGGGACACGAGTTTTTCCTTGCTACCAGGAGTAAATCTTTCACGCTCCAATGCTATCTCCATAAACTGCATCTCACACGATGCTTAGACTGCACTGGTTTGAAGAGACACAGCTGAGCCTTGAAAAAAGAACCCTTAAATCCCTATGAAGCACAGAGAGAGTAAATGGAGGATAGAGAGACCTCATTATTCCTGAAGCTCCTATCCCTAATTGCTTTAATTACATAAACAGAGATTAACATAAGAGGCTTTTATGGCTTGGGTGAAATTTCTGCTAATTTGCTGGGCAAGTGCAAAGCCCGTGTCTCTCCACAGGGCTTTGCCTTTCACAGTGCAGAGGGCTACAGACTCTTTTGGTTGGTGAAAGGAAGCCTCAGGTAACTATATAGAAAAATACCTCTGCAGTGAAAATGTGGTAAAGAAACAAAAAATCAAAACAGAACTTCTGGAAAACTGTGACTTCTTGTGTAACAAAAACATGGCTGTCACCTTTCAGGTCTGTGTTGGTTGGTATAGCATGAACACGTAGATAAAACTGGTTAAGTGTCAAAATTATATGAGATACAATTACACAGTCTGACACTTTTTTTCTTAAAATCTTAAGTGATAAGCACGCTCAGTGTTTTCACTAGGAAATTACTGCTAAAATGCTACATTTCGTTGCTGAAAAGACATTTATAGCAGCCTGTAAACTACTGAAGAGTTGCTTCCTGCATCCTTTGTGCTTCCAAAACCCCCCTTCGAGCCATCACTAACTTCTGAGTTAATGGGAGTTTTGAGCAAAAAAGGGATGCGGAAAACCACCTGTATTGGGTAAATAATGTAGCAATTTATACAGCAGCTCTTCAGATCTTCCAACATGCAAGCACGTGTAGAGAGAAGCTAAGAGACAGCATGCACTGCAGTGTTATGTCATTGTGCTTATGTCTGCTGAGGGCACTATGGCATTTTCACTCAGAAAAACAGAAATCTTAGCCCCAGAAGACTAAAAGAGCCAATATTAATGAAGCCATCAGCTACTGTTGTAGTAAAGAACACCCCAAAAGAGGGAGGAAGTTTGTCTGCTCGTAGCGTATATATACTGAAGCTGAAGAGAATTACAAAGGCACAATACAAGCCGATATTTCTGGTAAATTATATATATTCATAAATTTCTGCTCATACCACCTCAAGATAGTGAATGGTACAATAATAACTGAATGTACAAATGTTAATTGAAATTGAAGCTCTACAAATAAAGCACAGTTGAGAACATAGCTCACTACTTGCTACATTTCTACTCTTCCTGGGTGGTGAGATCACCCACCTTTCCTCCACTGGCTGACAACAACATGGTGACCCAGTGAGAAAACTGGAACACTGTCAGATGACAGACAGAATGGCTTTATGCATCTGAAAAGCTGTCAGTGAGTGGCTGCCACGACCATCTTTCCCACTGCTTTACCTTTGTCTCAGAATTCACAGAGAAACCAGGAACAGCAACTGGAAATTCATGCCCATTTTCATGCAGAGCTGAGGCTGAGATAATCCATGAAGGTAGCATTTTGGTTAACTTCGGCACTCAAAAATATTGAACAGCAGAGCAGGAATTGTACCAGCTCATCATAAGAAACCAATCTCAATTTTTCTGTTCGTAGCTACACAAGATCTGTATCATTTCCAACAGCAAATGACTCACAACTTAGGAAATAAAGTGAATGGATCAATACTGCTCCTGGTAAACTCATAAAAAGTGACACCTGCTTTTGTGTGATGAAATCACAGGGCAACTGTGGAGGCGACTGCTGTCCCAGCCCAGCTCTGAGAACGTGGACACTTGATGAAGGTGAAAGGTGCAGCTACAACATTTGAGTTTTGACCTTGAGCTGCTCCTCAGCTCGCCACAACAACTGGCACAACTGCTGTCAGGATTTCGTACTGGCACGTAATGGAGGAGGGCATCAAGGGGACCTAGAGGAGGAACCTGCTGGAAGCAGGCTCTGCTAACCCAAGGAATGCTGCCTGCAGATCTGCTCTGTCTGACACGGGATATCCCTCATCTCCAAACCAGCACATCCAATCCCATCACGTTTATCGCAGGTTTTCCCCAAAAAACCCTATCATAAACTGCCATTGCTACATGTATTCTCACAATCCTCAACCAGGACCTCCAAGATTTATTCCTTACAGCTCTCAGGAAAGGAATCTTTAGCCACACCTGGAAAGTATGAACATTATAACCTTAGTTACAAGCTCACAGCTGAATTTAAAAGCTGCATATGCTATTGCTGGTGTTGATTGATCTATGCATTGGTTTCTCCCTGTGTTGCTTCCAAAGAAAATCAGTGCAGGTAACAAGGAAGCCCACTTCACAAATAAAGGTGAGGATTCCTAGGCAGGGGTATCCCTCTAGAAATGTTCCAACAAGTTTCAAGTTCGAGCTACAGCTGTTCATTAAAAACGAAGTAAAAATAAAGAAAACAGCACTACAGGGCAGAAATCTCATGCTTGAGATTGAATTCAGAAAGTAATCCGTAAGACACTCGGATTCAGGTTCAAAGGAGCTGCATTATTCTTGCCCATTCCAAGCTCAAATAAATACACTTTTGTGTAGAGGTGTGAGAAGCCAATTGTACACACTTGGATTCATCCCACCTAATTCCTGCCGTTCATCAGTGGTGAGGGCAAATGCTGCCATAAAGCAATCTTCCAGAGGCATCTCCACCTGTGTCCCTCCTCTGATTTACGCACAAGACCCAGGCTGGTAATTTTTAGCCAGCTGAAATTAGGGCAGGATGAATCAGGCCACAGCATGGAGCGGAAACAAGTCTGATGTGGTGGCACAGTATCACCATGACAATCCAGTCTGTCACAGCCCTGTCTGAGGCTCCCAGCCAGACATGCTTTGGGTCAGTGACCCACACCACCCGTGCCTTTGCAGCTGGCAGTCTGGCAAGGAGCTCATCACACGCTAAACAGTGAGGCTTGAGTTCATGACGATCCCCCAAAGCAAGGCCCGGAGCTGCCGGGACGGGAGCGCTGCGGGCAGCTCTGGTGCACAGGGGCTGCAGCCCTCCCAGACATCCCAGGGCTGCCCTGGGATTGACACACAAGGTCTGGAGGGGTTTGCAGCCGCAGTGGTGACTCATCCTAACACAACACGCACACATGTCCACGTATCCATGGTGCTGTGGGAGTTCTGCATCCCCACGCCTTGGCTACGGCATGGGCTGGCTCTTTGCAGGAGCTGTCGGTAATGAGGATGAAGCACACACTGAGGAGAAATACAGCGTTCTGAAACACACATTTGTGAGATCCCCAATAGTATCAATAGCAACGATTAAGGTCAGAGGCAGTATCAAGTTTTGCATGCACTTTCTACATTAGTATTTATATAGAGAAGTTTCATTCTTGCTGGTTTGCAAAATTACTGAGGTTTCCTTTACTTCCAGAGACTGGAACATTGAACATTAGTTTCATTTATGATGTTGAAAGTCATTCTTTGTCTAAAATACACCTACAAATACTTGGGATCATGGGACAGGGATTGCCCTGTTGTTCTCTGTAAAGGGCTGAAGTAACTGTAGAAATATTTTTTGATCTTAGAAATACAAGGAATTTATCTACAAATCAGACTGTAAGCACAAGGAACACTTATTTCAAGTTCTCAAAGTCTTACATGAAAGGGTGAAGGTGCAAAGTCATTAAGACTGCCTTGATTCTAAAGATTAGCCTACTCATTTAAACTATCAATAGAAACACAGAATTTAAAGTAATCCAAGTAAGAATCCCCTTCAACTTTCCAAGCTTCTTCACTTTTCCCATCATTGCCTTTCAGACTAGACAGGACTTGAAGTTCTGATGTCAGAAACCAGCAAAGAACACACAGACATTTTCAGGTCTTTGTTGTGTATCATAAAATACTGTAAAAAAGAATGCAGAGTCCCAGAATTCAGGTTATTTTTCTCTCTCGGTAACCAGACAGAGAGTTCAATTCTCCTTAAAACACCACCTCAGGTAGAGCCTGTGGTGGATGGGATGAGGACACAATGCAGAGGCAGTGCTGCGCCTCCCCTGTGCCCTTGGAGATGGGCTTCTGTCTTGGCACTGCTGCAGTTTTTGGGGAATAAAAAAGACACTGGCTCACACATCCCTGTAAGGCCTGCCCAGGTGCTGTGCCTGGGGCACCCCTGTGCCAGGGCACACTGCACAGGTGTGACACCTCTCAGGTGTGCGGGCACAGGCACCTGGGATGCCTCAAAACCTGCAGCTGCCTGCTCAAATCCAACCCCAAGCTCTCAGAAAAGGCTATGAACGGGGTTGAATTCTCTTACATTACATTTAATATTCCTGTAAATGGCTTATAGATCTGCTGTTTGAAATAAATTCTGAAACCACTAAGCGTGCTTAACAGAGCTTCAACTCTATGTGGACAGCGAGTTCAGAGGACAGAACAAGGACTGCTGCAGTATATAATACACATGGCTGTACAGTCAAACGCCACCTCTTGCTTCAAAACAAGAATTTACAGTAGCAAGCAGTGGTGGCAAGATTTCTTACACAAAACCTACAGGAATTTACAGGATAAGCATGGATCACCGAGGTTATAACACCAGCAATAGACAACACAGAGTATCTTGTGCAATGTGAACAAAGTTGACAGTAGTTTACCAAGGCTGTAAGTAATTCACATAAATATGCTAACCCACCAGCTAACAAATCTTCCTCCTCTTCCCACCAGAACCAGATGCGTGTACAGCAATCCATAAAAACAAAAGCGGTTTGTTTTTGTGGTTTTAGCCAAACATGCACAAAATAGATGCACTCCAAGGAGTTACTTGCAAAAAAAAAAAAAAAAAAAAAAAAAAAAAAAAAAAAAAAAAAAAAAAAATAAAAAAAACTGGTGTCCAAGCACACACAGCAATTGGATTCACACTTCTCAAACAGCCATGACAGAGCCAAAGTTTATTTTATGGATGCTTTTTGTCCTGGAAAAATAGTAATATAAAAATTCACTTGATTTATAACTGACAGAAAACTCCAGCTTTACTCACACCACTCTTCCGTGTCTCTAATTCTAGCCCTAATTCATTCCAGCCCTACTTTAGGAACTTGTGCTCTCTTCCTTATCCAGTAATGTAAATGCAAATCAAATCAAAACTACAACATAATCTGAAAAAATAAAAGACTAGAAAAATGAAATTGAAAATAGCTTATACCTGCTTTTGGATGTTATGTTTATTGACAACAATTTAGTAACACTACTTTGCTTTCCCACTAAACCACTGGATGTGCTCCGTGCCTCTGCTACAGAGAGCTTTAGTAAATTTCAACCTCAATTAAATATATCCTGTATTTGGGATTTTCATCCAATCTGCATGACAAGAACCAGCTTTTCTTTGAAGCTGTTTTCTACCATTGTTAGGAACCATCTCGTCTAAGTCATGAGTATGTGGGATGCTAACTTTCTTGATCTTGGGCAGTGAGAGCTCTCAGGACGCCGCACTGCCACTCCTTATCCGGTGTTATACTCAATTTCTCTCTAATGAAATAAACTCTCTACAGTAGGGCTCTAGTTACAGGAACAACTTCCTGCATGTTTGTTGGGCAAAATGCTCTTATTTTTGTGTGGAGGTCTGGTACAGTACATTTATTGGGGAAGTCCAAGTGAGAGAGGGTAAAACATGAAGATTAAAACAACAGAAATGAAGCCTAAAATATCCAGTTAATCCAGCTGACAATTCGACTCCTCAGGGATCAGAGCAGTTGCTCCACAACAATACTTTTTCCCATCGAAAGCAATTATTGATTATTTCAGTATCTCTGTAATAGCCCAAACTCCTAGACTGTACAGTCTATTTCCTAGTTCACCCAGGCTATAGAGAACACATCTCCTCTCAAAATCCCCATGTTTTGTGCTGTTCCCCTATGAAAACTGATGCTAAAACTGCCAGAATTTTCTCTTAGCAAAATCCAGCCTCTTGTCTCAGCATTGTAAAATCTTGAAAGGATCCCCAGAACCTGACGGCAAGAAGAGTTGTGCAAGTTCTCAAGAGAACAGCGAGGTAGCGAACCAACACCTTGTTTCTGGTGGATAACTGCCCAGTCCTGAGCCCCCTGACCTGGGAACAAGCCTGCTTGACCACTCAGTCACTCTTCTGACGCCACAGAACCCTGAATCACCCACGAGACACACTGGAAATACTGACCAGGCAAATGCAACCACTATTTGTGAATTAGGCTTTGTGCAAGGTCACACAATGCAGATGTCAAGCAGTACACTTTTGGGGATGTGGAAGGAGCTTTCAACATGAAGTTTAGCTGTATTATTTACAGCAACTAGGCAAATCTCTTTTTGATCTGATTTCCCCAAAACCATGTCTTTCAGCAAATATTTACAATGCTGAATTAAAATAAAGGAAAAAAAAGGTGATTTTCTTTTTATCTCTCCGTTTCTTTTGCACACAAAACTGAAATAGTGGCTAGAAAGTGACCATTTCAATTTATAACTGAAAACTGCATTTATTAAATCTGAAAACATGTACCCAAGAAAACCTTTATACATTTTTATGGCAAGTTTTCCTATTACATGAGAGGCTTTCTTACACATTTTAAGCTTAAATGAAGAACAGCAACCAAACAGAAGTTTGGACTAAAACTGCAAAGCTGTTGACTGTGTTGAGGGAAACTATGGCTGCACAACTGAAAACAAGATGAAAGAACAAATTCACAGAAATAGTTCATGTAACAGTGAACAAAGCTCTAATAAAGTAAGAAACAGAAGAAAGCCAAATCTGCTCTGCATGTCAGTACTATTGATACATAAACATGCTCCTGCACTGGTAAGATCTGTAAAACAATGTCTGATTAGGAAAGACTTAATTTGAGCTCCACACTGTCCGTGTTCAAGCATGGGTTTAGATTATTACAGTCCTACTTTTAAAATTTCCTGACGGATACTACCTGTTCTTAGGTCTGTTTAAATTAACTATGTGCAGTCTCAATTTCAAATCAAGGTGAAGCTGTTGGCATGATCAGATTTTCATGCGCTGAGTAGATGATCCATTTATTTTTTCTACTTTTGGTACTGTAATTTGTTTCCAATATGTAGACACTATATAGGAGTGCACTCAAAGCAGTGTTTTAAACTCTCTTTTCTCATTTTTCAGGTTGAAACATCGTAATTTCAACAGACCCTGTGTATTTTTCTCTATGTAGTCAGTTTTTACATCTGCCAAATAATGTTACACCACAGGTAAGTTATATATTTGACCCAGACTAGGGTGAAATCCTACCCAAAAAATGGCCTTACGTGAATGGTTTCATCAAAATTTCAGCACAACTGGCACGAGCAGCAGTTTACAGAACTGTGCCAATAATATCTGAAGAGAGAGCTGCATACACTAAAATTTAAACCTAACTAATTTATTTCTGAGTTTTTAGAGTTGTTTTGAATTACTAAATAATGAATTGGATCCTCAGTGTTAGATAACAGTGTTGAAATAGTTTATAGGGGTTTATTTGAAAGATGTGCTTTGTCTGGATTCCCATCCTTAAGGCCTGAGCAAACCCTGGTGTGTCTGTGACAGCACCCACAGTGATATAACCACTTATGGTGAATTAAAGAAAAATAAATTTACCTGTACTTTCTACATCATTAAGGTATATTTTACATTCTTGAAATGCAAATGTGTAGGGTCAAATACTGAAGAATCCAGCCCATACTTAGCCACGACAACAACAGTGGATCAGAGCTGACTAGGAACAGGGGAAAACACTTAATAATTAACTGATACAAAAATAGAAATCTGTGCAACATGTATCAGCTGAAAAGTCACTTTGAATAAAGTGATCAACACTAAATATTGTATCAGCTGGCCCCTCATTAAATCTAATTCCAGATCATTTGCACATGCACTATTGCCACAGAACAGAAGAAAATTCAATTGGTTTTAGGCAGTTCAAGAAGCTGTCCTTTGATGCATCCTTAAAGAAGCAAGCTTCTATTCACTTCTTCCAAGTGGAATTATTTAAAATAAATGATTAGCCTATATATTTCTCACTGAGTATTCCAGTCAGAAGGGAAAGGAACAGCTGGATGTCCTGGGACATGGAACATTTAATCCTACATTATGGGGAACAGGCTGACAGCCTGAAAGTTGTTACTGTCTCTGAATATGTGAGATGTTGGGTGGCCAGGGCTCTGCAACGGCTTCCAAATAAAAAATGGAATTTCTGGGGGTGGGGTTGGAAGTGTAACCGCAGTTTTTCCTCATTCAGAGGTAGTTAAGAAAGTAATTGAATCCCTACATGCAAATATGCAGGTACTTTGTTAATGCACGCCAGGCCACATGCTTTGGCTGTGATTCAGACAGCTTCTTCCTTGCCTCAAACCCTGTTCTTAGACATGGCAATAAAATCTGAGTGATGTGGAGATACGTCTGGATCTGAACACTCCTTTCCATAGGTTTAGGCAGCAGGTAAGACCCTGGTTTCACTGTGAAGTGCACAACTGAACCCAGTTTCAGCTTATTTCTACAAAGCTGGAAAAAAGCTTGCAAAAGTTCTCACAGCATAACAGATCCCTTACTCTCCATTTCTGCTACTCTAAAATTTAATCACTTCTGTCTTTCAAAAGGCTTACTTCAGCTTTGCCTGAAATACTCAGTTACAGAATCACCTTCTATTTATTTCCATATTAAAGAGCAAGATCTATCTAAAAACCCAGTGTGAGAAGATCTACCCTGCACCGCTTAAAATAAAATTCCTACCAGAGCTGGGCAAGTTCTGACATTATCAACAGTGCTGTTGCATAAGGACACAACCAAACAGCAGTTACATTGCTTCTGGTATCTGGAGCAAAAAAAATGTAAGTGGGAACAAAAACTGAGTGCTTGGGAATAGTCCTTCTTCCCATATTGATACTCCAGATACCATGAAAATCCTACAACAATTTGTAAACCAAAGAAAGAAAAATGAACAAGCAAAAAGGCCTGTGCATATTAAGAAAAAAATAATCCAAAGGTGTAATTTTAAATTTGAGTAATTAGCAGACAAGATTGCTTTCTAATGGTTCAGGTGCAGAACCTGGTGTCTCCAGGAGCCTGGAGAGTCTGAGTAGAGCCTCGGACAAAGCATTAGTGACATCAGCTGCTGATGAGTATGAGAAATGCAGGACACAGTGAATAAATTATGTGCTGAAAGGACGTCATGCTCTTGTATAGAAGTGAGGATAACATGTTTAATATTGATATCCGATCTGTGTCAGCAGCTCCATGCACAGGTTTAAAGGTCAGACTTCCACCCTTCCAAGGTGCCTAACAGCTCACTGACCTGGGAATGGGCTTTGGCACTTGCTGCACTGTCACATCTACCTTAGTCCATCAGCAGTGACACCACCTGACTGAAAATGGGCCAGAAAGAGTCCTTGGGTCCCTGAAGGCTACCACAGATAATGCAGGTGGCATACACAGGCTGCAAGGACACCTGGACTCTGGGTGTAATGGGGACACACCAGTGGTGTTAGTGACAACAGCAAAGGGTCTGGAGAAATTACACCTGATTTTGTGTTTGTACTCAAGCCAATAGCAGGGTCTTTCAGCATCTTTGGAGACAGCAAAAAAGTGTTTTCCAAAGAGAAGCAAATGAATGTGACCTTCATAATCAATAAGAATACAGTCTACAAAACCATATAATGACCATCTAGGCCATGTTTACATCTAATCAAGTAGTTCTTACTAAAAAGTAATGCTACCAAAATCTTTGATACTTCAACATAATTTTATTCCTCTGAGACTGTAATCTTTGAATAGCCCTAACAGGAGAGTAACGTGTTAAATCTTTTTATTTCCATATGTCATACACATATAATATATGGAAATAAAAACTCGTTGGGACATTGTAGTATTCCTTACACAACATGTTACGTTCAGCTACCATCACAAGCCCATCACATATGATGGGTGATATTCCTTTATCACAAGCTCATGAAAGAGAATCCCCTTGCACATGGATATACCACATCCCAGAACTGCTCCTCCTCTGCAAGTGGCTCTTCTGGATTTAAGTCCAAGGAGAGGAATTTGCTGTTTGTCTGTGGCACGAATTTTTGCTGAGCCACTTTGTGCCTGCATTGCTGATGCACTACAGACTGAAAACCTTTGTTTTCTTGGGGGAACTGAAAATCATCAGGAACTAGGTAAATGTACCATACTCTTGGTTTCAGAGCTCTGCCTGAAGAGAAATGGGAATGCTTCCAGAAGCATTTCCTTGAGGCCTTTTTCTGCATTCTGTCCCCAGCTTTCATACCTAACTCATGTCTCCTTATCAAAGGGCCCAGACCCTTGTTCCTCTTCTGTTCATAGCAAAAGGTAACACCCTCACAACAAGGCTAGTAGTCATAAAAAGTTTCCTGTGGCATTTTGGCTCCAAAAAAAAAAAAAAAAAAAAAAAAAAAAGGCTGCTGACTGGAAAGTTTTGTGGGAATTAATTCTGGGAGATATGGCAGAAAACATACACCCAAGCAGCAGGGTGACCTGATTTTCTAAATGGGCTTGGGAAATACTGTTTATAATTAGGAACATGGATTGCTCATATATGTTTGAGACTCACTGAAAATGGGAAACATAATTGTAAGTTGTTAGAAAATGTTTCGGTGATAAAGACTCTACTGTATTTCCACTAACTACCACCCCTACAGAAGACCATGCTAAATAGAAAACTCAATTCCAAGGGCAGAAGAAGCCCTGACACTTTATTGCTAGAATCTATAGCAACTGGAGCTCACTTACAGTAACCTTATAGTACTCTATATAAACTGAGAAGCTTGTATCAAATTCAGGCTTCCATTTAAAATAGATATTGCAGATATTAGGCTTCAATTAAAGAAGAAAAATAACCTTCAGTGCTTTTTTTTTTCTCTTAAAGGCAAAGTATCAAAAAAAATCCCCAAACTAGGTGGAAGTTATTAAATTTCTCCAAAAAATTAAGATGAGCTTTCTTCTATTTCTTGAGACAGTACAATTTGTGATTCACAGGGTAGCTGGTATCAAACACAAGGTAATGAAAGCTCGTATAAGCAATTTTATTCCTATCCATAATGGCAGACACTAACAAAATCAAAAAAATTTATCCTTTGACTTCAACTTAAAAAATAACTTATAAAGCAGTGATATATGCAACATGAAACAGTTCAGAAGGGGAGAGGGAAAGCAAATTTTAATAATTAAAATGTAAACGTGAAGGAAAAAAAAAAAAAAAAAAAA
>WEZZ01001599.1:120408-143191 GCA_013400585.1 Chloropsis cyanopogon
AAAAAAAAAAAAAAAAAAGAAATGGAATAGAAGTCCCTACTTCTGATTTCTATGTAAGATGTCATGTAATCCTATTTTACAGTGTCCTGGGGTCTGTGTGTGTGTGTGTGCTTGGTGTGTCACACACACACACCCCACGCCGACCCACACATGTACACACACAGACAGGCGCTGGCAGCTCCACCTCGGGCACTTCTCTCATGCCACTCCTTACAGTTGTCTCAAGCATGTTTGGGACCCACTTTCTTGACAAAACGGGGGAGATGGTAGGAAAAAAAAAAAAAAAACAAACAGGTGGGTCTGGTTGTGTCTGAGATCCTTTAGTTAAACTGTACACTGGGACGAATAATTTTCTTCTGCAGTAGCTCTCTGGAGAGGGCCAACTCACGGTGGTCTTCATGGCGACACTTGTGAACGGGTCACACACTCATTGTCATGCTAGGGGAGTACTGGAAAAGAGGAATCCACATTTTAACAAACATTTATCCCTCCCCCCACCCCCAGGCAGCTACCTGCACACCTGGAATGCAGCAATGGCTTCAGAGCTCCTTGAGCTCCCTCCTGAATTTGTGGGGCTGTAGTTCAGGTTGTGTCGCCAGAACTTCTGCTGTGCTTCTCTCGTGCAACAACACAGCCACTGCTGACAAAGACAACTCCCCTGGGGGCTCTTTTGGTGTTACCTGGGTGCTGTGATGAACCAATGCCTCACTGAGGCTGTCCACACCCCTTCCTGCCCAGTGCTGGCTACTGGGGAATTCACCTGGGCAGGTGCCTAGTCTGAAGCAGACTGGCTGCATCCCACACAAGATTTTGGGGAGTTTTGGTTACTTCAGGGGAAGAAAGGAACAAAGATATGTATGTCTGTGATTCAGTTAGGCTTTTGGTCTGTATTGTTTTGTGTTAGCCATTTTAGGGGGCAAGCTGAATCAGGGACCAGTGATCATTCCTGTTTATGTGAACCAAAAATCCAATCACCACATCACACTATTGTGGCGACACAAACTGAACTGCAGCCTTTACTCAAGCTACAGCTACCCTCAGGTTAGCCGTGCTTCATTAAAGTAATCAATGGGACACCACAGTGCCGAGAAGAAATGCACATCTAAACACCTAATTTGCTTTTAAATTGAAAACTGTGGACTGCAAAAACACCTAATTTGGTCTAACACCTCTAAGTACAGAAATATGCTAAAATGCAATATCAGCATTTTGAAAATTGACAGAAGAAAAAGGAAAGATAAATTTGCCTGTGCAAAACCACATGTGCCCTCCGTATCCTGCCAAGTCTTGAGTTCCAAGCTGGCCATTTCCAAGTGTCCAAGCATATAGAAGGAGTATTTCAGAGGGGTATGCAGTATTTCAGAGTATTTTCTTCCTTGCCATGTAAATTATACAGGTCTGACTACCAGCTCCGAGGCTTAAAGCAAAGCACCTGCTCAAGTCATTCCCTGTATTTGAGCCAAGGAATCTGGGGAATCACTCTGGGAAAGGAATCAGAGCATTGTCTCAAGTTGTTTAGGATTTTCAACTTTTATGAAGCCCTGCATTGCTGCTTACCCATAACCAAAATTCCCGGTGAACTGAACAGCAAATCTCCCTGAGAACGGACTCCAGGATAACACCTATTCTGAGCAGCCAGGGGGCAAAACATGGATCAGAAAAGCAAACCCATTGCCCAGGATGAGAGAGTAAGCCATGTTACAGGGCCAGCAGTCCCTGGGAGCAGACAGGGACACCCCTGGCACGTGTCACTCCTGCCTTGCAGGCACACATCTCCACAAAGCCTTGAGAAATCTGAGTCCCTGGCTCTTCCAGGCAGCACAAAACCACCCAGAACCCAGGGAGTGTCTGAGAACACTGATTTTCTCCAGAGCACCACTGATGTCCTCTTGTTCCCACGGCCCTGTTTCAGTGACCCTGGCTGCCCTCAGCACAGCAGAGTGTGCCAGACTGGGAGCCAAGGGCTGCCAGGAACAGGGGCCACATTTCATGGAGGCTCTGTGCTTACTGCCATTTTGGCAGATATTAAACATTGCTCTTTTTAGGTTGTGTATGACAGTTTTCTTCAACACTCCACACAACCTGAATATGTGCCCACCAACAACTAACTGGCAGAAACTCTTCCTTTTCACTGCCTAAAAAAGAAAACCTCCCAAAACCCCTCAAAATTTGATTCCCAGGAAATTTTCCATGGCACTCAACTATGCTGTGATCTAACAGAAGCTGTTTACTGAGCAGCAGATCACCCCTGGTACAGGTAATGAGGTTACACTCCTATTTAGGGACCTAGACATGGCTTTAGAAATGCAGCTTCAGGCACATGAATATGACAATACCACAGTCTTGCTCTGTAAAATGTTTGCACCACATTTTGCTGCTTTGAGCATTCCATATTTTTAAAAAACCCCATCATTTCCACCAGAATGAACACTAGTGGGAACCTCTGCCTTTTATGGGTGCAACAGCACACTGCATCTTTGCAACATGGAATCTACTGGTGCTCTCATCACACACTTCAGTGTAAATCCTGCTTTTCCATTGACCTCGTGGCCCAGAGAGTTTCTGCAGTAAATCTATGCCTCCCACCTATTCCAGTTTCAGCTCTCTTTTGCACAGCATTTTTTATTCAAATCGATACTGTAATTCCAGAAACTATTAAAAAACATGCAGTGCTGCACTACAAACACACTACAAAACTTGTAGATTTTCTTTTTCTAAGCAGAAGGCCAGAGATACAGGTTCACCTTTGCATTCCAACAACCCAGGCAATTAAATACTTACACTCTCACTCTGAAAAGGGTTTAGGAAGTTTCCACCCATCTCACTGTCATCCCTGGGAGTGCCAGGCTGGTTGCTCATGCTCATATTACTGGGAGAGTTCTGTTAAAAAAGATAGCAAAATACAGATTCAGTGCTGTAATTTCCAACCTCACCAGGTGTGCCCAGGACATGCTCCACACAGAACTTGGTGCACTCAGGTGCACTGTGCAGTGAACTGGGCCTCTCAAGGATGAAAACTCAGCCCCAGCAGGGTTCTGCATGATCCAGTCACTAATTTTAGTCTGTTAAGTAATGTTCTCTTCCCTGAAGCAAGCATTATTTACCTGTGCCTCATTTTCAGGCTACAGCCAGCATCTGCTTCTGCTGAAGTCAAGAAAAGCTATAAAAGGCTGCAGCAGGGATATGAGGAAGTTCTGCCACCACATTAAATCATGTGGTTGAATGCAGCCACGTCTGTGAGTCCTGACATATGTGAGTTACGGGTATGTACTTAAAGATAGACAAAAGATGTACTTAAAGGCAGGATGGATCAGGTCTGCACAGACCTCTGCATAGGCCTGTCGTGGAGGGCAGCTCATCACGGTCACAATTTACTGAAAGCATAACAAACTGAAGCCTCCAAAAACTTATTTGTTACTCTTTTCCTTACAGAAGTGCACAGCGACCTCTGCAACTTCAGAAGGAGAAAGGGCGAAACAAGGTAACTGCCATAGAAATTATTGTGCATCCACAGCTCATACATGGTTATTGTACACACTGGCATTAGTCAGGTGCTCTTACAAAGCTGCTTTGCAGTACCCTGCCATGCCTGGACCATGGGCAATCCTCTTTCCATCACTGCTGTATCTCCTACTCAGCAGAGTCATGATGGAAAAAGAATAGTCAGGGAAAAGGAGGAGTGAAACCATGGACCTCATTATGAAATCCTTACATCTATCACAGCTCTTTCCTTGGCTTTTTCTTTTTCTTAATCCCAGAAAAATGGAATGCAATATAAATGTAAATACCCAACTAATTACATACATGACATGCAAGAAGAAATTCTTTACCAGCACCTGAAATGCAGCTCTGAGAGCTGGGTCAAAAGCCCTGCCTTAGCCCTTCTGCTTTCTTCAGTCTAATTCACTGCTTTGTGATCCTCGGGGTCACTGGACTACAACAACTAAAAGCCTAATGGGGTTTTTGACATCAGTTAATCACATTTGCTCTCCAGTGAAGCCAGTACAGCAGATATTTGGAGAAGGTTGAACCTATTGCCTTGGCTCTGCCACTGCTGCTGCGCCCTCAGCAGCATTAATTCAGGGGAGCCCACTGCCTGCTTTGCACAGGAGGTCAGGCTGCACAGTCACATCCCTCCCACTGGCCTTGACATCCAGGAATATAAACACCCTGTCACATTTATTTTACATGATGCTCCTGCACTTTTGCTCATTCCTGGGGGATCTCCCCCTATTCTACGTTGCTCTGTGTAGAACTAAGCTTTGACATTCTGCCACTGCTGCAGCACGCCAGCCCCAAAGGGCCAAATTCCTGAAAAAATCCCATTTTAGTGGCTCCCCCAGGCTGCTTTTGTGGCCATTTGAGGTTCAGCACTATAGCTCCAACAGGGATTTTCCAAAGCAAGAGTGCCCCTGGTGCCTGCAGAAATTCCATGGGCATTGCAATAAATGCAGGTTATTAATGTTTATTTAACATGCATAATTTCAGTTCATTTACTGCCCTCATCTGAACTTACTTCATAAAAAACTTTATGTTCTGCCATTCAGCCAATTTAGTCAAAATCTTCTCTAGAAACCTATGAATTATGTGAGCTGTACAGATTCTGCCTGGACTGGATCCATTTTCCATGGACAACTGTCTTACAGGCAAAGTTAACAGCATTTTCCTTATAGTTATTTAAAAAACACATAGATCAAATCTTATTTCCATGAATTATTCATGCAGGTTAACATATGACAAGACTTCCAGGTAAATTGTTTAGGACACAAGTTTTCAGAGCTGCTGATACCTGTACCAGCACATACTGAGCAGCTAAAAGTGGAACACTGGCTTTAAAAATTATCCCATGGGAATGGAAATGTATTGGCTTTTTTCCCCTAAAAAATGCTGCAGTCTGCAGTAAAGTAGTGAAGAAAAAACATAGACTTTAACTAAAAATGTGCTGTATGCTGGTCATCTCACAGGAGGGTTTGATTGAATCCCTCATTGCACAGCCCCAGCACAGCACAAGTGACACAATGTGTTCTTTTCCATCACTTTATGTCATGCAGAGTCTGAAAATGTTATAAAACTTAAGAACACAGGGTCCTGCTTATTTATGCCCCTTTACCAATACCACATCAGCTCATTAATTGCTAAGTTAATGATGATCGCATCCATAGCAGTTTTATTTTTACAGAAGTGATGCATTCAAGTATTACTTTTGTAGATGCAAAATCCCTGCAGATTAAACTCACATCCTTTTCCAGTTATTTAATGGTTGTGATATCAAAACAGTGCTTCTTCTGAAACCACTGCTTAATCTAGTTTTTAGAAATTTATCCTGAGGATTAAGATATTAACATTACCTTACACAGGTGACAAAACCAATCCTGCAACACCCTAAGGAGATTGTCCAAAATTTAAATTTGACTAGAATTGATTATTAGAACTGGTTTCATTTATTTTAAGAGTATCACAGACTACAACATGATCAATCAGATTACGAACTGGAGGTAATTATATATAACATAGATACAATATAATAAAGGTGCATAACAAAAAGATTCATAACAGAGACAAAGGAAATTAGTTTAGAGTGAAACACCCTAAAATTCCAGATATTTGATTAGATACTCACTTTGGAAATACTGTCCATGTCTCCTGAGCCTGAAATTAAAACAGACAATTGCTCAGTTAGTTCTGAGCTGAAGCTAAACCAATAATTTTTTTCATAGAAAATACATAGTGCAACATCAACATTTTAAAAACTAACCAACTCAGTAAAAGTTTACAGTTGGTACAGAATAATCCACTCAATCAATCTGAGGGTCCATCAACTTTTGCTGCACTACATGTACTGAGTATCTCTTAGAAGAAAACAGATGATCCTGATGAGCAGAGTAATGGAAACAAAACAAAATTAAATATAATGAGTTCAAGACTATTGAAAACTGAGGGCTTTTTCAGATGTTGTAGCTCTCACCTCAGGTAAAGCAGAAAATAAAGGAAATGCAGTTTTAGGATGGATAAACAAAGAAAAGCTTTTTTTTTAGCAGCAAAAGACACATATTTTCAGGAAAGACAAATTCTGGAAGAGTACTGAGTACAAAACTAGAAAAGTATCACAGCCAAACAATCAGAAATGGAGCTGTGGGAGAAGACTGAAACAGCTATTTCACACAGCCAGGCAAATTAGGGCTGAGAAGGAATATGACTTCTCTCTCTAAAATCATCAGATACATAGATGTTATCAGGAGTTATTTTGTCATGGCCCAAAAGGATAAATTACGTGCTAGGTACATGTAAAATCCTCCCATAACTGTCGCAATTTAATTTTTCATTTTAGCTAAGGAGGAAAAATTCTCAGGCTGTAGAAAGCAACTGAAAAAGGTGTGGTTGCCTCTTCACATAGATTTTCCTTGATTTGAATGCAATGTGCATCATTAGTAGTTAAAACAACTATCAGTTTTAGGATTGTAATAGGTAAAGAAAGATTGTAAAAGTGTCCCTATATAAAGTAATCTAAATTTTCAGGGACATGCTTTCCTAAAAAAAAAAGTAATTTTCTTTAGGAGATAGAGGCCTATGCTGAATTGTTGTTGTTCACAATAAGTCTGCTCACTGAGCTTCAACAACTTTTCTTTTTCATTGCCACAGCCTCTTCAAAAGATTCCCTTCATCTTACTGCTGTGTATAGAACTTTTTCCATACATTTTAACAAAGTGTCTTCCACAGAACTCCAATAATTAGCCACAGAAAATAGCACTGCCACTGAAAATTCACCCCGCTGGCAATATTTACTGTCACTGTTACCTAATGATCCATTCATATGATGTGAGTCCATTCCACCCAGTCCGCTCATGGGTCCATCTGAGCCTGGCCCCAGTGGAAACTACAAAAGGAGCAGGCATTAAAAACTGTACAGTTATTTTTCACACAACCTGATAAAGAGAAAATATTCCTGAGGAGAAGGGGAAAAAAGGTAAGGACAAATCCTCAGCTCTGAATGAGAAGAGACTCTCAAGTCCTATTCAGACCTTTTAGAGAAGGTCTCTTGTAAAACTGAAAACCAGCATTTTTTTGGCCAATTTCATGATTTTTGGAGACTGCCATCTCTGTATGCTATAATCCAACACAGTAATAATTTGTTATTTACTCCAGTGTTTTTGTATGACTTTTCAGACTGCTGCTGGCAACTCACCCCTATCCCCACTGAAGTTACCGGGAACTTTTATAACTCTCTTAAATCCATCAGTGATTAATTAACAGCTTTCAAACCCCACCTGACCTATCCTAAGTTGGAAAGCTCCTCATCACCCTCACAACTTGAGCAGTTTCTCTCCAATTATATAACTAACCTTAAATTTAGCTCTTCACACATTTAACAAACTACTATTATAGCCAAACAATCTGCAATTTACTGCATATTGACTTAGCATATCTACATATATTTATTTTAAGTTCTACTGGAGTTTTTTGGGTTTTTTCCCCAGAGGCCCATAACTGAAGAGCCACCCATAAAAATGGAAAGCTTAGCAATAATGATAGCTGCTGGAAAGGCAGTGTTTGGATAAACAAAAGGCTGTACCACTCAAAGAAAGATGTAAATAGATTCATATTTACATTAGGTCTGTTGGGCCCAGGTGGCACAGCGTTCATTAAAGTGTACATGTTGTCTCCAGAGTTGGTTGAATCTGTAATGAGAGATTATTTTAAGTGCTAAAATACACTTTTCAATAAAATTACTCACCTCACACATTTCCTGTCATTTTGTTCATATTATTACTGTGCCTCAATCCCCTACACAATATAATGGCAGATTTTATTCTTTTTCTATGCACTGCTGCCACACAACAGGGCTATGAAAAGAAATAATTGCCATGGTCCCCAAGTGACTACTTCTGGGCTCTAGTTTTATGCATGACTGTTAAAAGGTTTATAAATCACCAAGAATCTGTAACTATTTAATTCCTAAAACTCTGCTTCCTGGAGTTCTACATTTCTTCATTCATCTTCAATATTATCCATAGAACAGGAGTTTGTTTCTTATCAATACTTCCTGTAATTTGTTTTCCATCTGTAATAAATGATCAAGAGCTTCTCCGTACACAGACTGGGAGTTACAGATTTTTACTCTCATCCCTGTCAAGTCCACATGATTTTGAATATATCCCAGTCTTCAGTGGAACACTGTGCAAAGATCCCTCACTCCTGAGGGAGGCTTTAGCTTCATGGTGCAATGCTTGCAAAAAAACCCCAAAATGACAAAAACTGAAGGGACAATGACCTGACAAGAGTCTGTATAGATCCCTAAGGGGATGGTGTGATTAAAAAAAAATATTGGCAACTCTGGAAGATCAGCATCTGCACAGAGAATAAAAAGAGCTCAGCACTCTGCACCCAGACCCTCCACAAGCCCACTCCACACCCAATGAACAACAGGAAGATAAATCAAAGGTTTTGTCTAGTAATTAATATTTCCAAGATGACTTTCTAAGCATTAATCCAATCAAATACTTCTGTTACATACAGAGCTCTACGTATCACTAGAACATTCAAAGATGCTGGCTGAGGAAAAGGAGGAAGAGAAAAGCTTTTAGCCTAAAGTAAACTCAGCCTATTAGGTTATTTTTAATATTCACTGAGGCAGGCAAAAAGTTCTTGTCTACCAGAACCTTTTGCAACACACATCCCTGGCTGTTGCCAAGCTGTGCTGGCTCAAGTCAGAACACACAGGGGATGGTTGGGCTGTGGAGTCTTTGAGCTGTTGGTCTCAGAGGTGTGTAAATACCTTGGCAAAACTCACAGGCAGCCAATTTCTAAACGTTTTCATGCTTTGGAAAACAGAACTTCAAAATATTGTTACCTTAGGTTGTTTATTTTTTGTTTGTTCATTTTTTGAGGGGTTTTATTTGTTTTGGTTTTGATTTTTATTTTTATATATTTAAGTCCCTAGAATTGTATTCAATGAAGTCATATACTGGTGCAGTAAGTTTTTATGGCCAGTTAGGAAACTTCCCTACCCTCCTGTGCTAAAGAGGTTGGAAAGTAGGGGAAAAAAGCCTGATACAGAAAATATAGACCAAATAATTTAGTGTACTTCCTAAAATCCCTTTTGATTTTGTTATTTCCAAGTATATTTCAGTACCTGCAGGACTAGGCATGATGGGTGTTCCTGGTGGCCCTCCACCTCCTGGAGGACCCTGGGGAGAGTAAAAATTGTCAGTTAGCACGAATTAAAAGGTTAGAAAAAACCTAAAACAGACACACAAAAAAACCCCCACACCAAGGAACATGTATTTTTTAAGTTTTGGCTATTTCCATGTCACAAATCTGATCAAGACTAATAAACACAAAATGCTCTGGCCGTTAAACAAGAGCTTGAGGATTCTTTAAGATTTCTCCAGGAATTTTATTCTAATCACCCTACTCATTTAATAAGAACAGAAACATAAAATCTTAATTCCTATGTTTGTTGAACCCTTTCAGGTAACATGAAAAACTATCAACTCCCACTTTGGTAAAAATGCCTACATCAACTACAGTCAATGAATATTGCCTTTCCATAATAAAACATAGATAGACTGCTAGTAGTAATTATTATTTTTGTTGCCATAGGACTATTACTGTACCTTATCTCTTTTGTTGTCATTTAAAACAGCAGATATTCTGTTTCAGACAGGAATATCTTTTCAGTGACAGTGATTACAAGGGGCTGGTTGTTCTGTCTGCTCACAGGATATCTGTCCATATAATTTTAACCTATAAACTTCTATTCGTAAATTTGTATCCACATTTTATTCGTACCCATATGACTCCCTAGGCATCACAGGCTCTCCATATACTTTTTATCCATATACCTGTGTACTAAGCTCACTTACTTGATTTTTTTTAAGGGCTCTCTCTGCATATTTTTCAACATAAGTTAAAGAGATGTAGGAATAACTAACTGATCCTTTATGAGAAAAGTTACTTGTCTTCATTAACTTTTGCATCTCATTCTAAATTTGCTTTTACTCTCATTGTTTGTGTTTTTCTTCTCCTAGAGTTTCTTGGTATCAACTATTTTCACTCTGAGAATATAATTTTATTTATGTATAAAGAGTATATATTTGTATATTTATGAATATTATATGTACTTATATATTAGTATATATTAATATATTATATATGGATTAATCTTACTAATTTCTCAAAGCAAATAATTCCAGATTACAAATCTTTTCACTAAAAATTTTTTTTAGGATCTCTCCAGCCCATCCCTCATTCCCAAACACTTGCTCCTTATGAAGTCAAGTATTCTCAAAATGTCTTTAAATTCTTTAACAATAGAATGTGGCAAACCCACAAAACCTCCTCCAAACAGAGAGTTCTGTGAAGTTCTGCATTAAAAGAACTGATTTGGAGACAGCAGATCTTGCCTGTTTCCACTAAGTTGTGACAAAATGAGGCCTACAGTTATAGACACTTGCAAGAATCACACCTTTTCCCCCAGCTAATTGTCTAAATAAATGACAAAATAAATTGCTTTTAATGATATAATTCTCCCTTGTCACCCTGCGCATGTGATAAAAACAGAATAAACAATCTCCCTTAGAAGAGCTCCTCAGCCATACAAATAACCTGAGTGCAACAGCAAGAATCTAAAATAATAAACAAAGTTAATCTCTAGGGAGAGAGACAAAATCCAGCACTACACATTAACACTTCTTTCCTGCAGAACTTCAGAAACTCTCACACAGCACTGTTTTTCTGAGAAAGCCAAGGGGCTTTTTGTCCTTCATTACTGTAGCCAGTACATTGTATTAGGTGTAGAAATGTTTTCTGGAGTGAAGCAGCACTGAGGGCAGGTTGGAGCAGGCTGGTTCTGGTGGTGAACACCCACATCTGCACCAGAGGTGGCTGGGAACCTCGGTGCAGCCCAGATGTTCAGCTCCCAGCCAGCACTGGGGGCTTCCCTCAACATCTGGGCTGCTGCTCCCCTGCCCGAGTGAGATGTGATGTCCAGTGAACACACACAGAGGCACTCACCACGTAGTTCCCAGGAGAGGCTGAGGAATAAGGTATCTGCAACATCAACAGAAAAAACAGTGATTTCCTCTGAGCTGGGAGGGACTCCAGGCAGCTGCAGGTGAGTGCTGATTCAATTAGAGTAACTAAAGACACAGCTAAAATCATGGGGGGAAATGCCCCTGCTGTCAAAATAAACACCTCTTTTCAGCAATTTTAGGATACTGACTGTAAAAATAATAAAGTATTAAAAAGGTAAGGGATAAGGTTACTAAGGCAATGTAGTTTATAAGGTTTAAGAACTCAGGCAGCACATACTTGCGTTTCAGTCAGCAGGACTTCAGGGTCAACCAAGCATGAACTGAACTTGTATGTTCTTAGAGATGCCCAATTTTGATTACAATCTTGACCATAAAAGGAAAAGAAGCTACCACATCTTTCACCTTAGAAGATACTGGTATTTTTTTCCATTTTTTATTTATGTTTTTTAAGGACAGTGTCCTGGAGGAATCCTGTGAATAATCTGGTTTCCTTCTCTGTTACTGCCTTTGCTGTTATTCTCTCCAAAGAACACAGGCTAGTGCTGTTGTGGGAGCAGCAACTGTCCTGACAAACACCAATTTCTCTACAGACAACTTGTCAGCCAAATTATTGTTACAAATAAATCTATTATTGAACTTGCCAATGGATTTCAGGGACTGAAAAGACTGTAACTATCAGCTAAAAATATCCATTTTAATTGAGTACATGCAAAAGAAAATTGAAGAAGAATTTCACTAACAGAGTTAAAAAGCCAAAAGTGAGAAAAACAGGAAGAACTGTTCAGCAGGGCAAGCCAGACCCACCTGATCCATCTAAAAGTGCCAAAAATGGACATTTTGAAAGTAATGATATATGATCCCTGAGTGAAAATGCAGATTTTCTGCCTTCTGGAGAAATACCAGACACTGCTGTTCATGTAGGATCCCAGGACAACCTTTACATTACAGCAGGGCTGGGCCTGGCATGAAGATACTTCCCTAATTACAAGAAAATGTCAAATATATTTGTAATATTTACTTACAGAATTGGCATTGGTAGGGTTTGGCCAAGGTCTACCACCCCCAGGACCCCTGAAATAGAAGAAGAATGATGAGACACAGAACCATGTCCCTCCTCTGACCAGCTCGGAGGAAAAAAATCTGAAAAACCTGTTTCCAGAGGAAGGAAATGGCTTTTTTCAAACTAAAGTGTGTCTACAAACCATAACTACACTAAGTTAAAATGGAAGACCAGAACTTTTGTTGTTACACTGCTATTCAATCATTTGGCGAGTTGATTAATTTATTTACTACTCAGAAAATACATTTAAGTCATAAAACAAATAAATGTTCAGTCATAAAACCAGTAATCTTGCTCACATAATTAAGCACATGCCTGAAGTACTGAGGATGCATTAATTTACTGTGGATCTAGAATACTGCTGTATAGTCAGGTTTCATTAGTAAAACTTGTGCAGTTAGCTAATAAATGTTTTGGGAACACTTAATTTATAAAAGAACAAGCCATACAAAATATGTTGCTATGACCCCTGTATGGTGATGAGGATGATGATGGTGATCATGATGATAACAACAAGAGCCACCATAATAAATTTCCTGTATTACACCCAGAAAACCCTCAGAGGGTTTTTCTCACAACTTTTGCTGTTATTTTAAGTTTTTCACTCTCAGCTAAACCCAGAAAAATAGTTTGGGGGTGAGGCTTCATCCCTTAACAATCCAGAGGGGACTCAGACACACCAGAAGTAAAATTTTCATGTTTAGAGTCACAAACACATAATTATTTCTGGGAGTACCAAGAGCTCCTGCTTGTTTGCAAACAAGACTGAAAATTCCTTTTTTGAAGGCCCTGACAATGGAGAGGCAGAGCAGATGATAAAACTTTCACATTTTCAACGGCCTTTTGGCCTCATTAGCTGTGGAAAAGCAACATTAACCACTGCAGCTCATCAGGCATGGGAGAGACTGAAACAGAGAAAGAATCACCCTTTATTAATGAGTTCTGAAAGTTTTCTAAGTCTTGCAGAAATAAAAACTATTAAGTGCATACATTGCCTGAGGGATTTAATATTGAATCTTATTTTTTATTACATTGTTGATGAAACTATAAAGAAACAATCTCAAAAAAAAATCAACAGAAAATTTATTTATTTCCACTGCCTTTATTGTTGGAAAGCTGGAAATCAAGAATGTTGGTATGGTCTTTTCTGCTTCATTCAATGAAAGACTGAGCAAGGAAATGCTCCTGAGGTCAAATATTCAGCAATTTCTCCTCTGCTGATGATCACATAGTGAAATATTAACTGGAGTTTTTTCCCTTGCTGTTCTTTTTCTTATTTTTCATTGGTTTATTTGATCCTCTCTTTCAGAAAAATCAGGGATATTTGTAAAAACACTTAAAAGCCTGTTTTCACCCCAAACCCTTGCACTCAGTTCTGTGACATGTACTGACTCAGAAACACAACTGGGTTATGCCACAGGAATATGGAAACTCAGAAATTACACTGAGACATGGGAACTCACCTTTCATCTAAAAAGCTGTTGGAATTTTCAGATTTATTGGACAGCCTGCAGTATAGACTTATAAATCACTGCAGCAGATTCTGCTGGAAAGCCACATGGATTTTGTGGAGCCAAAGGCTTATAAAACACACATAAATACCCCCAAACTGCATTTTTTTTTCAATTCCATGCAAGCAGGTCTTCTGTCTTTTACTGAATGTCTATTTTGGAAGCACCAACAAGGTCATAAAATATAACCATACAAGTACCAATTCCAAAATACTTCACGAAGTCTCTGCTGCTATGACCAATTCTTTTAGCTGCAATTTTTTAGGAGTTTGTCCTGTAGGTGTCCATCCTGGCTTGAAAAAATAAAAGTCTGAAATTTCAGTTTTCCAAGAGGCAAATATATTCCATCAGGAAATGAAACATCTAGACTCAAGTTTGTGAATTGAAGTTAAAAGACAAAATCACACCTTTTTCTTATATTTTTTTTAAATCTGAGGCATGACTGAGATATTCTTAGTGCTTGAGACAGCACTACAGGTCACACAGGGTGTTAAAAATCACCAGTGAAATGTAACATGGCTCCCTGAAATCTGCCTTTTTGCTCCAAAAACTGGCAGAGACATGAAATCTTCCTAGAAACGGCTGTGTCAAGTTCCAACTGAAAAACTTACAGCCTGAAATGAAGATACTCTGTGCGAGAACATGGGCTGGGCATCAGCAGTGTCCAAGGAAATGTGTTACTGATGGCACAGCAAGGAATCACCCAGCAGTGCTGCACGGGAGGATTGTTTGGACTGAAAAGCTGCCTGGTGAGCCCTCAGGATGCCATTTCTGACCACAAAGAACACTTTCTCACCCAGAAAAATGGTAACATTTTATCTGGCATGCAGTCTGCTCTTAACCAAAGCAGCTTCCCTTCGCACCTTCCAAGGAGGAAAAGCTGGATTTTAAACGGCAGCTGTTCCTGTGGAGCACACATTTTTGCACTTGACACTGCCAAAAATCCAAGAAAATTAAGAACAGAGCACTAGAAAATTGTCATGTAAAGAAAACACCCAGGTATGAAGGGACATCCTTGTGTACAGCTGAAATGCGATTTCCCCAGCTGACTTTTATAAAAAGCAGCAATATTTAGTACTTCAATCCATCTTCTCTCTTTCTGGTAGGCCAGGAAATCTTTTTGTCATCCAGGAAACTCTATTTTCTTATTTTTCCTGTGCAAACTCTCATTTATATGAATAAATAGTTTCAAAATTTCTTATCTATCCCTCAATTTTACTGCTGGTAAATAAATTTCCTTTTTTTAATACAGTCTTCTGCTGAGGAAAACCTCTACAGTGCCTATACTTGACTCATACTGAATTTCAAATGTCTAAATATTTTTTTCCGTATCAATTTAATTACAAAACATAAATGCCTACCTTCAGGAAGGCTCCTGGAATTGCCTTAAATCCCCATATGTGATATTTATGATAGAACAACACACAACTTAAGATTTTAATCCATTTGCTTCAAGATTTCAATGTATGTCTGGAAATCCAAACCAATTAGAGGCGTGGTGGATTTTTAAAAATTACATTATCTATTTCTGTACCTCTTGGACTTCTTCAGGGTGGCAACTTTTTACTTGAAATGAAAACTATCATTTCTTATTTAAGTTTTCTATAAAACCTAGGGTAAAAATGGATATCTATGATATAATGAGAAAAGCATATAGAAATCTTTACTGCTTTTTTAATGTTACATCTGAAGTATTTCTACACATTTAAAAGGGAGATTGTCTTCAGGGATACACCCTGCCATAGCTAAATCCATGTCTGGAATAAATCCGAACTCAGATTATATCCAATTTTACCATACTATTTTCCAGACCCAGAAATACACAGAAACACTGACAAAAACACACTCATATCTGTAAAGCTCCTCTATCTGTTTAGACTGGAAATAAATGTATTTAAGGAAATAATTGCAGTTGAGGAAGACTTTCAAATAGAATATGTCTTTCTTTTTCTTATAAATAGTTCTAGACAAAGGCTATTTTTCTACAATTAAGTACTGATTTATTTTGCAGAGAAGAACCATTCCTCACAAGATATTTAGTAAGTAGAAATATAAATAATGCCATTTTTTAAAATGCATTCAAGGATATATCAGTGATTACTTTGACAAAATATTCCCAGTATTTGAAGTTTGATGTGTGAAAGAAACTGAGTATTTGTACAGACTTGTTAGGACAGCCGAGGCTCCTGTAAGACTGTGGGTTCACTTCTTAAAATTGCATTTATTGCTCATCAAAGCATGTTCTCCTTGCCCTATCTATCCCAACTGCTCCTTCTGCAATGCAATAATGGCATTTTCACGGTACAGTAGGATTTATGTTGTGCTTACATGTTCATCCCAGGCATCCCCGGGCCACCTAAAGCGTTCAGAGGGGGTCTCATGGCACCTCCATAGTTCTGCAACGACAACCAAGGGTCAGACTACCACAAAACAAAAAAACAAAACCAAAGAGGAGGGGGAAAGAAAGGACAGCAGGTTAATGACATCCCTGTGCAACTGCTGCCAGGACAGGCCATGCCATTCATGCTTTCAGGATTCCCTGACTGTTGACTAAAAACTGGGATCATTAACCCCAAGGAGAAACAATACAAATGACAGAAATTGGCTAAGAATGGTTAACATGGTTTCAGGGGGAATTATACAATTTACACATGTTGAGCTCAAGTTAATGGCCAGCAAGGGTCAGGTTTTATAACGAATTCAACTTCTAAGCCAAGGCAATTCAAAATCAGAACCCCCTACTAAGATTCTGAGATATCAAATGGTATTATTTCTACCTAGATTTCATAATGTTTGTACAAAATTAAACCACATAATATAACTTTTCTAATGTACTGTTACATTTATCTTTCCATTATTCAATTTTAACAAATCACAGAATCCCAGGATGGGACCTTAAAGCCCATCCAGTGTCACCCCTGGCCTGGGCAGGGACATTTTCCACTATCCAAGGTCTGTGACAATTAAAATTAAGAGTATTTAATATGGTAAATAATGTCCTAGCAATGCTAACAAATTAAATTCCCAACGCCCATAAAATCTGAGTTTATGCCCCGATATCGTAACCAAAGTTTGACAGCACTACTCACACAAAAATATAAATTACACCTATTTTTATTCAGTGGAATAGAAGCAGAGAAATCTGATTCACCTGACAATCTTCCACTTGTAATTACTGCTAATCCTAAGCAGATTTACTCCTTTGCCCTAAATGACAGCCCTGCCACAAGGGCCACCCATACAGGTGTCCTTTCAGAGCAGTGATGCTCTCTGCAGAGCCCAGGTACTTGGTGATCCAATTATGGAGTCATTTGTGAACTTAAATTTTGTGTATGTTAGGGTGTTGAGCACCAGAAAGAAGAAGTTTACAAAAACACCGGATCTTGAATGACAACAAAAATGGAAAAATTATCCTCATAAAAAGTGGCATGAGATTTGCCTGCTGTGTGACTAATGGTGCTGCATAAAGCATCAGCTCGATCTCATATGGCAGCACTGCAGAGCTTCTCTTTCTACCTCCAAAAACAGTAAATACATTTCAGGGCCACATAAAAAAATAGCCAATATATTTTATTTTATATTTATATATGTTTTGCTGGTCACTCAGCAGAGGTTGTGAAGAAGTGCACAACTGGCTTCCAGCAAGAAGACCCAAAATCGCACAGACAGTTGTGAACAGACTTGGAAGGCAAAGCTGTTCAATTGTTTAGAATTTAGTTGTTATTCAAACAAGAAGCCACCAGAGAGATTATCTGAAATGGGGAAGCAAAAATGCACAGTGTGGGCACAACAAGCACACTGTGAAACAAAACACAGGCAGCAGCAGGGAGGAGCACCACCACCCACACGCTGCTCGCTGCAGCTGACCGAGCACAGAGGGCCCTCCTGGATTTGGGTTCCAGGGTGCCCCAGGAATGTCCGTCCCCTGCCTTGTCCCTCGGGGACAGAGCCACAGAGATGCTCGAGGTGGACATGGGGACAAACGGCAGCCTGGACATCTCACTTTACATAAAATCCCTGCTGCACACGCCAAAATTGAGATCAACAGTGCATGAAAGAAAAACTTTACAGAATTTGGAGAGGTATTTTTTGTGAAGTTAGAGGGTATTTATCTTTTCCTCCTAAACAGCCTAACCAGTGAGGAGGAGGAGGAGGAAACACCTACTCCACTCCTGGTCTCCCTTGCCAGTGTCAGTCTTTGATTACAACACACACTTTTCTAAAGAAAGCAACTGAAGGGATTCCTCTTTTAATTCCAAATATTAATGAAAATGACAGATTTTTCATTTCGATTTTGTACAGCTGCAACTTAGAACAGATTTCTTTTGTAAAACAGGAGGTTTGTTTTAAAAAGAGCTTACAAAAACAAACCCTGGGCATCTTCAAGCTATGCAAAGACAGAGAATATAGACTGAGAATAGGCCTGTCACTAAGGATAACCCATCTGTAGGAAATACCTGTGGTCCTAATGGCACCATTCCCCTTGGAGGTGTCATCCTCTGCATTGGCCCACCCATGTTTGGATGACCTGCAAACAAAATATAAAGTACATGATATTTATATATGCAACAGACAACTGATTTAATTATGCAAGACACAAGCACCTTCTACAGGTCCTTTTAAGGAACCCTCTCTTTCTAATTAACAGAAAAGCCGAAGGATCTGCGGAAAGGTTTGAAGAGCAGGAAGGAAGGTGCCAGTCTGTGAGGACAGCACCGTGAGAGGTCCCACACTCACCCTGCTGCCGTGTGGGGTCCATCCCGCTGGGCAGGAGGGGCTGACTCCCCGGGACACCTCCGAGGGCCTGAGGCAGGGAAAACACAGCATTAAACCACAGAATGCCATGAAATTCACACAATGCACACGTTTCATTCCTAATTCCTGCATGCTTCCTCTGAGTCAAGAGTTAACGTGCTTTTAAGTTCCCACATTAGTCTGCCCTCTGGGTTTACCAAATTAGGTTTAAAGCTCATTTTTACAGGATTTTACCTGTAGCTGGGTCAAATAGAAAAACACTTTTATGAATAGGTCTTTGTAGCTGATCCATGAGGTGCTATTTAGCATTTCAAAGCACCATCATATTTTCAGTAAAAACGTATCCTGAGTGAGCAGAATCTCAGAATGGTTTGGGTAGGAAGGGACCTTAAATCCCATCTCTTTCCAACCCCTCTGCCATGGGCAGGGACCCCTTCCACAATCCCAGGATCAAACGACCAGGAAATCAAAATTTGGGCCTTAAAGCTGCACCACAACAGTTTATTGCTTCCACACCCTGCCCATCCAGGCCGTACCTTGAGTAATCTCAGTACTTCTAAAGCAGCAATTCCTGCATTTGGCGTAATGTAAATGTAAAAACAGCTGCATTTCACTGGGATGATGTGATTATCTTCCACTTTGGACTGACAATACCACAGTGTGCAGACAAAAACACTCCTGAAACCAAACCTGCAGGCTGGCAGCACTTCCAGCCACCACATCCCACCTGCCAGGATTCACTGAGCTCAGGCACAGAGGGTGTGAAACCCAAACACTTGGCTCAGGGGCTCAGACACCTCTGGCTAAGATAGTACTGGGGAGCGCAAAAATCAGGAATGCAGTGAGTTACAGCAGTAAAATGTTATCAAATATTTACTGCAGTACTAATGATACTGCACAAATGAGGACTTCATCAAGGTTAATTAAGTCCCCCACTGGTGAGAAAGTAACCCTGGTACAGGTAAGTTCGGCTGATCCCAAACATCGCCAGGAAGAGCAACACCTGGAGAATTCTTGCCACCTGATACATCCAGCTCACTGAAATTTCCTAACTTCTGGTGATAGTGTGTCAAAAGTAATGACAAATTTGTTGAAGCTGTGTTACACAAATATAAAAAATAGCCAGAAATGAGGCTGGGGTATAGCGTGACAATTGAGAGGTAGTCCTGGAAGCCAAAGCTGAACCAAACTACCTGTTCCATTTATCCTTTCAACCTTTCCCAATACTGTAAATGACCTAGTTTCTCTCTCAGAGCTCCACTGATGTTTTTCTGTCTGCTTGTCTTTAACTTTTCATCTGCTGACAACTCCTTCTCCTCCTCTATCTGCACTATGGAGAACTTGAAAACACAAATGTTCTCTACTTCCAGAACCCTCTTCTCACAGATGGGCCAAAAAAGGTCCCTGCTGACGAACAGCAGCTCATTACTCATCCTTGTCTTGCTGGCATTGCACACTCTTAGATGGAGATGAGAGAAAATTGGGAATTCAGCACTTTTGGAAAGTCCTCAGAGTGTCTGTAGGAGCCGCAGAGCACTGTGTGAGACCTATTTCTCACCAATAATCCCCATATTTACTGTGAAATAAATATAATTTGTATGTCTAGCAGAGATGGGCAGAGACTGAAGCATTTGACACAGAACTGGGTACCACAGGGACAGAACACTCACCCCCGGCCAGCAGAGCACCAGGGATCAAGCCTTACCTGGTTGGGTATTCTGAGAGGTGGCCTTGGACCTCCAGGGTACCGGGGGGACATGAAAGGCTGCAGGGAGAGAAAGAAACACTGCTGAATAATCCCTGTAAAGGCCACCCTGTGTCACTGCCACGCTCACACCCATCCAGCCTGAACACCCCCAGGGACAGCTCTGCACATTGTTCCACAATGTTTAGCAGTATCACATAAACTCAGAGATTCTCAGCCAACCCATCTATCAGGATAAATTATTTAACTATTTGTCTCAGCACTTGTAAGTGCAGAATATAAAAAACTTAATGCATTAATAGTGAAGAATAAACCATAATCAGACATCTGTACTTTCCGCTGGAGAAGGGGGAAAGATGGAAACCTTGGAATAGAAAACAAAAGTGTTCTTGGGAGAGTTCAGAGGTAAGGCAGATCAAAATAATTCACAAATACTTTTCATTCACTTATTCATAATACAGGAAAAAGCAAGACAAAATTTAACCTGTGGGGGCACAGACTCCCAGTTCATGATGCAAATATTTAGAATTTTGCTGGTTTCAGTCGCCATGCCAGTTCAGTGCTGCACTCCTGCCATCCCTCCCTGCTCACACACTGATCTCCTCTCTCACACCTCAATTTACACCCAAATCTGGCACACCATCCACACCTTGTGAGGTTCTGGTGCTCTTGGCTACCCCTGAGCTACCTCACAGCCCACAGACAAGGCCAGGCCCCCAGACAATCGAGTGGTACTGGCAGCAAAAACATTTAACTTCTCAGCTCATTCCACCCCAAAGTGTGGCAATAGCCTAGAAATCTAAAAAGATGAGTGGCAAATCTACAGGAGAAAGGCACAAATAACTGACTAACAGAAGATGAAGAGGATGGCTTTGGCAAGCAGGAGTACCTACAGCTCCAAAGAAAAGAGATAAAAGTATGCTGTGTCTGAGCACAGGGACAAAAAGACTGATTTAGACTAGCAATAGCTAGCAGAGAAACTGCAATTATTTTACCAATAATTACTACTGGAATTTTTCCTATGATCTTACATCAATAAATTAATGAAACCTTTCACATCCTGGAATCAGATGAAAGCTGAAATAATGTAACCTACATAAACACGCACTCAAAGTAGTGCTAGAAAGCAATTTAAAGTACAGAGGGTTTACAAACTGGAGAAGAAAGTTCAATAACAATTGTGAATAGATTAATAAAAAAGATACTTGAAATGATGTGCTGGAGAAGAGGGAGGCTCCTTTGTGCACTCTCTGATGGTGAGAACCTCTGATAAGAGAAAGAGCTGTGCATGTGACGAGGCCCTTGTGAAACAGTAGAAGTGTCAGGAAATTAGAATTTCAACCATTTCCACAAAGGTCAACTGAGTGCAGCCACTCCAGTGAGGACCCTGCGTTTGACTTGCCTCCTCCAGCAAATGAAACTCAACTTCATTTACAGCTGTGCAGCTCAAAAAAAGGGAAATCTGAACTGTCTCTGAATTCAGACATGTTTAAAGACCAGAACCAGCCTACTAATATGCAATAATAATAAAAAAATAGTAAAAAAACCCTGATCCTTCCAAGCTTACAGGGTTTGTATACTGTAAATATTCACGTATCTATGTATTCCCCTTACACCCAGGTGGAACTGCAATCAGTGACAAGCAGATTTGAAGTAGTTCCTGTGGTTTGGCTTACCACAAAAACAAACCATTACAAACTTAAATAGTCTCATTTTTGAGTCAGTGACTGAACTTCTCCCTCTCCACTACCAATCTATTTTATATATTGTATTGTGTATTGCATGTATTGCTCGTCCAGAAAAACATTCCACCAAGATGTTTCAAGACAACGAAGAAATTCTGTCCAACATTTTCATGAAAATACATTAAATACTCTCAGCTTTTCATGACAGCAGGAGTAGTTTAAATGTCCCCACACACATAATTGAGCACCAGATTCTGAAAGACACAAACTCAACCCGCAGAAAGTTTGTGCCACGTGTTTATTCACCACTTCCCTTGTCATTTCCAGAACACCTGACATTTAGTCTCTGAACTAGTTTTACTTTCATTTCCTACTTTTTTTCCTTTTTTTTTTTTTTTATTAGGAGTTGCTGGAATGTCCATTAAAGAGGAACCACTGTGGGTTTCCATTTCTAACAGCAGGTATCATTCTCTCTTTAACTTTCTTGGCAACTTCTCCTTCCCCTTCTCCTGCAGCACAAACACCCCTGAACGTACTGGGCTCAGAATATTGGGACTAAACTAAAACCAGGGCCCACAGACCTTGAACTGGTCACTCAGATCTGGTGTCTGAAGGTGAAAATAAAATGTTTGCATGCTGAAGACTTGGACATTTCTGCCTATTACCTCAAATAAGGTAACTTTTGTGTAACTCAAAATTCAGCATTTTAAATGCACCTTAAATGGATGCTCATACTGAATTTTCAGGAAGAGAGACTCTTTATTTCTCTTGGAGTTAAGCTTGGAAAGTAATAATGCAGCAGATAGCTTCAGCTGTCTGGGTAGGAAGAAGACAGGAGTATAATCAACCTCTCCAATGGAGTTCAAGAACTGGCAGACATGATAAGGTGTTGGGAAAAGCAGAAAAAAACACTCCAAAACAAGCAAACAAACAAACCAACAACAATAAAAACAAACAAAACAAAAACCCAAAAAACCCAACAAACCCTCCCAAAAACCCAAATAAAACCCCCCAACCAAACAAAAAAACTCAAA
>WEZZ01001599.1:143238-173329 GCA_013400585.1 Chloropsis cyanopogon
CCCAAGCAACCAAATAATACAAAACAAAAGAAAAATAACCAAGCCAAAGGACACATAAAAGAACCAACCTAATTAAAAAAAACAACCCACACAAACAAAACCAAACCTCCTCCAAAATCCCTCAAAACTAAAACTAAAAAACAAGACAAAAACAAACAAGCAACTACAAAAAAAAAAAAGGGGGAAAACCCCCAAACTCAAAACAAATCCAAACCAAACCCATAAAACCAACCAAAAAAATCCCAACAGTTTTAAAACAAAGTAACAGGCAAGCAAGCCAGATCTAAGCCACTGCTGAGATGGAGATGCCACCGAAGTCTGTTGACNTCAAAGCAAAACCCAAGCAACCAAATAATACAAAACAAAAGAAAAATAACCAAGCCAAAGGACACATAAAAGAACCAACCTAATTAAAAAAAACAACCCACACAAACAANCACAGGTATGAAAATCAGTAATTTGGCATCACAAAAAGTATCCTGAAGGCTGCCATCCTGCAGCTGAGAGCAAAGAAGAACCTTCTACTAAACTGGGTGAAAAAGAAGCCAGAAAGGAAAAACCTTTTGTGCAATCACTGCAAAATATTTGCATTTACCAGCTTACAGTGAAGGTAAAAAAAAAAAAAAATTCCAAAAACCTAAAAGGAGGAAAGTATGAGAATTATAGAGCAATGGATATGACACAAAATAAAATCAAGATGTGAAATGTTAAATTTAATAAGCTTCCTGCTCTTCCAGCAGCACTTCGTGCTGAATTGTCAAAAGTGCTTTAAAGAAAGGCAAGTTCAGGAACTGGAATGATGGTGCCAGAAGTTGTAGCACTTTTTGTTACCTCTGTGCTCAAGAATAATCCAGCTGTGTACAGGGACAGCAAAGGGTATCTCACAACCTGTGTGTTTAATGCAGGTCTGAGAGGTGCGTGTGCTGTGCAACATCAAAATCTTCTAAAATCCTGTTTTTCTTAGTTCTCAACACAGAAGAAAATAAGTTTCTCAGTGGGAAAGTGTTTGAGAGAGTAATGTTGAAGCACAATGGCCTCACTGTCCACATTTTGGGGCCAGAAAACGTGATTTTACCAAAAAGTATCCAGCAGGAAGCTATTGCCATGAAGGCATAGAGGCTGGGATGTTTCTCTGCCAGTCATGCAGTTCTTACTCTCTTTTCTAGTTGTTCAGGAGACTCTAAAATATGATGTGGATTAATTTTCACTTCCACCTAATTGTGGAGAAACAAGGAATTCAGAGAGTGGTGTTCTACTAAGCATGACATACTTCAATAAATTTGTTTATATTATTAAATTACCTTGTTAATACTATTTAAATAAATTTATTTTATTTTAGATTTGTTCAAATTTACTTCCCTTCCAAAAGCTGGGAGTGTGATCTACTTCCTTCCAGATACAGGTTTCTTGCACTGACATTTTTAACCTGTTTTGCCTCACACCTGTACATTTATTAATCACATTTTCTCTCACATAAATTTGCAAAAATTTACAATAATTCACAGCCCAGAGAAGTAATCCTGAATATTTCAATTTCTATCGAGACTTAATTGACCCTAAGTATATTGACCACAAATTAAAAATCACATGGTGAGACACAGCTTCACACTTGCTGTGGAGAAGGACCGAAATGGCAATAACTGATTTTTAAATCTCAGCCACCTACAGCACAAACATAAACACCACTTATCCTAGCAGCTGAAAACGGAGCCACAGACCTTATTTGTACACACTACAGGTGATCTTAAATTAATTGTGCTGCTACTTGAGGTGCAAGTACTGGAGAGCAGTTCAAGCTGCAAGAGACAAGGTCGCATTTCCTCTGGTAATTCTGAAAATGACCCAATCTTTCCATCTATCCATTTAAAAGTTCTAAATGATCACAAGGCAAACAAACCAAAAATCTCTGTTCTCCTCTCTCTATTTAAAAATTGGTTACCAAGTTACACGTTCTGTGTAAAATAGAATTCATTTTTACTTTTTTGTTTTCAAACTCTGCTCTGGGCTAAAAGGTTTGGCATCACTTACTGTTATGATTACTAGTATTAGTATCCAAATCATAAAAAATAAGACTGCTGGCCATTTTAATTTCGTTTTCCTATATGGGTAAATAATATATTAATATATCTGTTTAAGTCTGCAGTGCTTTAGGAAATGCTCTAGAGGTGTTTTACACCTACATCTCCCATTCCCAAACCAAAGGGGGTTTGCCCTCCAGTGGGAACCATTAAATATGTGTGAATTTAACTCATCTAAGTTACCCTGTAATTCATTTTTTATTTAATTGCTTCTTATTTTTTAGTTTCCTCTGTGATTTTTTTGGTGGCATCTCCCTCAGCAGTAACAATCTTTACAGGACACTTCTGATTTAACACATTTTAGTTTTAACCAGGACTAAACCCAAAATGATTTTTTGCTGAAGTATTTCAGTGATGAAATTTGGGTTGTGCACTGCACATCTTGCAGTCTACCAGTGCAAACCAAACCAGCTTATTTTACTTATGTTATTTTACATAAAAACATGTTATTCTCAGCACTGAGAGAGGATTTCTCTCTACAGTGGCCTTTCCTGATGACCAAACGCATTTCCACGAGCAAGCTCTTCTCTGTGCTTCAGAAGAAGATCCCTAAAAAAAAATTCCTGTATTTATGGTTTTCTAAGAGCAGAACTGACAACTTATAACTAGCAATGGTAAGAGATCTGATATAATTCAGAATACAGAGCAAAATTTTTTTTTTCCTAAATTGAAGAGCTCCTTCCACATCCAGAATTCCAAGTTACAGCAACGCCAGCTTTTTAAATAAATTTAATGTTTTATCCCTAATCAAGGAACGCCATATGGAAGGACACTGCAACACACACCTTGTTTGGTGCAGACAAATGAAGAAACAATTCTGTGCTTGAAAGGAAAAAAGAAACAAACAAAAACAACCAGAAATGCCACAAACAAAACCTTTGGTCCCCAGCTAAACATTTGTTTGAGATGCTGAAAGCCAGGTCTGCTTTTAGATGATCTGTAGGAATTGTACTGTTATTACATCTATGTCACTTTCTGGGGAACACAATTATCTGAAGCTCAAGATTTCATAATTGGGAGAGAAAGTTGCTACGTTCTGCACATGATATTTAAGGGAATTTTTAAAATAAATTCAAATTTTGTAGGAAGTATTACTTGTATGAATTTTAAACCAGGTAAATAGTTTTTACACTAATTTTATTAAATGCAAATAGAAGGGAAAACAGAGTATTTCAAACATGACAAGCCAAAACATCCAAGATGTATCACCTGAAAAACCCTCAAAATAAAAATCCCTGCATTTTTAGAATTTAGACATCATCCAGACATATGACTGAAAGTATTTTGCCCAGATTGACAAACCTGATTATGATACATGGCTGATTCTTTGGAACAGCTGATTAATTCCTCAAACTGAGCAGGTTTAATTTGTTCCAACAGCTACAAGCAGTAAAAGCATTGCCACAACTGCAGGGTGGAATTATTGAGGCCAGTAGATCCTGGATAACTTTAGTTTTTAGAAGTTGACTTTACTGCTGGCATTTAGGGAGAGGAACCCAAACAGGAGAAAAACACAAACTACTTATAGATCTTTCTAGATGATAATACCCTCTCACATACTGCAACAAGTCAAAATAATTTTTAAAAATGGAATATTTCAAAATGCAGTGTGATACTGTTGTGGACTAAAATGCACATATGCCAATTCTGCAAAGAATTAGACCTGTAATTGTATGAATTTGAGTGTTCCCAGACTGCTCTACTGGGGTGGGTGCATTGACAAACCACAGACATTCCAAAAATACAATAAGGTTCTTCTGACCAACACGAATTATATCAACTCAGAGGGAAAAATCCCCTTTAAAATCTTATTTTCAAAGTTTCTCAAGGCTACCAAAGCTGCTATTTTTGCTCACAAGCTACATGTGCAGCTCTGGTGATGTTTCATTCTCCCATCACCGCATTTTCACAACCCAGGATGGTTCTCAAGCTTCTGGCACTTTCCTGTACTTGCCCTGCTCAGAACCTTTAACTTTTCACTCCTCCAGCTGCAACTGCCCCGCTTGCACTGGAATTGAGGCTGGCTGTGAACAAGTGCCAAACCCAGCTAATTTTGCTGTTGTGTTTCAGTTTGCAACTATCTCAGTTTTAAAGAGAAGTTAACGCTGCAAAAATGGGGAACACAGGAGGAGGATCAGCACGGGAGGTGGGTGATGGATCCCAGGACAGGTAATGAGGCGCGGCTGCTGGAAGGGGGGAGACAAAATATGGAGAAACTCTGGAAAAGCAGGAGACTGTGTGAGTGTTAAGGGGAGGGCTGAAAGAGTTCAAAGGGGGTTAAAAAGAAACAAAAGGGTTTTAGACTGACAGAGATACAGGTGCTGGTTCTGCACAGTCACAGCATATCCTCTGGCTCCAGCTGTGCCATTCCACAGCTGGAATAGGGATTCCTCATTCCCTGCACAAATAACAACCCCCAGTGGACAATTCACTCCAAAATGGCTTTAAAGAGGTGCTGGGGATTCCTCCCTCCTTGTCTTCCTTCCTTTAACTGCTTTAACCAAATGCTGCATTTACTGGGTCTGGAATACAAACTCTTATTTTTAACAATGTGTCATGCCATGACTTTACTGTGAATACGGTCAATATTAATTGTGAAGTAAAATAGGACATTACAGCGATATTTTACAGCCTTACACTGCACCTTACAAATCCATTTTCTTTTCATGTGTAAGTAGTTCACCATTTCTGTTTCAAAATGCAGGAGATGCACGTTACTAATTTTCAATTTGCTGACTTTGCTTATTCTCACTTAACTAAGTGATAAACTTTGATTTATATTTATTTACATATGGTAGATATATATTTGTTATATATTCATATATAACCCATAAAAATGTTTTTATATGTATATATATATATTTTTATATACATATATATTTATTTTCCTGCCTAGCATTACTATTTAAGATATATATTTATATCTCAAATTGTAATGCTAGGCAGGAAAATAAAGTCCTTTTTGCTACATGTGCCTTACTGTAATAATGCTCTCCTGAAGCATTAGGTCAGCTCTACTATGGCAAACAAGGCTAAAAATAATACTTGAGAATAATATGGATTGAGATAAAATGAGCATGAGCAGCTGCCACTAGATGGCAAGACAGGCTCACATTACTTTGCAGGGCTGGGTTTGGGCTGGTGCTTTTTTTTTTCCCTTTATATAAGAGGAATATGTAACATTTGTATTTCAAACATGGTGTCGACACTTCTCTCCCATGCCATTCCAAGTTTATCTGGTGATCTGAAGCTGGTGAACGAAGCCAACCACTCGAAAAGCCCTTTAGAAAACACAGGCACCACGGAAATAATGTTTAGTGGTAAGTTGAACAAGAAGAGATTTTAACAAATGTGCTGAAAAAAGTAATGTGTTTAAAAGAAAGGGCACTTCACTTATGTGTGAAAAGGTACAGACAAGTGTTAGAATTTGACTTTTAACAGAATTACCAAATTAAACAAGTGAACTGTCAATTGTAAAACAATCTGCTTCCCCTACAAATCCCAGCAGGGTCTCTCAGGTGAGTGCCTCTGAAGCCAGTCACGCTCCTTCCACAGCCAAACCTTTGGACAGCCACAGAACAGAGGAGCTGAGGACAACTGGGGTTTAATTAAACACACATTTAAGTGTTTCTCCTAATTGCAGGGCAAAAGCAGCAGCCAGGGTCAGACTCTGGGCTCTGCTGGGTGTCAGTAGCTTGGAGAAGCAGTGGAAGGTGGCCCTGCCACAGCTGGGCTGGGAACAGGACTGGCTTTAAGGTATCTTCCATTCTATGCAGCTCTGTTTTAAACTCTGCATGCAGGAGTACTAAAACTGGAAATGTAACTAAAAGGCAAATAAAATCCTGTGAAATCAATAGTTTACATTCTGTTTTAGAACTCCAAACACCTCAATGAACACAGGCTCCCAAACTTCCCTCTGGCCTCCGCTCATTTGCTTACTAACACCAACACTGTCCACACGGATCAAATAAATGGTCTGCAAAAACACAAATGTAACATCTCTCAATAAACTGTTTAGCTGCTTTAAAATGTCAGTGAAGAGCAGGATGGAAATGGTCCTCAGTACCTGAAGAGCAGGAGTTGCACCTGCAAGACTGGAAGTGGGAGGCTGAAAGTCTCCAAATTCTATGACCTGAACCTCTTTGATCACAAGTGGAAGATTTAACTCACCATAAATGAGTTTGTAAGAGCCTTGTGTAAAGCTGTAGCTGCTGACATTATATGCATCCACTGGCATTAGACCCAAAGGTAATTATTTATTATTATCTTACTCAGTTACTGTGTCAGGGTCAGACAGGGCTCCAGAACCAGGGACAAAGAGCAGGTCATGCTGATATCCATGACTGGCCATATGAAGAAACTAACAAATGATGTGGATTAAAAATGTCTAAAAATGACACAGAAAATGTTCCAAATGACTTTATTTCATTCTCACAGTAGATAAGTGCTTTCCTCACACCTTAGGGTGTCCAGATGTTATAGATGGGAAAACTGGAAAAGGATGAGTTATTTCCAGACTCAGGCTGGGGCTGGTTGGGCATTTCTGACATGTATAAATAAAACCATCTCACCTCTATGCAATCTAGTATGGTTTCATGACTTCTGTTGCCCAAAGCAGCTGTTTGGGTTATATTATTTGGAGTTAATAGTCCTGTATGGGAGAACTGTTGTGCCCCACACATTCAACTGCTGCTGCTAATGAACCAAGAACAGGTTCAGTTTGTGTTTCACAGAGAGTTATCTCCAGAGCCCCACTGCTGCTCAGACTGAGAGAAGATGAAAACAAAAAGTATTTGTCTATGAATTTTTGGTTACATTCAAACACAAACACACCAGTGGAGGAAACTGAGGCACATGCTAACTCCACATAAACACTGACTTTTCAAATTTCATTTTTGACACTGCAAACAATTTATTTTAAAAATGAAAAAACCCACAAATTAACAGAACCCCAAAACCTCATTTATTTGATGACAACAGCTGTGTACAGCTCCACCAGCTTCCCTGCACTGTGCCATTTTTCTGGACAGTCAGCACTGCAGTGATCATCATCCCTCACCTGAACTGAAGTATTAAAGTACAACTACAGAGTGATACAAGAGAAATTCATCTGCTGGCTGCAGTACCTCTACCTCTGTGAACCAGGCATGAAGTGCCACAGGTTGCTAATTAATATCAGTGCTAATGGTCTACCTGCATGAGAAAACCTCATTTTACAAAGAGCAGAGTTTTACCACATACTGTCTGAGAAACAACAATTCTCCTGTATTTCTCTACCTCCACGTGCTATACTAGCAGACTGCATTATTTTCTTTAAATAAAATATATTTATTTGCTTCTATAAAAACTAAATGTCTCAAAAGTCATGTCAGAGGTCAGCAGTGCCAACCAAAAGCGATGCCTGTTGTTGTTTCTTCACTCCCAGCACATTTCCCGCCTGGACTGTGACATTCCTCTGCTCTGGTAAGAACCCACTGCAGCAGCAATGATTCCACCTTGCCTATGTCCCTGTGAGTGCTCAGTGCCCGCCCAAAACTTGAGTGCAAGAGGGAAGAAATTGCTTTAAATCATCTGTGACCCCTGAGTTCTGCAAGCAGAGCTGGCAGGTGCTGGCTGTCAGCAGCTTCAGCTCAGCCCAACCCAAACAACTCCTGAAAGCAACAACAGGCACCCTTATCATTCCAGGGTGACCTTCCGGATAAATTTCGGGCTAGAGCAATTAGAATGTTGTGAGGTCTTTGTGGAGCGAAGTCTCAGAGCACTAAATATAGACACAAGCACCTCTCTCCTGCTCTGCCCATGAAGTCTGACTCTGGAGAACAAACTGTTTGCTGTCATAATTTGGGAGTGAGGGGCAGGTCACAGCTCCATACTGCTGGGGGAGAAGAATGAGGGTTGCCAGCTCTCAGACCAAGGCAGATGAACCTGTTGTTTGTGGTTTGTTTTACTCTGGGATCAAAGGATTGCAGGACAGGATGGAGAAACAGCCTGTCCAGGTAAAGGTCCAGCAGAACAGCAGCACCCATGAAGCAAGGAGGAGGTTTTCACCACGAATTTCCCGTTCTTGCCTGTGATTTCAACTGCATTTCACAGCAGCAGATGCTGCCCCTCCATTTTCAAGTTTCACACACGCAGGCTCTGTCTGCCAGCACATTTTCTTGTCCTGGGGCGAGCTGACCTTGGTGAGGCTGAGCTCTGACGAAGGTTTCAGAGCCTGGCACCAGGCGCAGCCTGACAACACCCAGGACAGCAGCAGGTCTGCACGCACAGCCTGGAGCACCTCAGGCGCTCACTGGGATGGAACCCTCTGGATTTTGGTTTGGCTCCCCTTGCTGGGATTGCTCCCAAACACATCAGCACACCCACTACCACACCTGATTTCCAAACTTACATGTATTCTTAAGCACACAGTTACAGCAAGAATTAATAATGTCTTGGAAAATGTTCCTTTTCACTCTCAGGCCTTGTAAAAAGAGCAGGATGATGTTGTGGCTTCAAGTCAGACTCAAGACAGATACTGGCATACAATGAGATTTTACCCACATTCAACTTTCTATCAGATTGTCTTTCTTACATCTTCAAAGATCTGGAGTGGCTAGAAGTCTATTCACACTTCTAAAAACAAAACTCCCACATCCTCCTTCTGCAAAACCTTTAAAATAGTTACTCTCTCCTCTGTACTTCACACACTTGTCCTATCTGTGCCCCTTCCCCATCCTAGTAGTCATCACAGACAATAACAAAACAAGTTAATTCCTCTGACATCACAACTGAAGTGGGAGGCTGAAGTAAAAGGAAAAAAAAAAAAAGGTGAAACATTGATATAATCTAGAAATTAAGACAAAAATTATGGGCAAAAGATCCTACCTAACCAGCTAGTCAAAGCACTAAAAGCAGAAATAAATTAATTAATGAGTTCTGCCAGCTCCTGAGACTTTTGTGACTGGCAGCAGCCAGATATTTTCCACTTCACTTCCAAGTGTCTTTTCATTCATGTATTACAAATCAAGCCTCAGTTTGCCAGTGTAGAGGAAAACAGCTGAGTTTTGGTGAGGAGGAGATGTAAGCCCAGCCTGGGAGCAGTGCAGCCTCGGGTCACAAACACCACGCTGGGCTCGCACTAAAATGTCATTTCTTCCACCATCATTTCCTGTGCTGTTACTGCCCCAAAAGTGTGAAATGGGTGTTTAGCTGCACGTAGGGCAGAACTGAGCAGAACCAGCACATGGACTAAATCCCTGACTTAACTTTTTTAGGCACTGGGGTTGAGATCTCCAAGGTGCAGGGCGATGCTCAGTGGGACATTCTGCATTGCCCAGGCTGAATTTCCACAGGAGCTCAGGAATCTGGCCTGTGGCTTTAGCACAGAGCTGAACACAACCAACAACCTTCTGACTTCAAAATTTCCGTGGAATGTTACGTATATTATCATAAGAAATTATTTTAATATTGTACTCAAGCATTTTAGGTCTCTGCTAAACACCTGGCACCATTTCTTGTTCTGTGCTGTACTACTTGATAAATTAAACACTCATCAGTCAGGTCCCTTCCTTCCCACCTGTCCACTTCTGTTTAAAAATAAACTCTCAAATATTGCACCACACAGTGAGACATAGTTCAGAACAGGACCTTTTCTACAGACTTGCAAACAGTATTACAGAGGATTTTCTATCCTAAAATTCCTGTAATCATAATTTTTTTTCTGAATACCTGAAAAAACCCCGGTGGTACTGGACCTACTGGCATGCCATCTCCTGGGGGAATGTTTCCTAGCACTGGGCTGGGAGCTGCTGCAGCACTCTGAAAAGAACAAAGGGAGAATAAACCTTTGTCATTGCATGGTAGGCATTAAACCCCCCCAAAAAAAACCCCAAACCTGACCAAAGTGCAGAAAGTAATTCTCTGGATATGTCATTATGCCATTGTTTCATCTGAAGGTAAATTAAAATTGTTTAGCCTTTTGTTTATACAAGTACCGTGATTTGTTGAAATAACAAATATATATGTTGAGGGGAAGGGTGCCAGAGATTGCACAGCCAATTAGACAAATCCTGACTAAATTTAAAAAATGTTGTTTCTGAGTGTCTCTACATGCACCAATGTGAACGTAACTTGCATACTTCTTGTCTTATGTGTATGAACAATCTCACACATGCACAAGGATATACACAGAGCATAAAGTAATTTATGCATTTTATCAGCAATTTCTAAGCACTTTAAAGATAATTTCAGCAGCCTGTAATATTTTTCCAGAACAACAACAAGCTTCAAAACAGGGCTCTGTTATAAACAGCACAAGAAGGGATGCTCATGATTCTGCTGGTAATGCTCAAGATTTTACCAACCCCAAAAATAACCACCATGACAAATTAGAAGAATTCAGGTTACGTTTTTGGAAGGGAAAAGAAAAAAGGGATTTCTAAGGAGTGAATCAGAGGATGAAATTAGTTACCTTTGCAAATCCGTCAGCTGGAATAAGCGAGTAAAGAATATTGCTCCTGGCAATTTACATGCAGGAGATTGTCACAGAAAAGAGAAGCCAAACTGCTTCTGTTGTCATGTGTTGGAACCTCAATTACTTTTAATTTCTATCATTCTTTCTTCCTACAATGTGTTTCTGTACGGCATGAGGCTGAATCAAATAAATGCTCAAAATTTTGTGGGAAAGTACTGGAGCTCACAGAATGCTCCCAAAGCCACTGGCAGGTTACTAATGACCTGCCAAAGCCTGCCCTGCAAGACACACAGATATTAAATTATCACTCTATTTATTGTGCACTCACGCTCGATACCCTAAAGATGCAGATCTGGAAATTGCATTTCCAGGTGTTTGGCACAATACCTAGGAAAGGAAAGAATAATGCTGGAAAGATCTGAAAACTGGCACAAAAGGAGGTATGACCTTTTTCAACCAAGCAGAAAGGAAACATTCAGTTAATCACCACAGATTTCTTCAATGGCTTAAGCTGTGTTTTAGAATTAAAGTTCTGAACAACTAGCAGTAACATATTTAGCATCCAAGGTCAATGTTCTTTGGAAAAGTCTGGAATGTACCACTGAAATAGAAAGTCTGCAAAAGATGAAGGCTTTCACAACGAGTGCAAGGTTTTGACTCACAAAAAAAATCCTCTAATAAAGGGTATTATCTATGCAAGGATCAGTGCTAAAACACTGTGGAATTGCAGCTGACAGGGAAAGCCAGCCAGGTGAGCTGGATGCAGCAAACACTTTGGAATCATAACCACAATTCATGCAGGGAGAGGCCACCACAAAGCAGCCAGAGCAGCCAGGGAAGCTGTGGCCAAAACAGGTGGTGCCCTGCCAGCCACTGCCACTCATGTCAAATAATTATTTTCGCATCATCTCCATTTCCAAAGGAAAACAGGACTAAAAGCTGTTGGTTTGCTTGGGGTTTTTTTTAAGGAAATATGAGCTCTTTAAGCATCAATGTGCAATAAACCCACGACAGGCACAGTCTGAGCGGAGCACGTTGGGTGCACTAATACAGGTACAGGTTTTCTGGATGAAGGATGACAACAGCAGCACCACTGATGGAGAAAATCAATGATGTTAAAAGCCTGAGCATCTCCAAATGCCCCAAAGAGCCTGAGCTGCAGTGGCTGACCAAGGAGAGCAGCCCATTAAAGGAGCACTGATGGGCTTTATTACAGCACCATCATCCCCGGGCACCCTGGGCTGAGCCACCTCACTGGCCATGGCATGTGCCACTGGCCATGGGATATGTCCCCTGCCAGTCCTTGGGGTCACAGGGCAGGGAACAGCCCCTTGGGATGAACAGCTCCCATAGGGACACAGCACCCTGCTGCTGACCATTCATGCTCTTTCCCACTTTGAAAATTATTTTTTAAAAAATAAAATGGCAAATTCATTTTAAAAATAGAGAGAGATGGGGAAATAATGACTATTCCAAAATGAAGAGAGAAAAGGATTAAAGTTATAACTGCTAGTCATTTGCTGTCCTAAAAAGGCTTCGTAAAAAATATACCTAAAAATAACATTTTCATAATTGTCTTGTAGAGGTGGGGCTTTTTCCCCTATTTCTGCATCTCCCCTGGCACTGATATCAGAGGAGCCCAGCCCCGTTCCCTGGTGAATCACCAGGAACTGGCAGGGAGGGACTGGGTGTGCTGGGTTTGATTTTTAGTGGATTGTGTGGACCTCAGTGCCTGAGGCTGGATGCCCTCCCAGGTCACACACACCTGTGCAAACCCCCTGCCCTGCCCTGTGAGAGGAGGAAGAGGAGGAGGGAGGCAGGACTCGGAGTCTGCCTGGCCACAGCAGCAGGGCAGGGCTACTGACAGCTGCAGTGCCGTTCCGTAATTTTAACAATTCTGCAGTTACACTCTCAGCTCTTACAGAAACATCCATTTCTGCCCTTCATTATGCAATGCACTGGGGCTTTTTTTCCTGTTTTCATGTTTGTTTGGGATTTTCTTCCCTGATGGGCAATGAAGTCCAAAGCCAGAAATAAAGTATTTTCAGTGTTTTGGGTATATTACATTTTCTAGCTTGTGCTAAATAATGAATCTTTTAAGAACTTCTACCAGGTAGATCAATAAACAAACTGCAACTGCTGCATCGAAATATTCTTATTTATTCTATCCTGATGAATTATTCATTCTTTTTCCACAGTCCCATAGCAAACCATGGCCTCCTTTTGCATGCCTTACAAGTTGTTCATCATTTATACTTCCATTAGTTTGACATTTTAAATATTTGCAAATTGCTTTCCCTGCTTTTCATAAAAAGATGAAATCGGAAAATTTAGACGGTATAAACTCCTTGAACAGTAGTTTACCTCCTTAAAAATGGAAATCTGTATTTGCTTTTGTAGCTAAAATAATTATTTTATACTAATGAATTTATAATAATTTACAATTATTAATTAAAACTGTGTACTTAAGTGGAAGTTATTATGGTCATTCCTTCTCTACCCAAGCTACTCTTGGCAATGCAAAAATAGATTATTATAGTAACTAATAAAACTATCTATGGTTTGGGATGGATTTTATAATAAAGAAATCCCAAAGTAAACAAAATGTAAAGTAAAATAATTTAGCTATTCCACTAGTACCATATCTGAAGTATAAAAATCCAGAGATAAACCTGCAATGCTCATTTTTTGATGCCATCCCAAGAACTGGCTGATGAGGGAAGCTTACAAAGAATTTCATTTGAAACCAAAAACTGCTGCAAAGAAATTACTTGACTTTATAAAAATCCTCACCTGGCTCTTTCTTTCACCAAGACATTAATTTTCAGGTATTTTGCTTACAGTAAAACTTCCTCATTTTTATCCAAGGTTTACCACAGTACTAAATTTGTCCACTCAAGGGAGAGTTCTGTTTTTAAGAAGTCTCACTGCTGACAAATGATGTAACCTACTGGATGATGGAGGGGAGGAGTTGGACCCTACAAATGAAAGTGTTGGACACCCAATTCCCTCATCACCTCACCCTCCTCCAGATCAGCCCTAAATCTACTCTTGTAATTTAGAAATATAATATTTCCACAGATTGATACAAGCAACCAAAGCATGCCAGACATGACTCCAGACAAAGACATTCTGCCATGGATGGTACAGACACAATCAGCTGAACTAGAGCAGAAAGCATCAACATCTCAGGATATTTTTATATGCACTGGTATTGGGCTAATGAAACAAATTGAACAGTGAATGTGCGATGAGAAGGGCAATGCAGCACAGTCAGAAGGAAAAGCAGAAAATGTCAAAACTTAAACAATTGCTGCTTCTTTTTTTTTCTTTTCTCCTTTTNGACAAATGATGATGATTACTATTTCCAGTCATATTTACCACATGTTTAATTTCTGGTCATTGATAGCTTTGAAGTGCCAGACATACCGCAGCCAGTACCATAAAAAAAATACCAAATTTCCTTTTGTAAACTCTTTAACTTGTAACTTACCAAGTCTTCCTAAGATACCAGCTGATTCCTGTAACAGACCTTCCCTATTTGTACCCATCACAAATTAAAGAAGTATTACAGAAACTACACTGATTAACTAGTAGCAACCTCCTTGTTTTTTCCAAGATGGAACATAAAACTACTCATCACTCTGAACAACAAAATAAATAAAATTTCAAAAACTCCCAATACTTTAAATAAGTCTCTGTGCCCTTTACAAAGCCTTTGAACATGTGGCTGTACACCAAGAAGCCAAAACTCCCAGACTGAGCAGCCCTGGTTTACTCAACAAGATTGGAAGGTCATGCCCAAAAAAGATGGATTCATCACATTAAAAGTGGCAGGTAATTTGAAAGATCTGGATCATGAGACCTAACTGAACCCTGGCATAGCTCTGCTGATATATATTTGTCTAACCTGCTAAATTTCTGTTGTGTAACAGGAAGGCATTCACATGACCACACAAGTCTGAGAACTGTAACTGTGGAAGGTCATTCCTACAACTTCTCAGTTTTCCTCCAATCCCTATGGCTTCATCTGGACTCTGGTATTTTATTTCTCTTCATTCCATCGTATTTATGGGTAATAAAGAATAATAAAAATAATGATGCCATCAATGCAGACGAAAAAAATAAATCATTTAATCCCTTTCTTGGAAACACAAAAAGGGTTGCACCAGCAGATGTGGTCAGTTAGGGAACAGCAGATCTCTTGATAATGATGATGATGATGATGATGATGATGATGATGATGATGATGATGATGAAGATGCCCTCCAAGACTTCACCCATCCTTCTTCCCCATGAAATAATTCTACCCCTAAACCCACCTCACTCCAGCAAAGCTTCGCTATATCTGAAGTGGGATAACAGTTTGGATCCCAGTGCCCAGTCTGGGGATTTCATCCAGCTTAGCTGAGACAGAGAAATTGTGTTACAGTGCTAAAAACTGGCTACTGGGTTGGCATATAAATTAATTTTGAGGAAAGCTTTGTTATCAGTGAATAAAAGGACTTCAAATTCCTGTTACAAGACAGCATTTCCATCCTGTCTCTCAGCTGCTGCTTCTTGGATTATTTAGAACATAACCTCCAGACAAGGGTTTCTCAAAATTATGGTTAGAAACCTTCATTATTGCCCGGAAGTTAATAAAATCAGTACTATGAATAGGTATCAATGGACTGTTCACTGTTAAAAAGGTGCAAGAGTAATTTCTGTTGTAGATATGGAAATAAACCTATGACATTCTTTTGAATTTCTGCCCATTCTGGGTTATTTTTTTTCCAAAAGGCAGAAACCCCAGCTTTCCCCAGTTGAAGAATCACAGAATCACAGAATGAGCCAGGTTGGAAAACCCCTCTGAGATCATCAAGTCCTATCTGTGACCTAACACCTCATCACCCAAACCATGGCACCGAGTGCCACGTCCAGGCTTTTCCTAAACCCCTGCAGGGATGGTGACTCCACACCTCCCTGGGCAGCCCATCCCAGTGCCCAACCCCTCTTCCAGTGAAGTTCTTCATGAAGATTCAGAAATGATACTTCAGACAATGCTTTCAGCCCATTTTCTGAGAGGGTGAGGGCACTCACTTGAGGTGGATGCCCAGGCCTGTGCTGCCCAGCCAGGTGTGTCCGTGCAGGGTTCCAGCCCAGGACCCTCCCGAGCTGCAGCAGCACCGCCAGCCCCAGCAGGAGCCACCAGCCTGCCGACCACAAAAGCCACTTGAGGACACAAAACGCTGCTGCTGTTGAAGCCTGGAGCCGAGTTGCAGTGATATTTCAACGAAATGACTTCTTTTCCAGAAGTGACACTTACACTCCTCCTCCAGACTCCCTGGAGACCGAGGCAGCGTCGCTCGGCAGCCGCAGAATCCTCCGCACGTTCCCCGTGCTGCTCTCCACCTGCTTCCCTCCGGGATCACAGCAAGGGCTGCTGCAGACCACGGCTTTGACCCCTGCCTGCCCCAGGAACACGCTCCTCCTCGCACAGGGAGCGGCTCAGCCCCCACACGTTCTGTCTCCAGCTGGATTTTTAAATTCCAGATATTCCCTGCGCTCAAGACACGCTGCGCTGCACAAAGAGGATGATCGCTGCTCATCCCTTCCTCCTTCCTCCCCAACACACTCTTCCATTTTTTTCCTGTGCTCTACAGATAATTCATGGTTGGTACAATTGTGCTAATTGGACTAGTATGACAAGACTATCTCATACCCCGACTTCCCCTAGCAATTAAGTGGTTGGCACAGTGTCTTTTAATCATTTAATTAATCTAATTGTTAAACCCACTTTATTTTCCAAAGATTTTAAGATTGCCAGAGTATTGTATCCCAGTTCTTATGGCCCAGCACTCCACACAAGTCAAGTGCTTTTCCATTTTAGGAATATAGTGATTATTAAGATGAAAGTTTTTCTGTATCTCTCTGTCCTTTCCAAGTTATGAAACAAATGAACAAATATGCTGTGAGCTGAAAGACTAAAATTTGATTATGAAATGCAAAGTAGCCTGGTTTGGGGTTATCCTCAGGTCGCCTGGGAGTGATTCAGCAATGCTGGCAATTTATGCACAACTTCAGAAAAGAAAATACACCAAAATCCCCTCAGTAATTCCCTCACAATTCAAAATGGATTTTTGTCTCCATATGTAGCTGATTGGAAAAGTCATATGCACAAAGAACTAAATTTTCCTTTAGAGGGACCTGAACTGCAGAATTTACTTCATGATGAAAATGCTTTCCTGCTTCTCCAGAGCCTGAAAAATTGTTCATTTGTGTGTTCTTGTCTGGACCTTCATGTCATGAAATTCCTCTTTAATAACCATTTGCTAAGATACCAACCATGGATACATCTCTGCTTTCCAAGAGTGTGCTCCATAAGTTATTCCTCTGTCCTAAAATGTGAAAACGTGACTTCACAAGACTGTAATTCCAGCAGCCCATTTTCAAAGACCAAACTGACTGAAGCATCCATTTGGGGGTTTTATTTCAACATTAGCTCCATTATCAATAGAATTAGTGGTACATAACACGTAACACAATAAACACTTTAGAGTCTTCAGACTGAATTTCTTTAAAATCATTGCTTTAAAACTAGCGGCATTTGTGGTGTGTACAGGTGCTGATGAATAAACACTTAATTCCCTAACAAGTACATGTTCATTTGAAGAAAAATAGGACAAATTTAAAACTCATGGAAAGCTAGCCTCTAAACTATCTCATTTTTCTCATGTAGCCTGAATATCTATCTTTGGATAAATGTAACTTGTTGAGCAGAGAGTTAACACCTCTAAGTGCTAAACCAGAATTAGGCACTGTGCTTATGAAGACCTCACATTTTCATGCTGGTGATTATTTGTTATAAAGGAGTTATAGGGAGGAGTCAATGAGCAACAGAAGCTCCCAGAAGGAGGGTACCTCCAGAAGGGGGTACCAGAATTCAAGGAATTTCTATCCATCCATCCATCCATCCATCCATCCATCCATCCATCCATCCATCCATCCATCCATCCATCCATCCCTCCTCCACAGATATCAGAGGCAGAGCAGGGCTCAGTCCTCCAAGGACATGGTTTTTGGATGTCCTTTAGGAAAAAAAAAAAAAAAACAAAAAATAAACAAACCTTAATTCCCTTTCTTTGGGAATTTGATCCAAGAAAACCGAGCCTGTGAGTGCCCAGCATGCACCCCAGGGCTGGTGAGGGTTGGGGCAAGGAGAAACAGCCTTGCCAGGAAAAACCCTGGCTCCAAACATCACCAAACTCACTGGTGCCCAAGTCACACAGCAGAGCAGGTGAACCTGGCTCAGGGGGCTCCTCCTCAGGGAACCAATTATTTTACACCCTGTGGTGTGAAAATCCACAGCAGTTATAACGAGAGCTTGAATATTTCAGGGTTAACTACCTCCTACAGCTCTTAAGCACACATTTAAAATCTTATTCTTCTGCTTATTTTATTATTATTTGGGTTTTTAGGTGGTGCCCACACAGACACTGAAGGGATGATGATCCATGCACAGCTATTCCACCTGGCTGGTCCATGGACTACTGGGTCACCCACACAGAAAACAGCAACACTGACAATGTATTTTTAAATACATTATGTTATACAAGGAACAAGATTCAAAATTCAGCTGATGCAAGAATGATTGCTGAAACTTCTGCTTCACCATGTAAGTCTTCATTGCACTTCATTAAAAAAAATAAAGAAAAGAAAAAAAAGATCAGCTAAACCCAGGAATATGGTATGAAAAATTGCCTTCATAAACAGTTTTATACATGCACAGATTGCATATAGAAACAGACTGGGTTTAAATGAGAATTATGTGTATATGTATCTTCACTAAAAATGGCACATTTTGCAGTGAAGGAACCGTTATAAAGTAAAGCAGGTATAACCCCCCCTTGTTTATATAAATAAATCAGGTCACATTACACTGATCCAAAACAAGAGCCAGCCTGTTTTCCCAAGGTCCCTGACTGAGCCTGTGAGTGCAGACCTGTCAGGGTCACCTTCACCTCAGCACTGTGTCCAAGAGGACCTAAAACACCAGAGATTAATGTGAGCACTTAGTGGTTGCAATAATCCATATTTCACTATATATAAAATCTGGCTTCCTCCTCAGCTAACACAGAGAGGCTTACAGAAGGAAAAGTACAGACTGATCCAGTTGAGCTCTGTAATTTAAAAAAATTATCTACAGGAGAGCAGCAGTCACCCATGTGCCACCTCAACAGCCCCTGGCCCACAATGCCTTTGGAATTAAGTTTAAGCTTCAGGTTAAACCACAGCAGAATGAGAACTATGTAATGTACAGGCTGGAAACAAGAGAAAATGAGAACTGAAGTCAATTTGAAGCATTCTCCCCATACTAAACTACCACAAGAGGCATTTTCCAGGAGGAGGAAAATGCGGCTTTTATTGGGATTGCTCTAAACGGCAGCCAAGACACAGAACTCTGAAGCTCCCCAGTTCCACCATTTCCTCTTCTTCACTTCCAGTTCTAAGCCTTCCAATCCCTCAAAACAATTCCAGCCTTTTCACTCTCTGGGGACTGCAGCCCATCACACAGAAATAAGCAGGTTTCTGCAGGCAGAGGGTCCCAGGGGAGGGATATTCGTGCTTCCTACGAAAGCTGACAAAACTTAAGTGTCAGGTGACAGTGGATAATTGTAGTAGCTCATTTAACTGCCTCATCTACCCTAATAGCCTGCACAGAGCAAGTGCTGATGAAAGGGACTGCAGATTCCTGGATTGGTGAAGTTTCTTTCCTGCAATTACCTTAGAGCTGCTCACCTGAGTGCGTGATGTCCCTTGTGCCACCAGCTTCATGTGAAATGAACAGAAAACACTTTTGGTTTTCCCTGCAAGTACCACTCCATGGAAGGGACTTTCCAGGATCTGTTTTCCTGAAAACACCCTTTTTTTCTCATTCCTTGTGATTACCATTAGCGTGGATATTTTACAAATCAAGATCATACACATCAGAGGCTGTTTTTACTTTCTAGGCATTCAACTTAGTACCTCTTTAAAATGCCTGGAGTATTTCATTCCTACCCAGGTCTATTTATTCTGTTGTACAATTAAAATGTTACCGCTCCAGCCTGAAAATCCAAGAGAAAGGTGCAAAGTTTGTATAGAAGAAGAACAATCACGGGGTTATTTTTTCCTTTAGTGGCCCCAGTTTGGTGCTATTCTTGTATGAACTTCTGTTTGCAGCACACTGTGCAATTGTACACATAGCAAAATTCACATTTAGCACAACTTCTTCAGATTGGTGAAAGTCTAGCTAGAGCAGACTGCATGAAACAACTTGTAATTTTCAGACTGAAAACCACCCTAAAACACAGTACAGTGTGTGAAAAGGTGACAAATATCTGAGTTTAAATATATACAACATGAAGGTTGGAAGGAATTTTTTTACTTCACAGGCTAAGGTAACACTATCACAAACTGCTATCAGCCACAGGAATGAACTTGTACAGGTTTTGCAATTATTTTTAAAATCCTTCTTTATCCCCAGGACAGTGTGTGCATTTTTAGCATGACAATGACAAAGGCACACTTGATAAAGCACTGTAAAAAAACAAAACAAAACTAAAAAACACCCAAAAAACCAGTGTCTTATTACTTTTCTCAGTGTAATTATAAAATCCTTCTCATCCCCAAGAACCCTCAACTCTACCAGTGCCCATTCCTGTGGTGTTCATCAAGCACTCAAGTTTTGAGTGAATCGGTTCTTTTGGAGAGGGAAACAAGGTTTTAAAATAAAATAAAATAAAAAGAGCTTTTGCTGCAATACACTGCCAAGTCAAAACTACATGAGGCAAGGAAAGGCAGCTCGGTGTTTTCCAATTTAAGTTGTGCCATGTTTGGGATGTGAAGAGAAATGTGGGTGGTACCTGCAGGGAGACTCGGGGCACCCCCAGAACACCAAACCTGGCCAGGCTCTGACCCAACAGGTCCCACCAACACCTGCAGCTGGGAGAAGGCTTTTGGGGTGACCTTTGGGGGTCTCAGGAGAATGGGAGGATGGGCAAGGTAAATGCAAATGCTCCTGTTGGTGCAGCTCTGAGCCACCTCCACCCCCACAATTAAAGAAGAAAGGGCAGAAAGTTCAAGATCTGACTGCAAAGGGCATCTTAAAACTGCCCACGGGTCTCAGAATCCTTGTAACCAGCATTTCACTCCAGAGATGGGAATGTTTTGCACAGGCAACCCTCCCCCATGCACTTTTTAGGCTGTTGCTTTTGGCTGAGGCTGCTGCTACAACAGGAAATAAAAATTATATTACTCAGGAAGGAAGCTAATGAGTTTCCCCTCCCCCCAATGCCATTAGACACTTCCTGAATAAAGGAGAAGCACATTAATATAAAGAACAGCCCTACGTGAGCAACCAGGGGCTGAACAGCTCCGGGATTAAAGCTGAATTCCATCTCTGGACGGACCAGGAATACCAGGGCAGCTGCCCTGAGGCACCACCTCACTGCCTGTGCCTCGTCCATCCTGCGCTCAAACCACCCAAAATCAGCCAGGATTTCATCACTTCCTCTGGAGAACATGCCAGGAGATAAAACAGCTCCTTGTAAGGAGTGTTTTCCATGCGCTTTCTCTGTTCATTTAGCTTTATTGTTCTGAATTTAAGAGGCTGTTTCATAAAACCCCAAATCTGGGCTTTCATTGTTCGGTTTGTTTTGGGAGTTCTTTACTAAGGCTGAGGGATTTCCCAATCTGGGAAATATCCAGAGGCCAAAAAAATAAGCAAAATACCCAACGCCAGACTCAGGGAAGCTTAGTGACTGACTCTGCTGTATTATTAACATTGAGCACTATTTTAAAGATGCACTAGCTTCTTCAGAATGTAAATATTTTTGCATCAAAATCATCAAGTTTTCTACGTAGTACATCTGTATTAGGTACTTTGGACTGTAGTTAATTCATTCTTGGCATATTGTTTTTTTTAAATCAAGTTACAACAAGTAATTTAAGGGGCAACTCTGCAAAAAGGTGAGGACCACCTGAAGTTTAAAAAAAAAAAATAGAGGAGTGAAGTTTTGTGCCTGTTTTCAATCTTCACAGGAGCAAACCTTCCCAGCAAAGGAGCACCAGACACACAAAATAAGTGAGTCCAGAGCTATTCAGCTGGAGCTGGGCTTTTTTGACCACCCCAGCATGACCAACAGTGACTGCTGCAGCAGTTGGAAAATCTACTTTTTTGCTTTGGTTTATTCTGTTCTCACTCCCTTTTCTTTCCTGTCCAGCAAATATTTTGTTTTCTTGCCTTCTTTAGGCTCCTCCCAATTCCTTGATCCACCAGTCCTTTTCACCTCTTTTGATTTACCTCAGTTGCTAAGACTTAATGGGAGGCTGGAAAAACAAACCACATTTTTGAGTTTTACTGGCAAAAATGAATGGGGAATAAAAGTGTCCCACCTGGTACCTTGTGTCTGCCACAGGCACAGTCCTCATCCAAAAAGATAAAACTAATGAGAACAGAAGGATTTCCTGCCACAGTTTCTCCAGCTTCTGTACTCTGTAACATCTTCTGTATCCAAACTATGGCTCAGAATTATTTTATATGCCAATCACAGAGTTTTAATTTCACACAAGACCTAACAGTGAAGAAAACAAAATAACTAGAAGTGCAACTGATGTAATTGTACCTTTACACATCCTCTTCCTAGGGTTACAATACATCAGTTGTTTTATTGTGCTTACATGATAGAATAGGACCACTTCATTAACAGAGACATTTCAGAGTGTGTCTGACAGTGGATGTTCACTCTCCACCAGGAGCTGAGACACTCAGATTTTTGTGTTTCGAGGAAATCGAGATGTATCAAGAAGCCACCATGACACAGGGCGTGTGCAGCCTCAGGATTTAATTACGGGATCCTGTTTTCTAAAGAGAAACCACACAAAACCATGCTTAGAAGCAACAGGAATGTGTGATTTAACCCGTGTGGATTAAATTCCTCTGCTCCTCACCGCAGACAAATACTGTGTTAGCAATGCCCATGTACAACACCTAAAAGGCAAAAAGATGGGTGGGAAGAAGAAAAGAAAAAGAAAAAGAAAAAGAAAAAGAAAAAGAAAAAGAAAAAGAAAAAGAGAAAAGAAAAGAACCCGAAGTATTTATTTTTAATTTGTTTACCCATTTAAGAAGCACAGCTATTATTTCCAGCCAGAACTAGCAGCCTTTGGCCACGGTTCTGAACATACCTACAGAGTGTTCTGAGCAACAAAACAAGTTTGAATTATTGAAGAGGAATTCTCCAGGAAGCAGGAGGATGATCTGGGCAGAGGCCAGCACCACCAGCCAGGTTTTGTCATGGGGACCCTACCTGAGCTGGAGACCTGCACAACACAACTCTTGGACAGAAACAATACATCACTCCCAGCAAAACAAAAAGTACACACGAGCACAAAACCTCCCACGTCTCTTCCTCCCTGAAACTAAATGTTAGTGAAGGGTTAAGTTTCAGCTCGTATTAATTCCACAGAAAAGCAGGATAACTCTGCAAGGAATTAATGCTAAATGAACCAAAATTCCCCCTAAAAATAAGAGACTGGGGGGTTTTTTTAATTGTTTGCCACATTCAAAATGTTACATACTCTAAATGTGAGCACAAATATATCTGTCTGAGCATGTTTTTTTCACACTCCTCACAGGGCCTGTCATTAATCACCTGCCAAACATGCAACAGCTCCCAGCTTCTCCCGGCACAGCCCCTCTGTGTCTGTGGCTCCTGATACCAGCACACTGTCCGAAGACCAGGACAAACTGTAAACTCACAGAACGTTTACCCACCATTTTTCTTATCAGTTGCAGCTAAGCAAGAACAAAATCTAACCTTCACACAGCCTCCCAAATTGTTGCCCTACTACTCAACAACCACCTTTCCCTTCATTTAGAAGGCAATGGACATTACCTTTAGAAATGAAGGCAGTAAACCGTTCAATTTCTCTGCTTTGGTTTCATTTATTTGGTGGTTTTTTTTTCATGATAACATGTTGGAAACACTACAAGAGGGACTAAAGATCACCCCAAGATAAAAAAAGGGTTTTTAAGCAGCACAGGAATTTTTAAACTTTGGCATTCCCCTGGGCACAGCGCTTTATCTGGCCTGCAGGTGATGCTCTGAGCCTGCCAGCCCCAGCCCAGAACACACACTCTGCATCCCTAGATACAGATAAAATGTAAGTATTCTAAAAGGTGAGGACAATGACAACAAGAAAACTTTATTCTAGGGGTTCTTCCCCTCCCTGGAAAGAAAGGACTTCCAAATAATGAGGCAATAATTAGTCTCACACCCTTATATTATCATTCATTTCACATGCCCTGTCGTGCTTTTTGTTCAGAAAATTGCTCCACTAGGCTAAAAAAAAAAAAAAAAAAAAAAAANNNGAGAGAGAGAGAGAGAGAACTGATTCGTATTTGTTTGTAATTCAGTAAGGTTTTTAATTTTTGGCCTATCATACTGACACTGTCACTTAATATCCATATGAAGAGCAAGTTTCCTTTCACCTGGAGATCCCCGAAGTGCTGGGCGCCGAAATCTGTTTATCTTGATGGTATTCAACATCTTTGAAATTAAGATACGAATATTCAAAGACTGCCTCCCACACCAAGCCTAAAGATAGAAATTTTTCATTCCCATTGTATATTCTGAACTCCAGAGCTGGCAGTTTCAGAGTTCGGAATTTCTGAGTGCACCCTTTTTGCTTTAGGAAAGAGACAACACTGAACAATGATTTCATCAGAGCTCAGAAAATATTTTAACCCTTGTTTAAAATGAGGTTCATTTTGTCCTCATACTTTTCCTCAGGGAGAAACCCACCAGTTCTGCACCACTTTGAGTCATCTACGAGGCATAAGCACAGCATTTATGTAGCACTAAATCACCGTTTCAGAGCCACATGATACAGCAAAAACCTTCTGAACTGAATTTCCAGAGGTAAGACATCTCAGTTCTGACAAACTGAGTCAAGTTGTGCTTCACTGCTGCAGTCAAGACTTTAAATAATACCACTGAAACAGAAGTTTTAATATTTACAGCTAATAAAGGCACTGCACAGGGTTGAGTTGAAGCTAAATCCAACACTTTGAGGTACTGGTACTTAACAGTACCAACTTTCAGCTTCATAGCAATGGCTATCCAAAATTTAAACAAGTAAATAAATAAGGAAGCTGGGGGGAGGGGAGACCTATCATCAAAGTAAAACTGAAGCCTTTCTTGATATGTAATTTCAAAAAGAGCAAATGAAGCCTCCCTGAAAAGTCACCTTGTTGTTGAATGGTTCCTAACAGTTTCCTACAATCTTGCACATCCATTATATACTTAAATAAATAAGTTTCTTTGGTGTAGTAATAACAATGAGGAGTATCTTAATAGAAATCAGCAGTCTGTACTTGGGGGGCAAAAAAACTCCAGACCAAGCAGGATATAACTTCTCTGGGGACTGAGGAGACCTTGTGTGCAAACTGTCAACTCCTTCCTCTTCCCTCAGCAGCAGGAAAGGAAACATTAAGGGTGGGGCATCACTTGCTTCTCTTACAAAGAAATGCCGGGGATCAGAGATACCACAGAAAAAATACCTGTATCACTAACAGAAATGATTAATTTTATTCAGCAGGGAGAAAAACAAAAGCCCTGTAATTACAGTATTGCTAGCTTACACCGAAGGAGAGAGGTGGAGTAAATATAAAATAAGTACAGCTGGACTCTTTTTACTGCCTGGTAGCAAAAAGGGAAATAAACCCCTAGAATAAAGTTCTTCTTAAGAAATGGAGCAAGCTGAATTGTTAAAACCTTCTCAGAATTTAAGAGAAGAGAGTACACTTACAGCCATCTACAGTGCTTGCATCTGTCCCAGCTAAATCTCACTTAATGAGATTTATGTCAATTTCATTTAAAATTATGTTAGAAGAAGAACTTCTTACTCCAAAATTATTTAATTTATGACTTACAAGCAGGTACTGAGGTCAGACAAAACTGAGGGCAGGGAACATCTGATCCATTTTATTGCAGTGAGCGACTGAAATTAAGAGTTTTGAGGGATGATTTTAGAAGGGTCCACGGAACAACTCGACATTGTCTTCAGAGAAAATCTTGGTTTGTCTCCTGGTGGAACCTTTTCCTTTATTTTTCAGATGTTTACCGGCCTGTGACAGGTAAACACAGGCTGTTTACCCCAGCTCCTGCCTGGGGTGGTTTCAAACCCATTTCAGAGATTCCCTCTCACAACAGGGTCTCGACAAGGGATTTAAAGAATGTATTGTTCCAAACATTTCCTTGAAGGCTGCGTTGGTGGGAGGAATGGAAGGGCTGTGCCACGAGCCTTTGCACCCTCCAGCTGGACCCCTGACCCCCGTGGCCATGCCCAGGTGAGAGCACTGCTGGCCCTGAGGGGCTCTCTGCAAAATCAGAGGGGTCTTGGTCAGCATTAAAAGATGCTACACCTCCCACTGAGGCATCTCCAGATTTCTCTTTTTGTTCCAGAAACTTGGAAGTAGCCTCATTTGAGGGGATTAGAGGATAAACTTCAAGGGTTATGATGAAAAGACAAGGCAGGGTTTTAGCCACACTTGGCTGTGGCTTATCACCACAACCAGAAGAAGGCACTACTTCTTCTGGGAGAAGCAGCTAGAGTCACATTTTTACTGCTGCCACAGTAGAACAGCTTTTTGTGATGCCCAGACGGAATTATCTGTATTTCAGTCAATGCATAGTGCATTAACCCATCTCAGTTAACAAGATCTTGTATTAATTTTGCTCGATATTAAATTTACAATAAACACACATTTGAAGGAATTAAGCACTGTACATGACTCCTGCTAGTTTCAAAAGGTATTTCCAATTACATACGTGGTAACACCTTAAAAAAAAAAAAGGTAAATTCTACACAAATATCTCTCATCTGATACAGAAGAGTAAAATTGTGGCCAATATTAGTAAAATAAACAGTCCTCAAAGAGCTTCCTTGGGTAATGGGCACAATCCAAGCAGAGTTTTGAAAAGAGATGGTTTTCCACCACATTTGGAACAAAAATATATTAAATAGATATGTTTGTTGGCCTCGCAAAGACTTTCTAGGGCTGGATGTGCAGCTCAGAAGTCTGTGAAGCCAAGCTCAAAAACAAAGTGAGGCTCTTTGATAAAGAATATTCTTCATGTTGCTTCCTAAAGATTCTCTTATTTCAATATTTCTTGTTCAAAAGAGTTCACTGAAACTCCACTCCCTTCAAACTTTGAAGGCACCAAGATGACCAGGGTCAAAACTTAAATAATTAAATACTAAACAATTCATTTTTAAGAAGAATCCTACTGAGGCAAGTTCCAATTTAATGGTATGATGTGTTCTGAAGAACTGAACACAAAGAAAGCAGTTGGTAAATAAAAATATTTTTTCAGGAAAGTGTTGTGAAGGTATGAAGTTTATATAGACTTGAAAAAGACATGAAATAGTAAGTTCTTCTCCAGTTCCAAAGAGAAGAAGGCAAAAAATTTTACATCTGGAAATGTAAAATACAGAGGAAAGTATAAACATGCCCATGATTATTAAATTATCAACAGTGCCTTTTCTTCATAATTAAACCTAATTTAGTATTTGAAGACATGTTTAAGTCTTTAACTGAACAGGTATGAATGTGAAGTTATACATAGCAACTCCTAAAAACAAAATTATAAAACGTTATATTCTTTTTAGATGATTAAAAAAAAAGAAAAGCTTTTAATTATCACCTACTATTTGGATTTCTCAGAGGCTGCAGAACTATTTGAGAGCACATGAATCTCTGATAAATAACTGAAGTCAGAGTCTCATCTGATGCTAAGGCATTATCACATTCTGCCAAGGTGCTGTGCTAATGGCTGTGTGGGAAAAGTACAAAAATCAATGAAAATCTATTAAATCTAAAAGGTGCTTTTTTTTTTTTTCATCAGAAGAAGCGATATTAAAAGCATGTCTGCAATTCACACCCTCCATGATCAGATTAAAAAAAGAAAATAAACTGAAATCTTACAACCCGTGACAACAACTGAGGAGCCTTCATAATGAGAAGGGACACACCCCAAAAAATTGGATTTTACACAAGGAAACTTGCCCAGTGACAGTCTGTAGAGTCATAGGTGGTGAACACTTTCTGCAGCTGTAGAAATTATGGATTTGTAACAAAACTAAAGCAGGTGGAAATCTTCCTCTGAAATATGGCAAATCAGTTCTCCACCTCTGAACTGATTTAGAAAATTAGCATCCTCCTCTCAACAAACAAGGTCACTCGCATCATTATATTTAATTTACTTTACAGCTATATAAGAAAAAACTTAATGCCATTATATTATATTATATATGGGAACCTCATTAACAACATCAGGAATTTCACAACCACAGGCAGAAATAAATCAATGGAGTCAGGAGGATTTGGGAGAATTCATTGTGGGACCTTCTGGTTTTGCAATATGTGTGCGTGCACAGGATATGACAACAATTTACAGTAGATTAGCAAAGATTAAAAAAAAATCAGAAGGCCAAAGGTCACAAATAAGTTTGGGTCATTAGGATATTGGAAACTAGAAGCCCAGGCTCACAGTGCCTTTAAGGCACCCACAGCAAAGCACCTTGGACTTGACTCTTGCATGGGGAAGATTGATTAGAGGAGCACACAACTGGAAAAAGAAAGATTATCCATTTGTTTCGGTGATGAACAGCGATCAGTGTAAAACAATTGCCAATATTTAGCCAATTCCCTTTAGGATTGGGCCCTTCCAATCTATTTCTCTGCTGCAGCCAGGTTACATGGAGCCCACAAGACAAGCAATTTTGGGTATTTTGGCATTGTTTAATTAACCAAAACCAATGACTGACCTAACCACCGCTGAATAAAACAGCTTCTGCCCATCATTTCTAGCCTAAAAAAATACAAAAGAAAGTGTTGCCATGGAAACCAGTCTATCCCAAAGGTATACTGCATTTTTCTAAATCCAAATTATACCAGTATCCATATTTCCCTTATTAGCAGAGATAAAATCTTTGTCACATCACACTAAGCATGGTCTCCATTCAGCATAACTAAAACAAGCCTAATTTTTATAACAAATTATTAAGTAATGGCGAGAAGTATATATAAGCTATGAGTTTGCTAATATGCAAAGTTTTAAAATCTCTAGACAAATATGACAATGAATGGCAAATCACACAAGAAGACCAAAACCAGCAAGTAACTGAAAATCAAAAAATGAAAATCACGAAGTCTCAGAAAATTGAGAAGGATCTGAGTGTTGATGTCAGCTTTTGGCTAATTTTCCAGGACTTTCAATTACCCTGATTCATGTCTGCACCTCAATGCTTATGTTTATTTCATTTATTTGCTGCACCAAGGTCAAAATCTTTACAACCTGAAGAGTGTCCAGTATGTTTTGCCCAAACACCGCTGAAGATTAATTCAAAATGGCAAAAATCTTGCTCAAACTCTGCAGACTTAAAGAAAAATTAAAGCTTTTTTTTTTCTTTTTTTTTTTTGCACTTTAAGAGGCACTGTGCAAAGCTGTGATAGAAACCACCCAGATCCAGGTCAGTCATGGAGCAGCAGGAAACCAGGCTGATGCAAAGGAACACCAGCCTCAATTCTGAGCAGATAAAATAGGAGCTGCTCGAGGGTTTTAACTACAGACTGTCTCAAGAACATTCCTGAAGCAATGTGTTTATAAAGAACCTGGTGAAAATGGGAAATGGAAGATGTCTGCTTGCTCGACTCCCAGCTCCAGAGACACAAGCTCAAGAAATATTCCCCTGCAGGACCAGGACTTTCAGCCTGCACAAAGCAGGAGGAGAGCTACAAAAAACTGACAAACACACAAAATAAGAAGAGAGGCAGAAGACGACTCTCAGATCCCAGTTTCAACTCTTTCCAGTGACCACGTTGGCTTACTGGCTCTAGTACACTCAAAAAATACACTTGGACTTGGCCAACCTCTGCATGGCATGGCCCGGTGAAAANTGCATGGCATGGCCCAGTGAAAAAAGCTTCACAAAACCAGCCAAAATCCAGCAGGATTTGGTACAACAGAACCTTCTTGCTGCCAGAGGAGCAGTGGTGATGGGACTGGAGTGCCATTCAAGACTCTGATGGTGGTGGAGAAAAACGTATTAATTAGGGGCAGACAAGTCTAGAAATGGATTTTTGTTTTTAATTCAGCAGATAATAAGAATACGTTTAAATGCAATTTATTCAGGTGACCCATGCTGTATCTGCAGCTGTTCACAAGGGTTTGAATCTCTGCTGAAACGAGGCAGAGAGGGAANCCGAAACGAGGCAGAGAGGGAAATCAACCTGGTGTTCCCAGCATCTCTGTTCTCGTGGCCACACAGAACCTTTCCTGTCCCACAAAAATAAAACTACTGGGGGAAAATCCAGGCTCCCTCCTAGGGCACGAACATTTCACTCTGCCTTCCCATCAGAGGTCAGGCAGTCAGTGGTTTTGCTGCACTGACAGGTATTTTACCCAGGAACAAATAATCCAAAGATGGTAACGAAGCTGCTGCTAACCTGGGGATTAATTTGGACCCCTAT
>WEZZ01001600.1:3317-16324 GCA_013400585.1 Chloropsis cyanopogon
AAATGCAGAATGATGTCAGTTCATTTGCTCAGCTTAGAGCTACCTGTTGGCACAAAACTTCTGATTAACCAATGTGCTGCCTCTGAATGCAGCAAGTTTTCATATAAAACCAGTTTCACCAGGGTATTGCAGTTCCAGGTATTACCTTCCCAAAATCAGGACCTCCTCTGAATAACTTGTCTAAATGCCAAAGCGACAGAAGTAGAATTGAAAATGTATGCTTCTGGCTGTTAATTTATCTATTGCATAGCCCATCTTCCCTTCTGCACTATGAAAAAAGATTAGAATTACATTGTTTTCTAGAAGTGCAAAATACAGGAGAAAAGGATCATCTAATCCCAAGTTAGAGACTTTTACAATAACTGTTTCTGGTCCTCATTCTAGAGTAGTCTATAGGCAAGGATTTTGATATTTTTGTTCCTGGATTTTAGGACTTGTTCTGTTTCCCTGTACCTAATATTAACCTACATGTATTGGAAACTAGCAAAAGTCTTGTCTGTAATACAAAGGAGAGTCTGGATGAATTGGGAAGTACAAGTTAATTGTGAACATAATTGCACTTCTGGTGGATAATTGCAGTTGTAAGTCAAGCAAGACAGCTTCTAACACTTGGGTCAGGTTTTTAATTCTGTGGTCTAAATTATTAATGAGGGCATTTTCATAAGCTTTCTGCATAAAAATTGACTTCATAACAGAGAGGTCAGCTGGTCTTGTCTTCTGGCCTTTATGATTCTCAGAGATAATCAGAAGCTGTTTTCCCATAAATGTATGCTGTTTTAATGCATCCTGACATACATACCATATGTAGGTGGTGAATTATTTACAAGCTTTATGAAGCAAAAATTAATTCTGTAGGTTCTAGTTGAAAGAGTGATTTAATACCTTGGGAATCTTGAAAGCCATATTGAGTCTATTATGGAAAGCCCAATGCAGGCTACTTTTCACAGTGTGGCTGCAGTCAGATGAAGTGGTCTGATGCATATAAAGAAAACAAGTTGATCACTACAAGCATGTATTATACTATCATATAAATCAGCAATGTTTCCACATCTGATAGACAGCTACATTGAAGACATTATATCTTGAGACTGATACAGTGTCAATATAAGAGGACTTGAGACAAACAGCAAGGTTGATTAGGAGCATAAAGATTTTTATGCAGAAGATGGATTGAAAACTTCTATAACCTGTCTCCTAAAGCAAGATTTAAGAGACCATCCAGTATCATCAAATAGAATAAATTCAAAACAAACAAACAATAATTTTGTTTTGTGCCTGAAACACAAAGAAATGACAAGATTCAAGGTCACAAAGATGGAAATTTAAGATAATTCAGAAAGATATTTGACACCCTTTTCAATTAGAATTTTAAACAGTAAACATACGAAGTTTTAGAAAAGATAAATCACTTGAAAGTGCCTGAGTCAAACAGTCAAACATAAACTTCCACTGTAATGGTTAATTGCATCTTCTTGGGCTGTGTCTTGGCTTATTGGCATTATGAATATTGAGTAAGAGTCAGGATATTGGAAAAAATGGACAATTATTTATATTCATGGTGACAGTTTCCCTTCCTTTGGCAATCTGAATTAAGTTGTTATAATTTATCTTTGCTCTGTTTGTCAAGAAAAAAGAATGGATGGCAGCTCTGATTTCCCTTTCTGTCCCCAGAAAGTAGATGTCATAGTTGCCTTTCAGAGATTCAATGGGTCAAATCTTTTGAACTCTTTTATTCACATCTCTTGTTAATGATCTATAAGCAAGTCTGGAACTACAGAAAATATCTAATTCTGTGCTTTTTTGGCATTTTGGTACTTAGATAAATGAGAGATGGTATACTTTACAATTTCAGGGATGTTGAGCTGGAAGCACTTACTAGGTGTGTTTTAGTCTAAAAACACTCATACCTAGAAAATTTTTCTGCCTCTGAGTGTCTCAATTTCTGTATTGTGACAACTATTGAGAGTCTTACCATGATAATATGAAGAACTTAATACATTCCTAAGAAGTTTTCTTAAAAAAAAAAAAAAAAAAATTTCTTAACAAGAGTGTCTCCTCCTCCTACTCCAATTTACAGAATAAAAAATTCCAAGCCTAAAATGTAACCCTTCTTGATCAGGGCACTTGAAAGCTGAATCAGAATCTGAATTCTGAAGCTACTTTTTCTCTCCACAGATTCAAAACTTAAATCCCATTTGTGTTAGCTGTCAAATTAGCAAGCTATGGCTGTGTGTAGAGTCTCTCTTAAAGAGAGAATTTCTGCTCTATGAGGTTTTCTGGGGAAAAAAGAAATAAAATTCAGTTGCAGAGTTAAAGGAATAAATACTGGAATTTGCCCCCTGCTCCCAGATGACCCTCAAATTATTTAGTGTCAATTATAGTCTGCTAAAATTGGAGACTGTTAATGTTGAAAATGCAGGTTGAGCAGGTCAAGAGCAGGTTACTTAGTGCCATGTCCAGACCGGTCTTGAGTTTTGATTGTTTTCTTCACAATGAAATTTATGATATCAGAATTTCCCCAGGTACCAGCTGGTGCCTGTTGTAGCTTGTGCTTTCCCTAAGCAGAGATTTTGCTCCCTGATGCCATTAGGGTTCTTAGATGTTGCCAGAGAGCTGCTCCTGCTGTCAGGAGGTTCTCCTTGTTCTCAGTGCCTGACATAAAGATGACTCCAAACAGGGTGGATCCCCTTGAGATGCAGACATACACACACATCGGTGTTAAAATGTACTGTAGCCAGTTTTTTGTTCATCTTTGCCCCCAAGGGACACCCCAATTGACCAGCTGTTCCTCAGCTGGATCCAGGATCCCTGTTCCCAGCCTGCAGGGTGGTGCCTTTCAGTCCAGCCAGTGGTCCTTGTTGTCCTCCACACCCCATTCGACTGTGAACTGTGGGGTCACAGGCTTTGTTAATTCAAAATAAACAGCACACACTGCTCATCCTTCATTCACCAAACCAGTCCTGTATTCATGCTGAGCTCTCAGGTGACACAGTTCAAATGTATCATGTATATTCCTGGTCATTTCTTGTTTTTATATCCTGGGTGTCATTTTCTGGAGAATTTGATGTGTGGCTTTTCCAGGGACTGAGGGTCATTAACCTGTATTCACCTGGAGTAATGAGTGCCAAATTTGAGCTGTTTGTTCAATGACCATGGTCAGAAGTTTGGCTTATTATCTGATTCATTTTTCTCCCTGTTTGCCTCACTTCTTGGTTAAAAATACTCTGTTAGAACAATGCAAAGGGTCTGGGATTAAAATTTGGTAAACTCAGAAAAAAGCCGTTCTAACTTTCAAACACATAACTGTTTAAGCATGGAACATGGAAATGCTGGTTAGAGTGTTCTCAATACGCAGAAGGGAAGGTAATAAGAGGCAGATCACAAGTGTTCATAAAATATAGCATGACTTTGAGCACTGTAATAAACAGGCTATTCAGTCCTGCTATTGTACAAATGCCTGTTGTAGTAAATCTGCCAGGCACTGCTATGCTGTGAGGAAGGAAAGAGGTTGAAGGACATTCAGCTGGGCAAGGCCACAGGCAAGAGAGTTTGATAAGAACCTGCACGTACCTAGAAGGCATTAGAGGCTAAAATGCAGGCAGAGTGATTGGTGTGATTCACAAGTGTCTGTTAGAGAACAATAAAATAAAATTAAGGGAGAGTCTATCAGGAAACGGATTGATTTGTGAGATGTAATAAGCTGTGGACACGCTCCCATGTGAATCTGAAGGGCAGCCCACGAGCTCTGAAAGCTGAATTGACTAACAAATATGAAAATGTTATCAGTCCCATATGAGCAGGGAAATGAAGGGAATACTTTTATGAGAATCCATGTGCCTAGCAGCTGTGATGCTCTGAAGGGGATCCATTGAAATTTCTGTGGAAAAGTTGCTGCTGATTCCAGTCAAGGTAGATTAAGACATTAGTGCTAATACAGGCCACGTTTGTCAGAGTAATTTGTCCAGGAACAAAGGTGGCAATGGACAAGGAATGGTTGAACCAGTGCAGGACCATAGGGAATACCTAGGGAAAACAGTATTCAGTAAGCTATTAGCTGTGCATGGGAACCTATAGAGATATGTTAATTGAATATATGTTTTATCTCATAGGAAGAGGTAATTAGTTAATTGGTTATACTTGGCAGTGACGTGGTATGGGGCTATGCTATTCCATTCAGGAGAGCATGCTATGCTTATGTAGTTTGATTTTATCAGAGCTAAAAGACTGTTATGTTCTGTATTTGACAATGTAAGATGTGAAAGTTCAGTTTGGCTTTCCTTGTTTGTCAAGAGGTTGTTTTCTTTGTCTCACTTAGATATTTCACTTGCGGGAGCCCCAAGCGTGTGTGGAGCCCGCCTTGTTCTCACACAGATTGTTGCCCTTCTGATGAAGAGGTTTCACCACACAAGGCGAGACTGGAGAGGAAGCCTGTCAAACGTGCTGCTGCCCATCCTCTTTGTGGCACTGGCAATGGCTTTGTTTAGTGTGAAGCCGCTGGCTATCGATTACCCTTCTCTCAAGCTGACGCCAAGACTTTATGACAATGCAGAATCCTTCTTTAGGTAAAGGGCTCATCTGTCATCATCAATATCCAGGGTTCCAGGACCTCTACCCTTGAGTTCTCCTATTTTAAAGATTTATTTGCAGTCTAGAAAGAATGATAGGTTACTTTTTGCAATGGTTATGTGGGGTTTTTTTAGATGTTTAGTACAATTAATAGATTATTATAAGGGAAAGATAAAATTAGAAAAGCTTTGTGTGAAGGGTTTTCTGGAGGAAAGGGCAAAGACTTTGGAGAAGATTGAACTCAAATCAATACCAGCTATGACCATTTATATGTAAATGAACAAGTGTATTTGAACAAGTCTTTGTATGTTTCATTTTAAAAATTTGCTTAGCTCTGAAGTTATTTTCTGAAAACAGTTCTTGGGTTTGAAAATGCCACACAGTATTTACAAAGCCTGCTGCTCTTCTTACTCAACCTAATTTCTATATGTTCAGCTTTGAAACCAACTAGATTATTTATTTATTTATTTATTCTTAATGTGAATTATCTATAGAATTGATCTATATAGAGTGCTAATCACACATACCAGTCACTTTTTCTACTGTGCAAATATACAGATGAACATAGCAAGATGCTGTTTGAATTTATAAATATAATATAAATTTGGTTTATAAGCTTAAAAACACTTTAGGAATGCATGATTGTAAGGAGAGGGATGCCCTTTAATTTCTTGGAAAATACATTGAGACCTTGAGACTGAAGGTTAATAGAGCTACACATATTAACATGTCTTTATTTCTTTTCTTTTTTTATTTTTCTTTCCCCTTCACTCCTTATATCCCTGTGGCCCTCTTTGAACAGCACTGAAGATGATAACCTAGGAAAACTTTCTCAGGTTCTACTGGGATATTTCTCTGATTGGGATCACACATGCACACATTCACAACATGGGTAATTGTAACTAATGTAACTATTTCCCTAATTTAAATATTGAACATTTAATTTTTTTTTTCTTTCTGTGTAATGGAGTATCTTGGGCTTTTTTTGGAAGCATGGAATTAGTGACAAATCATTTCTGATGACGGAACTGGCATCCAGATGAAGAAGAAAGTAGGCTTTATTGTTAAAGGTCTGATCCATACATCTTAAAAGTCAGTGGCAGTTTTCCGATTAATTTCAGGATGATTTTGATCAAGCCTGGTGTCCATATGAAGGATGAATAGACAATAAAAGAAAATATTTATTTGGAAGCATTCTGGATTTCCAAATTCATGAATGCAGTGGTGACCGTGCTTTAATAATTGCTGCAAATACGGCACATGAAGCTCATTTGATGCCTATATAAATACTTTTAATAAATCAACTTTGATAAAAATGAGTAAAATTTGTAATACTCTAGACACAGCTGCTGCTGTGATCAAATGCTAAGAAGGTGTTAGCATGCCAGATCTGCTCATTACTCTCTGGATTTCTTCTGTTAAGTGTCATATTCCTTTCATTTGCTAGTTGTAACTTTTATTATGTTTATTCCTACTAGAAAAAATAATTCATGCTGGCAGATGGACTCTATGTCACCTCAGGATTCATGCAGATGTGTGTCTGAACAGGAGGTATGTAATATTTTATTTACTTACATATGTAAAATCTATGTGTGTGTATATTCTAATTCCTTGGCTGCTGTTTTTGAAGGGATGGTGAAAGTGATGAGGAAATAAATCCTCACAGGTCCAACTTTGTTATGAGTGGAGATTTACTTCTGTTTCACCTAATGAAATTGTACACAATTTTCTTGTCTGTATATGTATGAGCACATATGTGTGCTAGAAATGGCTATAGATTGATCTGAAATAACAGAGGATCAGAGACAGCTGAACTATTTTCAGCAGATGCAACTTACTTTAAGTATGTTATAGGACTCTGATTAAGAAAAAATGCCATGTAAATCAAGGTTGAAACATAACACTTCTATAATATCTAGAATACTACCTACTTTCAAAGGGAAGGGTGCGTGAACCTAGCTGGTAGAGCCCACCAGGGAGTTTACAAATTAATGAGATTTAATTGTTAGAGTTTGCTTTTGGTTTGGATTTTGGATTTCAAAATACAACAGGCTTCCAGAAATGAAGAATTTTGAAAAAAATAAGGAATTTCTGACCTTTTCAATATTTTTTTTCCTGCTGACTTGCTCTGAGTTAAGCAATAAACAAAAATATGAAACTGTGTCTAAGGTGACAAATGTGTTTCCCCAAAAGGCAATATCCTCCAAAAAAGAGTTTATTCTGTATATAAAGATATAATTATTTAGAGTAAGAGTTGCATATGAAATATAACAATACAGTTTTGGGAAAAATTGAAGAAGTAAACTTATTTTTTACTACTCTGGACCAGGAATAAGTTTGCCTCTAAATCTCTAAAGAGACTTAAAATACAAGAAGGTTGAATAAAATGAATATGGGAACTTTCACAGGGAGAGGTCTATTAACCATGAAAACTGAAAGAAGTCACTTGACAGTGGAGGCAAACTTCTATCTATGAGCTATGTAAGAGCAATCTTTGAGAGTGAATTTTTATTTTCTGTTGGGTTGAGACATCAAATGAGCATTAAATTTTTCCAGTTGATTGGCATAAAGTACTTTGTAAAGCTTCTGAGATAATTGAGTCTAATATCTGTCACCTTTTCTTTGGTTGTGAGAATGTCCCACTGAATCATTAGAAGACATCTTCCTTTATTCTTCTCTGCAGCTCATCAATGAAATTTTTAGAAGCTTATAACATTAATTAGAATTTTGCTTTCATCTCATATTTATCTGGTGCCTATTTTGTGTTTCTTCTCAGGAAAAACAAATAAAAAGCAGTCTTGCCTTTTTCATTGCTGTAAACATTCTGAAGCTTATATACGAGTTTTGATGTTTTCAAAACAAACTGACTGACAGGGCTGCAAGAGAAATCAAAGGGATTTCTAATGTGTAGGTGGCCCAATCATTTGAATTGCCTTATAAACATAAAAGTATTCATAATTTATTGAAAAACTGTTGAAGCTGGGAAAGGCAAATCCAGTTAAAAAGAAATGCTGTAAAATCTACATCAAAATCAAAAAATAAGGCTAAATGTAGTGCCACTGCTTTTAAAAAGTGCTTTACTTGTTTTATGTGTACTTTTTCAGATGTGCCCAAGTTTCAATGCCTCTGCTCCCTATGTGAAGAGTAAGAAAGGACATATTTTATATAACCTTTCAGGGTTCCCTGTGGAAGACTATTTAGTGAGATCTTTCAACAAAACAAGGTAACCTTAAAATGTCTAGCCTTTGGTTATCCTTAGTGTATAAACCCCACAGTTCCTGATCCAAAGCATAGGCATTTGTCAGTGAGAATATAAAGGGTCGTTGACTCTATCTGGTGATTGTTATCAAGGTCTAGAGTTGAGCTGCAATTCAAGGTAACATCAAAGACTCTGAGTGGTCACATCTCAGAATTTCCTCCAGCAGCTAGCTGCATGATGATTACCTCTAGGCATGCTCTGGAGTTTCTTCCACCCAGTGAGTTATTTCAGCATCTCAGAGATGCATATCTAAACCAGGTGAACAATATAATTTCCATTCCTCAGAGACTCAATCAAATAGAGGTGGATATGCTTCAATTAATATTTTCTTTGAAGTAAAAAGGGCTGGTATGCCCCTGGCAATACTTCTTATTCTGTGATATCAACAACAGAGGTTATCTGCTGTATTTTGAAGTTTATTTATGTGCCTATACAACTCAACCACTGCTGATAATGTAAGTGGAAATATTTGTCCATGTATGATTTTATCCAGGAGAAGGAAGTGTTAGCCACTTATATGTTAAAAGAAGGTGCATCTGATTTGATATAAATAGGGGTAAGTATCTTTGGATGAAAAATTTGAGCTAATATATGAATGGTTTAGGAAGAAATAAAGCTGTTTAAGATGCTTCTGAAAGTCAGTAATACCTCACTTGCTCACAACCCTTCCTGCAGCTCAAAGATTTCAGCTTTCAGAAAGAAATAAGTTCTTATCTAAGGGAATTCCTTTGCTGGAAAAAAGCCAATAATATTCACCTGATTAAAAGCTACATTGCCCCCTCCTTTTTGCCAAGGAAGGAGTTTGTGAAGGGTGAAGTTTTACTTTCATTTGAAAAATAAAGCATTAGTATAGCTATCTCAACTTTACCTTTGCAAGAAAACTGCAGAGCTTCAGGCAGATAACTTTTTTGTTACTTTAATTTCTACTACCAGATATGGTGGCTGGTCTTTTGGAGGGATGAAAACATTTGAACTTCAAGATAAAAAATTGAATAACACCAAATCTCAGCTTCTGGCTAAGGTAAGAGTTGCATGTATTTGTGCACATCTGTATGTATGTATTGATTACTTTTTCAGGCTTCAGATATCACAGCACTTAGCAAATAATAAGTCATTACATGAAATCCTTGCACTTGAATAATTGGGAAAAAATCCTCTGTCTCTTATAGTCTAACTCTGTTCATAATTCTTGAAGTATCCTCCTGTGTTTGAGAAACTGTTTTAAATGAGTCAAATGATGTACCTTTTTCTTTTTTCTCGCAGTGAACTCATTTTAGAATCTAAGGTGAACACTTGTTTTTAGATAGTCAGCCAAATAATATTTTTTGTTTGTTTTCTACAAAAAGCCAATGTCAGAATTGGCCAAAGTGCATGGAACGTCACAGTAATGGGTTGCTACTGATGCTTTTTCATGCCTACAAGGGATACTTTACATTGCTTCATTTCTCTTACCACCCTCCCCCTAAGAGTAAAGACATCTTCTAGGAGCAACTCCTTCTGCATAACAAACATACTATTCTTTTCTCAAAAGAACCTTTCTAAAACATTCCAAGGGAAATAAAATCCCCTGCATTGGTAAGTGCTTGTTAGCCTACAGGTCTCATCCCAAGTTTTCACAATATGGAGGTACTGTACCTGTCCACTGCATACCAAAAGGCCTTAAGGAAAAGCCCTTTATTTCAGTTGTGCTTAGAATAATCCTTCTTTGATTTTTGGGATCCATTCAAATGTAGATGCATTACAAGTAGAGGAACAGCAGTCTTGGAGAAGTATTGGTGCATATCAGCAAGAGGTCTCTGTTTTTGTATTCGAAGCAAATGAGATTTGTTAAGAGGAAGCTGTGCATTTTCCAGATTCCAGATTAGGACGTGAAAGAAAGATGCTTCTGCCTTTAAATTTTTTAATGTAAATATAGATTTTATTTGCTGTCATAAGAAAAAAGAAAACAAGGAACAGCATAAATAAGCTCCATTTCAAAATCCATTTTAAGACAAAGTGTTAGAAAAAAATACAGATTTTTTCCAGTCCAATCTCATTTCATGCTTAGTTTTGCAAAATCAGTTTCTGTTTCTAATGCCTATTCCATATAATTTGTTAGAAACCTCCCTATTTTATATACAAATCTGAGCATATATAGATTTTAATTTGGTCATTTGTAATGTCTCTTCTGGTCCCATATATTTTTTAGCTTTGAACTCCAGTTCCATCATTCTTTCATGGGAAACGTGAAAGGTGTCAGAAAGATTTTTTTTTCCTGACTTCCATTTTTTTCCTGTGCATCTCTAATCATTTTAGACTCTTGTTTTGACATGCTTGCACTGTGGTTTTTGTCAGGTCCTTTTTTTTTTTGGTGTGTTTGGTATAGAGCTCCACCTGCCATCAGGACAGGGATGAATTATAGTTATACTCTTAGTAAGTAAGCTTCATATTTCAGACTGAAAGCAAATAGTGGAGTAAATTTATAAAGGGCACTGTGTTATCTAAAGCATCTCCTGGAAATGTCTTTCAAGTGATGCAATGTCAAGTTATTGCATTAACCTTTCAGTAACTAATGGCCAGATTTTTACTTTGACCTTTCATGTTTGTTCGTGAGACAGTGAATGTACCATTTACATAGCCTGGTATGAAAGAAAATGAGAAATTTGCATTTGAAGAGAATTACTGTATGATTCACTTCATTTTAGAAAATTTATGAATCTTTATACATTCTTCTCCAGTACTTGAAAAGCCAACAATTTTTCTTGTTCAAATTAAAAATATTTATTTAGTAACTATTTTTCTGTACCTAATCATACTGTGCTATATCTGCTACATACATGCTATATGCATGCACATAAAGAATGTGTATATGTGCATACAAGAGAGAGAATATATCTATGACATGACAAATATGGCTGATTAAAAACATTGATTATTGGCATTTATTGATGATCGGTGCTATGTAGCAAAAGCACAACTTCTCACATTTTTTGTATTTTCTTGACTGCATATTCTTTGGCTTGCTTTGGTAATATGGCCAAAAAATTGTTCAATAATAGCTTTAGAGTTGCTGTTCTCATAGCATAATGAAATATAGGACGAACATGAGGTAATTTTTAATACTGCTGAAAGGCAAATTGTACTGTTCACATGTCATTTGGAAGAGTACATTTTTTCAATCCCAAAGGTTGGGACTTGAGGCTTTGCAGTACAGTAATTGTATAAGTGTCCAGAGGAAAAAATTACATCTTTCTAGTTTAAAATCAATCATGAATGTGGTCCAGTGATGCTTAGGGACTTCTCTGCTCCTTCTCATCCTTTTTTCTTGATAGGCCATATGTTAGCTGAAATGTCAGTCTAGCTTTATCCTGGAATATTAAAGGCAAGTAAAAGATTATGTAAGAATGTAAAACATGTTTCACAGAACTTCAATCTGATGTGGTGAGGGGTTGTGTTTTTCCTTGGGAAAGAATTTTCCTAACGATGGATAGACTATAAAATAAAATAAAAATTAATTATGTTGATGTATATAGTTTTCTGTTCCTCAGCTCTTTTCTGCCCTCTGTAAATAATTACCTGTGTGGCACAAAAGAAATATGAAAGATGTTTCAGCTAGAGCTAGTACATTTCCTTTTTTTATATTTTACCTTTGCTAACAATTTTGAATAAGAAAAGAGTCTTTAGAAAAAAGACCTTACATATAACTTTTAAAAAAGTGAACAACCATAAATGTCTCTTTTTCCAGTTTGTAATAAATTAAATATCTATTTGGCTATTTCCTCATGGTTGGATTCAGTTACATAATGCAGCTTGGAGGATCATTCCAATTAACATGTTGGATATTGAAATATATTGTTACACACAATGCTCCATTGTGATATCCATTTGAATACTGGTTGTGTTACTATATTTCAAAGGTGCTCTCTGAACATTGGCGACATTTCTCCTGCCTGAATTAAATGAGGATGTGTTGTCAGAATTTTGCTTTGTTGTTTTTTTAATTGCCTTTTTTTTTCCAGTACAACAAACACAATTGCAGTGGAGTGTCATTATGTATGTATGCATGTAAAACTTTCTATTCTGTGAAAACATTTCAAAAAATGATAGAACTAGAGATGGGTGTATGGGGCTGTGAAAAAGACAGGCTACCCTTGATCACTTGTTTCTGTCTTTTTGCCCTGACTACTATTTGCACAGGAGGTCCTGCAGGGCAAAGATTTTCAGTTTTCCTCGTGAATCTCGGGTTTTCTTTCACTACCTTTAATTAAAAACTGCTCTTGTTGATTAATGAATGGGAGATCTTCTTTGTGTAATAATTAGTGGGAACTGAATTGGAGAAGAACAAAGGAATTGCATGACTTTGCAAAGAGGAGAAGATGGTAGCGTTTGTTCTTTTTTCTTTTTAAATGTGGGGACATAAGAGTTTGAGACATTTGAGTACCATTACATGGCACACAGAAGACATCCAGGGGATCAGGCACAGCCTACATGGATATATGAAAGGCAGGTCCTGCTTGATCAACCTGACCTTCTATGACAAAGTGACCTGCTTGCCAGGTGAGGGAAAGGCTGTGGATGTTGTCTGTCCAGATTTCAGTAAGGTATTTTACCCTGTCTCCTACAGCATGCTCCTTGAAAAACCGGCTTCTTGCAGCTTGGATGGCTGATTTTTTGATGGGTAAAAAACTGACTGTATGGCTGGGCAAGAGAGTTGTGGTACTACATCCTCTTGGTGGCTGGTCACTAGCTGTGTTCCCCAGGGCTCAGTTTTGGGGCTGGTCCTACTTAACATCCTTGTGGATGGTCTGGATGTGGGGATTGAGTGCACCCTCAATAAGTAGGCGGATGACACTAAGCTGTATGGGGGTGTTGATCTGCTTGAAGGTAGGAAGGCTTTTCAGAGACTTGGACAGACTCAGTCATCGGGCTGAAGACAACTGCACGAGGTTCTGTAAGGTGAAATGTTGTGTCCAGAACTTGTGTCCCTGCAGCCCCATGCAGTGCTACAGGCTGGTGAAGTGGCTTGAGAGCTTTTGGCACAAAAGGGACCTAGGGGTGCTGGTTGACCACCAGCTGAATATGAGCCCATGTGTGCCCAGGTAATGACATCTTGGCCTGTATCAAGAATAGCATAGCCAGCAGGACCAGGGCAGTGACTTTCCCCTTGTATTCAGCATTGGTGAGGCTATACCTCAAGTTCTGT